>JAMBLF010000743.1:0-203117 GCA_030578115.1 Leucoptera coffeella
CGATTCACGTCGACAGAGTCACCCCAGAGCAGGACCCCGTAGGACATAATGGAATGGAAATGAGCGAAATACGTTTGCCTTAACACTGAACCCGATACCAGTGGTCTCAGCTTACGCAACGCATAGGCCGCCCCACTCAGTTTTTCACATAGCGATTGGATGTGGCCCCTCCATTTCAACTTGGAATCTAATGTGAAACCTAAAAAGCGACATTCACTCGCGATTGGTATCGGGCAGCGCACAGCAGCAGGCCTCGCCATCTCCTTTATCGAGAACAATAGCACCGATGATTTTGAGTCATTTAATATTAGGCCGTTGCTCGAGAACCAGTCGTTGCAACTGTTTTGAGTACTTTGTTAATTTTTAAATTTAGGTCGTCATACGTTTTCGCACAGACTACAACCGTTGTATCGTCAGCAAATAATAATATAATTCCGTCCGTAATATAATATGTCAAGTCATTAATAAATGTCAAAAATAATATATTTCCTAGCGATGATCCTTGTGGGACACCGATTGAAATATTGCCCATCGGAGACCGAAATCTATGCCCGCCAGCAGCTATTTCAACCGCCTGTTTTCGATCAGCCAAAAAGGATGAAAACAAGCGAAGAGGGGCCCTGCCTTACTCCGTAAGCTTCTAATTTCTTAACGAGAAGGCTCGGTCGGATCACGTCGAAAGCCTTCGTCAAGTCGCAGAAGATCCCGGCCGCCACATACCTATCGTCCAAGCCCGTCATGATGGCGTCAATAACTTCGCACGCAGCACCAGCTGTTGACCGACGCTTCCGATAAGCATGTTGCGCGTCGCTAAGCAGACCATTTCCCTCAAGATGCTCCGTCAGGCTCAGTGACAATATGGACTCAATTATTTTGGACAAGGTGGGAACTATGGTGATAGGTCTGTGACTCTCCACCCGTGTCTTGTCACCCTTTCCCTTGTATATTGGGCAAACTCTAGTGCACTTTAACGCATCGGGATAAGTACCGGAAATAAACATGTCATTGATTAATTTACATAATTTGTCAACTAAAATAGGCCATATAGACAGGAGAACTCTTACTGAAATGTCATATATATCTAAAGTACTGGACGAATGTAACATACGTTTAAAAGTTTTATTTAAAATGTCCGTGGTGATAATTGGTAGAATAAAATTGGGAATATCCCTATGTAGTAAATAATTCCGTAAGTGATCTAAGGCTGCTTTTTCATTAGGATATATAGGGAGGTTTTCGGTTATTGTAATAAAATACTTATTGAACCGATCTGGAATCTCCCTATTGTCAACTACAGTGTCACCATCCATCAAATTAGGACCTGAATGTGGTTTTCGTAGTGATACTTGCTCGTTCACGACGCGCCATATCTCCTTAGAGATGTTTTTTGCACCATTTATCCTATCGTCATAGTACTTGCGGCGATCGCGAAGACTAATTGACTTAACTAAGTGTGAGTAGTGATTGACGCATTGGTTTATATGCTCTACGGCAGGATGCTGCTGTCGTATCTGACAGAATGTTTCAAACTTCGATAAGCATTCCGAGAGCTCGCTGCTTACCCAAGGTGATCTCGTTTTACTTTGATATATCTTTTTTAATGGAAAATGAATGTCAATTAGTGATGTCAATATATTAATTAATTTATCAAATTTCTGATTTATATTTATGTCATGTTTCTTAATAAATGTCCAATTATAATTTTCGATGTCAATATAAAAGTTTGATATGGAGTCGTTATTAAAAATTCGTTTCAACGTATACTTATTACTATTACAGTCGATTGATACCGTTTCTATAGTAAAATACTGAGCGTCGTGGTCACTAATTGCCGTTTGAACGGGCCTTACGGTGACGGCACAATCATCACGAGCAACAATCCCACAGTCCAAAGAAGTCTCGCATGTGCTACACACGCGAGTAGGGAAGTCAACAATGTTATGCGAGTTATAACATTGCAACAAATCATTTAAACTACGGCGTTCGTAGTTATCCTTCAGAAAATCTACGTTTATGTCACCGACCAACAGAAACCTCTTGCCTTCGTCAATGATTTTACATAATAAAAGTTCCAATGAACATAAGAAAATTTTAAAGTCACCTTTTCCAGCACGGTACACACCAACAACAATTAATTTACATGTAATAAGTTCTATTGCGGTGCAGTCAAAGTGATACTCGACTGCAATACTTTGTAAGTCAGGGCGTGGCTTGTATTGGAATGCGTTGCGAACATAAAGGGCAACGCCTCCGTGATTAATGTTCGAACGACAATAATAATTTGCCAGTTCATAGTTCGACAAGCGCACACGTTGTATATCGCTGTTTTTACACCATATTTCAGTGCAAACGAGTATACTTGGTTTATATTTATATAAAATTAGTTCAAGTGTTGATGTTTTACCTGTAATTGATCTTACATTTTGATGTAGTATAGTAAAGTGTTGACTTCGGAGTGTGTTTGAGGTTATTTTTGTTTGACTATTGTGCGATGAGTTTTTAAGTTTTTTGGAAGGATTACATGATAATTACGTACTTGAACACCATCGGGCCAGAATCGAGGATTGCGAATTGATCTCGATTTCGCCATCGGTACATCAAGCTTGAAGGATGCGTAATCACCTCTCGTTTGCAACTTCTCACACGAAGCATCACCGACGCCTAATGTAGATGAGAGATGCCCCATGATATCTTCAGAGGTGGTCTCGCTGCTGAAGTTGAATAGATGCAGGCTACAGATGCGTGGGGCTGCAGCGCGGAGGGTTCCAGCCGAAGCTTTGGCACTTGGAGCACGGCGAGGCGATCCGGTTTCACCATCCTCAGTCCTTATCTTGGAACTACCCGAAGCTGGAGTCGAGACGCACACAGGTTTTGGTTTCTTATTTTGTTTCTGGTGCCGGTCCACATTTGAAACTACGACTTGTTTATTGAGCCGACCCAAGGCACGAGCATGCGCCCTAGTGCTTCTTGAAGTCGAAGATTTGGGAGCTGTTGTTGCTGTTGATGTCAAGTCCATGATGGTGCCAGTGTCAGTGTCTTGTGGTTCACAAGTGGTCAGGGCCAAAGGGCCGGATTCGTTCAGCGTTGGTGGAGTGCTGAACCTGGCTGGCATTGTGCTGCGGGCTATGTCGGCATAGGAGGTATTGTCAGGTGAGTGTGGTTCACGATTGTCACTCTTGGATCTTGATTGCGCTGACATCATATGCATCATAGTTTCAATCATGGTGTGTTGTTCCTCTATAAGCAAGCCTTGTTTGCATACAATATTACGATACTGCTTCAATTCCATGTTTATATCCTCAAATTTCCGTTCGAAGTTTGAAATAACCGCCGTCAGTTTTTCGATAGCTGCCTTTGTTGTCTGTGCCATGTTTACGTACTGTTTTTTATACTCAAACACTTTCTATACTGATACACTTAATTTTTAAATTATCTTTTAATGTATATTATGTATAAAACGAATATTAAAACCAAATGACCATGCCTAACTGAAAGACCATGCCTAACCCTATCAAAAGCCTTGGACATGTCCATAAATACACCAGACATGCACATTTTGGTATCCCTACCTAAAATTATTTGCAGTAGAAAATCATATATTGCCCTGCTCGTTCCTAATCCTTTGCGGAAACCGTTCTGTTCTGCAGCAAACAATTTATTTGTCTCAAAGAAAGCGTAAATGTTATTATATATAACTCGTTCAAATACCTTTGAAAACACCGGTACCAGTGCAATTGGACGGTAGTTACTAATGTCTTCCCTGTCTTTTTTTTTAAAAATTGGTTTTATTATTGTAAATTTGAGCTTATCGGGAAAAATTCCATTTTCTATGCTCATATTTATTAGATATGACAAAACTGGTGCAATAATCTGAGACACTGACTTGACGACTTTTGTTGTGATAGAATCATATCCCGTGCTATTTTTATTTTTGAGGTTATTAATTATTTTATCAACATCCTGAAAAGAAGTTGGTCTCATAAACATTGATTTCCCATCACCACTTGAATTATCAATTCTACAATATGTTATATTACTACTACATTCAATGTCATTTAAATTTGTAAAAAATATATTAAATAGATTTGATATGTCATGGGGTTCATTGTAAATAATGTCATTATATTTAATTTGTGTTATTATATTTTTTGGTACACATTTATTTTGATCTTTAATTATTCCCCACATTGTTTTTCCTTTATTGTCCGATGTTTTTATTTTATATGTGTTTTGTGCTTTTTGTGTTTTGTTAATTACTTTTTTTAAACGTTTTGAATAATTTTTATATATGTCTCGGTTTTTTTCACTTGGATGCTTCCTAAAATTCCAAAGCATTTGTCTCTTCCGTCTGGAGCAACGCTTCAGACCTCTGCTGACCCATTGTGGTCTTTTGAGAACAAACATCTTTACCTTAATAACGGGAAAGCACAAATCATAAAACAATTTAAATATATCAATAAATTCATCGAAAGCTTCATTGGTAAATTTCATATTATAGACTGAAGAAAAACTAAGATTACTAAGACAAACCTTAAATTTTTCGACATTCTCTTTAGAGTAGTCTCGCCTAAATTTGTACCAAAATGGGCGTATACAAGCTTGCTTAATTTTATATGAAGCAAGTTGAGCAGTGTGGTCCGATAGAGCAAAATCGCAAACAGTGGCATCACAGTTAGGAAAATTATCTAAGATATTATCAATGCAGGTCCCGCTCTGCAATCTAGTCGGTTCACGTATTCGCATCCTAAATTTATAAATACTCAGCATATTAATAAGGGTTTTCACAGATACGTTATTACTCAAAACGTTGATGTTAAAATCCCCGCAAATAATAGTTTAGTAAGGAATAGCATCGTGTATTTTCATTATCAAGGTACTTTTATTTTGTAAATGTGCCATATGTCAAAGTAATTAATAATAAGTGTAATAATAAGTGTGTCCTCTATGTATTCTTCTTAAAGACTTTTTAATATTGTTTTTGGTTATATGTTTGATAGGCAGTGAAAAATATTTTTCTTACTTTTTTGTTTTGCTTACTTAGTAGTCTAACTACGAACGGCGATGGAGTCAACAATAATGATGTTGAGCATTTCGTACAATTTAATATTTACCAATGCACAAAAACTAATAATGTAATCGCCTTAAATTAATCTTTACTATATCAATATACATCAGAAGTTACATTTTAATACATCTGAATCACCTTACTAGTCTGGATCTAATAAATACGTTTTGTGAAGCACTAAATCAGGATATTAAACTAACAAAACAGAACTATTAGTTAGATTGAATTTTGAATAAAATAAATAACAATAATGCTAATAAGACACAAATCGAACTAGCTTAGGACTCCTAATCTATAAGATTGAATGCGAAGAAAATAAATTGAATATTAATAATTAAACTCCCATCTATTTTGGAAATGGCGAACTAATCTAGTTGGCGTTATGTTGTCTAATCTTCGGATAATTTATTGAAATACGGGCAGAGATTTTCGGCCTGTGCCCAAACAGGTTTAGGGTCAACGACCATAGAGTTTGAACTGTATCGGTTAGTTCGGAAGTGATGAGTTATAATGGTAATATAAAAAGAGTGCTTTTTAATTGAACGCTTGAGATTTCGCGATTACCCGGGGCGATGATTTAAAACCGAATCGATTGTGATCAATCGATGTATCGAATGAACGGTTGGTGTATAGTATGTTTGTTTTGGAATTGAGAAAGTCAGTAATTACATTTATTACGGTGAATTTAAATGCTTAAAGATAATAATATCGTGAGGAAAATTTACTTTTCTACAATTAGAAAATAGTTAGTCACGTTGAATGATTACTATCTGGTACAATTTTTGTAGTTATTGTAGATAATATTTGCAATTTTTATAATGTTATAATATATATTAATTTATGTCACTAATTATTAAGGCATATATGTGAGTGAAGTGGAAGGTTGGTAACGTAGAGGGCGGCCCAATAAGAGATATGACAGTCAGATAGACGCTATATTGAAGCTCCAGTTCTTCTCTTCCTTGTTCTTCGGTTCGTTCCAGTTGAGGATCCAAATATAATGCCATAGCAAACATATTTAGCCAATGTGGCATCACAACTGATTAAATATTCAGCCGAAAATAATTATTTGTATTTTCTACTTTCATTTAACTGTTGACTTTGTTGACGAACCATAGACTACTGAAGACTTACTTACACGGCAATTAGTATTATGTTAGCCGACTAGGAATAAATAGAATATATATTGTAATCTTTTAAATAATCTTATTAAGTACCTCTCATATATACATTCACGTCCTTTAATCCTTTTCTGTACCAACAGAACCTTGGAGTTATAATAACCTTGGTCAGTTTTAGCATAGCGGTTGTGGTCGTCATGGTATTTGAAATAGATTATAATTCGTGACAGGTTGCTAGCCTCTCGCACAATAGATTCCATTCCATCTCTCACTATTTCATATTTATGCTATCACAATCCCGATGGTATATTATATTGTAATTAGTACAGTAATCTTTAATGTAAAATAGAAGAGCATTATACAGATCAAATTGAAGACATTCTTCTCAAGGCGGGTGTACGTAGTATGAAGAACAGAAAAGCTTGTATGAGAAGGTTAATGGGTGTGAGTGAAGCAAGAGATTTGTCAGGATCGTTCCAGGTGGTAATCGATGATTTCTGCCTATCCCGTTACGGACATAGTATGTATACGTAACAAACTATCACATTTGTTGTATAAACATTTATCAAGCTGGCAAAGTGTTAGCAATCATTTAATCCAGTCTGTGTGTCAATAATCATATTGCTGTAATAAAAATGGGTATGATCCACTTCTATATTGTATAGATGTAATCTTCACTGATTTCGGTATACGGGTATGTTTGTATGAGGAGGATGTTAACTAATGGAGTAAAGTTATTTGTCAGGATCAAGACAATTAGGGTTCCGTGAACTCTGCCTACCCCTAATAGGGAGACAGTGTGATGTGTGTATACATTGTATATGAATAAAAAAAGCAAAAGATATTGACAGCGGTGGGATTCGAACCCACGCCCTTTCGGACTGGTGCCTAAAACCAGCGCCTTAGACCACTCGGCCACGCTGCCTATACGTTCTAAGACGAAATAATGTATCAGTATCATTTAAGTACTATTACAGTTTAAATTTATCGTTAGAAAATCTAAGTATTTATATTTGCTTGGTTAGTGATCTGATTTAATCTTTAGAACTATTTATCCAATGTAACTTCTTATTTTGCAATCTGCCAGCGACATCTATAATTTAAAAAGTACATACATCACATTAATGTTTTAGCGACATCTGTGTACAAAAATATAACCATCCTTGAATTAGCGCCATCTCGTAGCTAAACTAATAAGTTTTAACATCACGACTGTTTTGCTCTTAGGATTGGGTACAGATCTTAAATTCATGACATATGACAATATTTATAGAGCTAGATACTAAATAGTTAACATTTTCTGTCAAGATTACTAATAACGTCAAATACTTAATAATTAACGTTAATTGTTTCATTCAATTGTCTAGCCATTGAGTGAAATCTGCAGTCAATTATTTGGGTCATTTTTTACATACATATAAATTCACGACCTTTTCCCTTACGGGGTAGTCAGAACCTCGAAAACACGATTATATTTACTAGGTCATTTTTTAGCTTAGATACTGTGGTTATCGTATTAAAAAATATTGTAAATGCTAGGTACAAAAAAGCCAAATGCGTTCACGACTATTAACCCTTGTGAGGAAGTCAGATGTTCAGGTTTCCATCTCCGCAACCGCGGAGGTAATAATAATTGTAAGTTCGGCTTTGAAATAATATGTAGGAAACTTTAATTTTTTCATTAGGTTATAAAAGAAAAACGAACATTGAAAATATGCAGTATTGCTACCTACATTTATAATAATTTACATTAATAATTTATAAAACTGTAAATTATGCTAAGTGAAGGAAATTAAAGTTATGTAATAATAACTTTAATTTCCTAACAATATTTATTACCTACTCTGACATAACGGCAACTACTTTTACTATGTCTTTTGTATCCATGTTCGATAAACATCAGACATACTCACATTCACGTCTTTTAATCTGTTTAGTGGTGAACAGAACCTCAGACACATCATATTTCCTTGGTCACTTTTAGCATTAAGAATCAGGGCTGTGATGGTATTATTGTAAAATTCTTATTACAGGTTGCTAGCCAATTGTCTCATAGATTCCTTAAACCTCATAATGTGACTTCATAAGACATGTTTAGGAAAAAAATAGAAAATATAATGTATTTTTTTACTCATTCTGTGTGTGATGTAGGGGAATACAATTTCAAATGTTAAACTATGTATAAAAATATTGTTTTTTTTTTCATTTGTATTCTGTGGTACACCATTACTAAATAAATAAATAATAAATTTATGCCACATAATAGCATGGGAAAATAGTATTCAGGTATAAATAAAGAAATACTATAAGAAATAAGAAACCAGAACATCATTTAATTAATTTATTTTATATTCAAAGAGGCACCTATTTACAAGATTCGACATTGCATTATGCCTATAACAAATTATTTTAATGGGATTATTACGGAGAACTTAAATTAAATATAATATTCGATAGCAACAGAGTACAGTCAACAAGAGATGTTATTGAGTATAAGTATATTATGTAAAGACAATTAAACGCCAAAAAGGTATTATTTAGTACTTACATCTATCTTTATACACCTCAAAACATATTTCACAAATGTTTATATGCTTGTATATCATAAAGATATGTGGATTCTATAGTTTAGAGTTATGTAAAGATAGAGTATAGACAAAGAAACCAAAATAGTACATTTTAACACTATTTAAGTTCTATGTTGTAATGTATTGCATGAAAGTTGGAGTCCCCAATTACACCCACCCACTTCAGTTGTTGACTGTACTACTCTAGAAAAAGATGAATAAATAATTCAAACAAAAACGTGTCTAAATTGTGTATATAGAAAATATTGGTATATTTTTATATTTTCGGCACAGTACGCTTTAGAAAATTACATAATATATGCAATTTTATATGTATTGGGTAATAAAGTATATACTTTGTGTTATTTTGAATGAAAATCATATTACTTTAACAACTAAATGAAAATAATATTTAGCTTTGATCAAATAGCAAAGTATACCCATGTAAATATGTAGTAAGGTAATATTAGTGCATATAATCCCATTCATATAGCTACATATATGTAACTGTGCCAATTTTCTAGATATTTCCTAGAAACTCGTCTCAAGTGCTTTTGTTTTACATGTGCTAGGTATTCAATAGGGATAAATAACTTACATGTAACAACTACAGTTATTAGATAAATATATTACAATAAACATTTACAAATTCTTAAAACTACTACTCAAGTTGACTGTGTATTATACATTGAATGGTAAAACAAATTCATTGATTATAGAAAAAGAAATATATAAATCAATAGTTCATTGAGTTAATTTCAATCAAAAATTAACATGCAGCAATTACACCACATTCTTTACATATTATTTTTGAGATTGTATAAAATACAATACATATTAGGCTTTTTATGTTATAATAAATGTATATAAACTATCCATTCAATGTATAATACCAAGTCACACTTTAGATTCTACCCAATTGATTCAGTTGATACAAGATTAGTATAATAGGAATGTTTGTAATAATGTCGTTACTATTTTAAAAGGAAAAAGGAACAGTCAAATAATATTAGTTTAAAAGCTGCCATAAAAGAGCACAACCGTAACTGATAATAAAACAGTAATTTTGCAATCTTAACGTAAATTTCAAAATCATAGCCAATTTATTCCTAAAAATACCACATTATGCAAAGACAATAAACGTAAAACTAATCTCTTTTCAATAAAAGATAACCCCTTATATATAATGACCCCGACAATAAAATTAGTTTAAAACTACGTTCTATATTTTCAAAACGAAAAACAATTCGTTTCAAAGTAATGATATGAAAAAGTTTTTTTTTATTTTAGCGCCAAATATCACAGACTACAAACAAGATTCTTGCAAATGGCGGCGACAGACAATCATATAACATGTTATTAAAATCAACTTTATCGTTTATCAACGTTTATCGTTGTTAGCTTATTGTTATTAGCCTAAATCTCATTCAAGATAACCGGCAATCTGTTGAGAGAAGATTATACATTACTAAATTTTCTTTAGTGCATATTATGGTTTAGGATCATTTATTAAAAATTGTTTGTAGCCCCGACACACTAATTTCGCTTACTCCTACGATTTACAGTTACGCACAATATCAATTACTTATTATCATCTCAATTAATTCATACTCAGAGCTACTTCATAAAAATTCTATTCATTACAACATTCTAAGTGAACTAATTTGATTTCATTAAATAATATTATTTTACATCAAATATAGTATCTATATGGACGTATCCATAAAAGCAGTTTCCTCAAGTACAGCAGAAATATTCTCCTTCTAGTCCTACAACGTAAAAACTATGAGATTATTATACACAATCGAAAGTTATTCTCTTTATTTTAATTCATTGGAACATTTTCATAAGCATTAATGTTTCTTCATGTGATTCCTTGAACATCTTCACGAAACATCAAGTTCTTAAATACCGAACCTCTCGACTTATTTACGACAAAACTAGCTGCACAAAGTAGATCTATGAGGCAAAATATTCATAATTTAAATAGAAATGGCACGTTATTTCATTACAGTAGTACCTTAAATAATAGGCATATCTAGAGAAAAGGCGATGATAGTATTTTAAACATGTGTCTACCTTTTTGGTCAAAATCGTATGATGTTTAATAGTGACATATGAAACTAAGCCAAATGAATGACGATTTTGTATACACAGTTGTTTTACAACGAACCAACACACTAGTAATGTGATTCATGCTTTTATCCTCACGCCATCTTTGTTTCAGAACTCTAATTCTTCAATGACATCTTTATTATTGATATAAATTGCTTAGTGGGATAAGAAATAGAGCATAATTATCGATGCAATGTACATGTATACCAGATGGCGTGACGTTTCAACATTACTAATCATGGTGACTATAGGATCTAACATCTTCTATTCGATTTTATACACTGAAGAAGGTATAACATTTAAACCCGTTGAATGCAAAAGATAAGACACACAATAAATTCCATATAAATTAAAATTACACAGAAAACAATTCGATTTCAAACATTTTCTTGACACAGAACAATTTGAGCCACGTTGGAAACAAACACGAAATAGATATGTGCGCTTCGAAGAGTAACGCAATTACGGCGCTTCTATTATGCAACTTCTGCAATCAGTGTTCAGGAACAATTAAATACTTATTAGAGAGCAATATTAAACATATATATAAAATTATTTAATTTAATATATGATGTTTTGTTCAATTCAAACTTGACACCACTTCAAATCATAACAGTTACGCCCAACTTATAACACGACTTTTTCATCTCACAAAAAAGGCGGACAAAGTTAGGTTGTTTAACTGACGTAACTACACAAAACTGACTGACATTATTTGACAACTGACGTTACCATTACGTCACGGGATCGAAGGAGCTTTATGTTAACCTGAACATTGATAGCAGAGATGCCAAGGCCGTTTCAACTAATAAACACGTGGCAAAGCTTGTTCTGCGTCTTCTCACGCATAGAACTCCCTGTTGTTGTGGCCCTTGCCGTAGGAGGCGGCTGCGGGACTCCGCTTGGGCTCGTCCAGGGCGTAGGAGCCCTCGTCTTTCTTGCGCATGCGGTACACTATGAACATGACTACTAAGATCGCGCAGAGTAGGCCGACCACTGCACCGCCGATCACAGCTGGAAACAGAACAATAGATTAATTATGGTTGAAGGTGAAGAAAAGACCTAGCTTTTCTTCAATCGTCCGAATTTATTAAACCGAGCTTGGAAAGTGGTGGTTAGAAATCTAAGGCTGTGACTATTTTAAATACAGTTGTCTACTTTAGCCCAGATATGGACCATAAAAAGTTTGTTTCATACATAATTATCACGCTATGTAATAGGATAAAGTCACAGGTTTCATCATTTTCACTCAATTATAAACATTGTAAAAGTGATATCAATTCCAGAAAGAACAAAAACTAGTATTGATATAGCTATAAATTTAAACTCGCATTAAGTTTATAGCAAAAGAGACTTGTCAAGATCACTCCAAGGTGCCAAATAGTAAACTTATCCCGTTGAGAAGTAAAAGCATGTATGTATGTATTAAGCTTGGGAGCTCACCAGCCAGGATGCCGGGCTGCGCGAAGAAGCTGGTGGCCCGGTCCTCGGGCTTGGCGTTCATGATGGTGACGATGCTGTCCACCGCCCGCGACTCCGAGCCCTCGTTGGTCGGCGTCTCCGCTGGCACCTGGAATACGCATATAACACATTCGTAATTATGGTTTACTTACTGTTAGGTATAAACAAAAAAACTTCGATGTATGAACAGACGGCAAAAAAACTGCGTTGCGAATTTTCATCAACGAAGTTTTTAAGAAGTAGATTCCTCTCTCTTATTTACCATATCAATCATTCTGCTACCAAGCTAAAGTTCAAACCCATACCTACGCAACTTTAAATTCCCTTTCCCCTTTAGAATGCTAACTCCCTAAACATTCTTACTCTCGGGTCGTAACGTCATTAATACAGTATACTGGTAACAGCTTGTCCATACGCCAAAAAGATTTTAACAAGAAGGTTCTACTCACGTCGAAAGTGTTGATATCCTCTTCAGAGATGTTGATGTCCTGGTCAGGGCGCGAGGGCTCTCCCCCCGCGCCTGGCACCTCTGCCTCGGAGCGCCCTGACTGGTTCACTTCTGCCCTTCCAGCTGGAAGAACACGAGGATAGGGTCAGCTATTTGTAATACTATGTAGAGCTAGAAAATCTTTGGTTTCGATGAAAGGATACAGGCCTTAAGCTGTGAGTTGGAAAGACCTGTTAGTCTGTGAGATTCAATGCACAAATGCAAGGTTAGTTAGTTAATCAGTTAAGTATGGTTTAGGGATTTGATTGTTTTAGAAAAAGGTGTTTGGTTTAGAAGAGAGACGCTAAAGATATAGGATAAATTGATTGATTAGTAGTGTTATTATATAGTATATAGGAATCAAGTAATAAATACTTATAAAACTAGGAAACTTGTAATGGGTTTACTTTTTGTTAGTGGTAGAAGAAAAAGAAATGTGAGTTCGTAATGTTTGGTAGTGAATTTAAATTTGGAAACCTATTGGCTATTATTCTTCGTTAGTTAGGAAAGTTTAGTATAGGATAAGGATATTAATGAAGGGATTAAATGGAACAGTAATAAATGATATCTACACATTCTATTCACAAAGGACTTCTAGTAAAATATACAAAAACGTCGAACAAAGAAACTGTTATGGTCTGTATTGCGTTGCACATGGAAAAACAAATGGACATGCTTCAGAAGTAATGGTCATGAAAACACCAAACATCATGAAATACTCGTCAAAATGATAGTAATGACCAAATCGCATGATGGAAAAATATGAAAACCATGCATTAACAATGTTATGTCCTAAATGATTTCTTGATGCTTCACGAGTATCATAACTTACCAATATCCTCGAAATTGTAGTCTAACAAAAATTTATATTCAACTAAGGTTAGTTAAGTTTTATATAGTAATTTATATACGTCTTTCCCAAACCAGATATGATGAGAAAGTAAGTATCATTAGCGAATATTGTCCATTCAAGGCTCTGTTTACATAGCATGAATTCAACAATTGAATGCATTCGCTTAATTGATCCATTGTCACATTTATAATGAATTTTAATATCTTGGAACTGGCCCCATTTGGTCACGATTGCGTAAAATTTCAATTAAAAGTTTTATTTTCTCAAAGTCAACTTAAACTTGATAAAACTAGTATCTTTAGAGAAGCAATTAACTTCGAAATTGAAAGAGACTCAAAAAAGATTCAATTTCAAATCTTCCTGACGTAACATATCAGTCTTAATTTTTTTATAGATTTAGTCCTCCCAAATACCAGTTCCATGAAATAGAAAGATAACTGCAATGACATTCGATGAAACTAAACTAGCAAAACAAAAGGCATGCAAGCGCTACTCACGACTAGAATCTAAATCGAAGTGGTGAACTTTGGGGATGACGCTCTCTGTGGTCAGTTCGGTGGGATGGTACTCCGTGGAAATGGAGGTGTCAATTCTGAAGATGGAGTACTCGGTGGTGCTGGAGGAGTCTATCCTGGGGACGTAGTACTCCGTGGCGCCGGAGTGCTTCCGACCCTTGCTAGAGTCTTCGTCGTCCTCGTGGGGGTTATCACCTGAGCCCTGCTTGTTGTCTTCGTCGTCGGGGCCGGCGCCCCACCCGGAGCCCGAGCTCTCGTCTAGGCCCCCTCCGGAGCCCTCATCGTCGATGTAGTACTCCCGGTCCGAAGGCAGTTGGTGCTCGCTGCGGGCCTTGGGCGCGTCTGCCAACGCCTCTGGAGACGCCGACGGTGCTACCTGGAATACAGGAGATGGTATTATTAGGACAGGTATGATTAATTTTATGATGTCCGTGACGTCAACGATGTGGCTTAAACGCTAATTATCAGGTTTAGGTTCTTATTTCCGGTGGAGAGAAATAATAAAAATACTTTCCTATGAGTCTGGTTGTTGATTTTACCGTAATGTGTAACTGGGACAGTTGAAGAAATTAATAAGATACGTTTACACAATCGTTAGGTAAGTGTACTTATCAAGGTGCTAGTTTAATTAGTGTAAATATAATAAAAGTAGAAGAGTTCAGTTATACACTACATACATACAATAAATATCTTGCTGTAATGTTACACCATATTATTACTTCAAGATACAATCAATTCAAAAGGATTATACGAAGTCGTATATGGTCATACGAACAAAGACAACTAATAATTAATACCTAACTTACATATTACCTAAGATTATGTAAAAGGTCACCGAAACGTACTTATGGTACGTGCCTTAGTACGTCATCTTAAACAATTAATGAATTGCATCTGCACTGCCGTGGTGCAATTTGCAATCTCCAGGGACAACACTAGTTACATACTAATGAACGATTGCTCGATATCTATGTGGTGGCAGGCGAATGGCCTTAATACCTCGAAGAGCGTGTCACACAAAAGATTAAGCAAGTTCAATCGTCGTTATCTAAATCAGCACTACGATGTGGCGGGTCACGAAATTGCGTGTCATCTGGTCCAATCAATATATGTGTCACTGGGTTACTGACTTACCGATTAGGATTGCCGCTGTGTTTTGGTACTGAGAAAAAGTGGTAGGCCGGCGGGCGGAATTACAAGGATTAGTCCGGTCTTGTCCCGTTTCTTTGGCTTTCTAGAGCACTCTTTGACGCAGGTTGTTTAAATGTTGCCAGCCAGGGCGATCGATAGGCTTTCGCGGGACGGGGAGGGGATGTTGCACGAGATTTTCCCTCCCAGCCGGTAGATGCCATTTCGGGAGGGAATTCGCGAGCACCGAGATTTAGTTTCGTTTCTCCGAGCATAGATGGCGATAGACGCAAGTATTGGAAATGCTTTAGGACAGAGATAAAACACGTACGAAACATGAAGTGTCGATCGTTAACCTATTAAAGCTAAGCATGCATTAACCTCTCTCGTTATGAGTTAGCCGTGATTGGATGAAGGGACATTTTAATTTTATGAGCAAGAATAAAAATCTATTTTAAATGCGAAAGCAATCCGTCAATTTATGATGTCAATCTATTGTCTTCAATGAGATTTTAAATCTTGAGAACAATGCCTAATAAATATCTAATAATTCCAAATAGTAAATGAATGTTTTGCTTTAGCATTATCTTAGCATAAGAATTAGGTTTTTGTACCTAATTGTAAAAAGTGGACTACGTAATTCTGTTATGATAAATGGCTAGTGTGTCCAAGGGCGGAACGGGGCTGACCCGTTGCCCCTAAGTACTTTTTAATGGCATATTAAAGAGGCTTTCTATTGTATGTATGCAAGAAGTAATTTGTACTGATACACAATATTAAATAGGTTTATAGGTAATATCTAAAACCACGGATCTCTATCAGGCAATACGGTGTTAACAAACAAGATGTAATATTCAAAAGTTAACTAAATTTATTTTTGTTTATGTAATGTTGGTAATGATACAGGCGGTAGAAAAGCAGATTTAGAATAATAATCATAATATTATAAGAAGAGTAATCCTGATAATTGATGTTAAACCATGTTTAAACAAATTTTTGCGCAATCGTAAGAGCTTTTCTTACGTAATTTTACGTTTCCATTGTCAATTATAATTACAATGTACGTCATACGTTTATATCTTTGCATTCATAAAATGATCACCTACCTAACTTTTATATAACTGTGAGATCATCAAAACTTTAGCGACTTATTATAAAATATCCAATCTTTTCTCTTTCTTTCCTACAATTACCGGCCCTAAAACAACATTACTGAGCCCGCTATACGCTACAGGACTCAACCAAGCTAATGTGCTCGAAACAAACCGTTTAGAAAAATCAATAGGGGGCGTCACATTCGGCCTCGGCGCCCCACGTGTTACCCTGTCTACTCCATCAAAAGGTCGCATCTCAAGTTACTACACGGGGCTGAGGCGAAACCTATAGGGTAATTGGTACTATAGTATATTCGCTTTAAGAAAAAGTAATATCTTGTGTAGGGGGTGTTATATTGACTTCTTTTCTCATTTACTCACGTCTATGGCCAGTTTAACCTCTGATTAATATACATCTTAAAAAACTATACGGAATTATCTTGTGTGTAGTATATTAAAACTACTTGAATATTATACCTTTATTGTACACCAGAATAATATGTTATATTAACCTTTGTACTTTTCAGTATTAAAGATGTTTTGAGGCCTTTTGAAGATAGAATCCTTATTTCAAAGATCAAATACATTATTATATCATGATTAATAGCAAAAATCGCGTATGTTTTTAAAAATAAAGTTACCTTTATACATACGCGATAAGTCCCGTTTGCTATTAAATGAGTATGTCGCGAATCTCTTAAAACTATATATTACATCTCTTGGTTGGTTCACTATTGCCCTATTCGATTACTTTTAATCTTTAAGATGTCTCTTGAAATCTGGTAATAGATTTCCAATAGAAAACCATGTGTTTATTATTTATGTCATGACATTTTGATAATGATAGATACATAAGATTTCATCAAAATTTTGAATACTTTTTTAGTACTTTCATTTATTCAGTTATTCCGATTTAAGAAGAGGCATTACTTACTTGCCTCTAAGTCATAAACCTACCATATTACGTAACTTACTCTTAGTCACAAGGTCGCGATGGCTGTTGTTACTTAGTCTAGACTAAGTAAATCAAATGAAAACGCCGTCAACCGCAGTCCCTTCTAATTTACGAGGCTCTGTTTCCCCCGCTAAGTTAATCAAGTTACAATTTATAACTGTTTATGATTGTTTGAGGTAGAGTTTTGAATAAGTATTTTAAAAGCTTTTTCTTAAGGCATACATAAATGTACATCGCTTTGCCTGCATTGGGTTGAAAGAGATCACGAATGACTATATGTATCGATCCTAACAAATGACTTAAGCTTCATTGACATATACACTGGACGGCTATCTTACAAAATACTAAAAATGTAACCTATACCTAACGCAACTCTTACATAATACGAAATAGTTGTACATTTTAAAACATTGATTAGAACATCAATCTGAATATACATTGATATACATAATAAGTAACTATATCATTATTCAAATCTTTCAATGTGAAGAAAAAAAACATCTATTTACATTATATGTTAATTCCACTTCATTACGATACTACTTACAAAATACTCTGTGACATTCTGTCATTATACCTAACACTTATAAAAACAGAAGCAGACAAAGAGCGCTATCAATTATGCCATTTGATAAAGGTGCCCACACACGGCCGTGTCATAGACGGATAGGGAGACAGGTGAACGTGAAAGTCTTGGGGAAGACAAATAACTGCCTGAGCTAGGCTTAAGCCCACTGACCATTAGTGCCTGCATGGGGTATACGTCTTCATTAAACGGTATTGTGGTCACTGGGTTGATTTAAAGGAATAAAGGGCGAGTTTCTTTGGTATTTAAGGGAATAAGAAAATAAAAAAACGTATATATTCAAGTCCTTTCATCCCGTTCGGTGTGGACAAAACCTTGTAGACATGAAAATATCTCCTTAGTCACTTATTAAGCATGAATATTGGGGTCATGATGTCATATGGAATATTGGTGACCATATGTCATAATTATGCAGTATCAAGTTGCTAGCATATCGCCCAATAGATTCCATACACCTCTAGTCCCTTAGTCGCCTCTAACGACATGTCGGGAATGCAGCTGGTTAGCATTCTTATTATGTCCTAGACTAGCAGGGGAGGAGAAAATTAAAATGTGCGTAGTACTCACATTTATAATTTGATTCATGATCAAATGCTAAAAGTGAATAAGAAACAAAGTATAATATTATGTTTCCAAGTTACTGGACACCTCGACAGGGATAGAAGATCCAATTAATTCACTATTACAAAACAATGATTAAGGTTATTATCTTTGCATATTGATAATATGAGAGTTGCTAAATAAATAATACTAGTAATGAGACTAAAATGACAATAAGAACCTTAATGAATGTTAGGCATTCAAATAGTTATCAATTTCGCCATTGAATTAGTCTCCAAATTATTAAATAAATAATAATTTTCACGACAAGTTCCTACAAAAACAATATATAAGTACCTTGTTTTATCCAAAGCGTCACTGAATTCACGTAATAATGTCTCTAAAAAGCTTCTCTAATGTCAAAATCTACTAAATAACGGTATTTTACTAACAATCTTTACTTTTATTTAAAACAAGAACAATCTAGAATTAAATGCTAAACATAGCCTCGATTTGCGTAAAAGAATTTGAATTTAGAACTTTTTCTTCCGAACTCGTTATTTCAGTGGCGGGCAATTATTTAAAAAATGTAAGTAGGTCTAATACCTTCCCTTAATTCTATTAAAACCTCCTTCGAGATAAATTGCTGCGAGCTTCTTTGAGGAAACTTTTCCGTTTGACTACAGGAATATGGAGATTCAAAATTCAAGTCGGAAACCCACCTTGTTACGTGATTATGTTTGTGGAAATATACAAATTGTTAGCATAACATGAAAGGGCTTTATAAATTTGATGATCTAGTAATGTTTTTGCAATTTTACATCTTATTCATTTTTTTAAGAGACGTATAGATATGTCTTTTTATTATTAAAATTAGCAGAAAAGACCCTGATTTAATTTTAGCTACAGTACCTGATTATCTGTAATACATAATGTAAACAAAATGACAAAATATTACATAATTCAACCAAGGAGGTTACAACACAATTTGCAAGTAAATCCTTTTTACACAAATCCTCTTTATAAAGATGTGTGTGCAGAAACAAGAGAAATTCATTTGCCAATTGTCTCATAAAAGTTTTGTTGCCACCTATTTGAGCAGAAACTTCTTGGAAGAACAATATTTCAGTTTGGAGTCGCTCGAAGCTCAGGTGTAAATAGAATGAACTCTCGATTGCCAAGAGCTCATAAATAAAGTTCGCGTTACCTATTCGGCTTCAGGGATATTTTAGTATTGTAGGCATGTACCTAAAAGCTTATATATAGTTACGTACTTTAAACCCTATATAAACAAAATAATTATAGTAACGTCCTTTAATCTCTTTGGGGTGGACGGTATATTAAAGATCATAGGTGTTAGGTAACACCTAATGCTTAATAGATCCGTAGATGGGAATGTACGAGTAAATCTAGAATAAGTTGAATCAAGTGCTAAGATTACACAATCAGTTACAAAGAGAGCTATTCGTATTTCTACATGTTCGCATTAGAACTAAGGTAGAACTAAGGTAGCGGACATATTTCGGAGAATCTTGTCAACACTATATACACAACAGTCTTACTATTAGCTGATGCGATCAGCGTAAAGACGATCAGAAAATCATTTTGGGGTAGTCAGAGGTTGAATATACAAACTGATAAGCGCTAAGCCATGCCGTCATATACAGAAATTGACTACAGGTAGATTTTCTAATCATGTTTTAACTGACCGAAATCTACCGCACATGGATTATCTAGATGGACATCCATCCAGATCTTTCCCACGCCCGCGTTGTTTAACTTCCTGAATGAGAACAAACTTTTCCAACGTTCTACAACCTTTTTTTACCAACGCCTGAAGTCTTGGTATTAAGAAAATAAATAATTTCGTCAATGTGTAGACAAAACATTCTAATAGGCCCTAATATATACGTGACCCAGCCCGTATTGTCTATACCAAAGTCGTCGTCGACACCCCTAGATTTAATTCACTTTCGTATAAAATGTCACTGAAACGTTACGTGTCAGTTTTGCCAAACCACTCACAAATCTCTCTCGATTCCGTTGCCTTCCCTGCAGGAGACAGCTCAACGTTGGCTGGCTGTCAAGCTTGACGTTTCATTGACAGCCGTTGACTTTACACTTGAACACGTTTTTGTAGCAAGAGCTGAGAAACGCTATTCCCGACACTTCTTAGTGGAAAAACTCAATTGAGTTGTTTGCTTTTAAAGTTTAGAAGATTAGGCCACTCTTTCTTGGTTATTCTTTCTCTAAGTAATGCAGTTAGGAGTTGGGATCAGCTTATTCGGTTTGTTTTGGTAGAACGGAGTTTAACGAGTAGCATTAGTTTATTTTTATTTTTATCGTTTAACTAAGTAATATAGTACTGCAGAGCCTATAACAGCTAATTTAAAATAATATACATTATGTTGAAGTTGACAGTCTTTACAAGTCCTTATAACTGTATATTATACTTTTCTTACATTAAAATGACGAGATCCCCGCATCCTTGCGTTGGCGACGCCATTACATATTAAAAGGCCAGCTGCTTTCAAATCTAAATATGATATTCTAATCAGTCGTCGCTATCTCTCCGCTAGATGGCATTAGCTCAGAACGAGGCATTATGCTAATCTTTTCTCCCGAAACGAAGCAGCCTCGAGCACCGCTGAGAAAAGTTATGCGAGTCGCAAACGCTAGACTTTATCACGAGCCTAGTCGTATAAAGATAAAGTAAATGTCAGATTGAAAGGGAGATGTTAAAGGTACCTATAACCGCTGAGTGTGTATGAGAAGATGTACGAGTGTCAATGAAGCGAAAGTGGTCTGTCAGGATCGGGATAAATGGGGATCCGTGATCTCTCCCTACCCCTCAACAGGGAATCAGGCGTAATGTGTATGTATGTAAGGTTGTGTTTTACCTAAGCTTTATGACATGTGTCAAGAATTTATTATAGAATTTGATTGTTAGTTGTAGCTACTCGTAGAATAGAACAGTAACTTGAGAAAATCTTAAAAAAAAACATGTCTTTGAAATATGTACTTCTTCTAACATACTCGTATTTGTAAACACAATGTAGAAGTTATGTACTTCTAAGTTCTTCAGAGGAACTATACAACCTTTGTAGGACAAAACGCACATATGAACCACTATGTATGTTTACCAATCACCAAGTTACTGTTTTCCAACTAACGGATAAACCTGGTCGGTACTAAGTGATCTTTTAAGTGGTTTTCGGGAACATTGCTAAGTGAAAAGTTGTCGTAAAAGGAAACGTAGTTAACCACACAGAACATTACTTAAAGTTTTCTTTCACTAATACGCCTTGATCTATAGATGTTTACAATGATTGATGTCAAATTTAGAGCACGCTATGTGACAACGCCAGTCCTATTGAAGTATGACTATATTTTATTAATTTAATGAGCTAACAAAATTAAAACAACAATATTCATAAGTCTACTAAGAATATTAACAAAACACCAACTTAAAACAACTTATTTAAAAAAAAAAATCTAAAAATATATTGCTGTCATTTTAATGATATTTTAAAATAAAACCTTTATAACAGTCTACAGATTTCACAGCACAAAACTTATAAACCTGTAATATCCCGAGGCAGTCTCTTACGGGGTACTTACACTGGGTAAGTTCACCCTATTAAGTCGCTACTGCACTCAGGGGCTCTTACTGGCTGTACTGCCATATTCTAAGGCGCATTTACATGTACGAGATCGATTTAGCTTCGTATTGTAGCTATGACTAAGTTTTGAGGCGCTCTAATCTTTGAATGCGAAGAGTACAAGTATATGCATATGATACATGTAACAAAAGGTAGAGCGGTTAATTCAATTCAATTTCCAAACCAGAAACGACTGACATAAATGTCTAAAACATCAGAAACAATTGACCTAAATATCAACAGTTTGGTTGGTGATTATATCAAAATAAGAGTAATATTTGAGACTAACACTACACTAAATGAATGAGAGAAATGAGAGTTGTGATACCAGTCGACGAATAATCAAAAAATATACGTATGGTTTTTACGCTTAAATATGTATAAAACCAACGACTGACTGATGAAATAAAGTGTTATACTTAATTAATCCTAAACCGGGAATCGAACTCAGGACCTGGCGATTAGCAATCAATTGGTTAACCGTTCAGACCATTGATGTCCTCAAAATCGTGAAATATTAAGTAGAGATCGCGCCACATACGGTGGCAGTTGGAGGCGTCGCCACAGTCGCGTAATTCAGTGTTACCAGTAAACACGCCAAAACTAGCACTCACTGTGCCATACGGCTCGAAACATTATAGGTTTCATTTGTAACGATCTTTGGTTGCAGAGCTATAAACTCAAATAAAACAAATTAATATATCAAAGTCAAAATATGTTTATTATACTATTTCAAACATGATTAATAATTAACGGGACTTATCCTTCTTATTATATATTACATATATTATGTGTTCCTTCACTCTGTCCGCAATAGACCGTTTAGTCTGTTCGACATAGGATTTCCCACAGCTGCAATCAATCTTATACACACCCTTATATCTTATATCATGAGTATAAATCGCGAATCTCTTAAAACTATTATTTCAAACATGGCACTGAGCATTGTCTTTACATATTTTTTACCGAGGTTAGATCAGCGGAGACCCTAGCTTGGAGAAGAACTAACAAGAAACTCCGGAAATCAATTTATTATAATCACCCTTAACAAACATAAAAATTACAAAGAGTGGGCAAAAAAACACAACGCTGGTAATACTAAATTTACTTTTCATACAAAATAACACGCAATAGCGGAAACGTCAAATTTAGTTCCAAGTTTGGCTACTGCCACCGTATGTGGCGGGTACTCTATAAACGAAAATATTTCATTCACAGATTACCATAGCAATGAAAGCAGGAATATACTCTGTGGCAACAGAATGAAAATGTACGAAAAAGGTTGTATATCTTTTTGAAAGCGGCCCAGGTATCATTAGGCCTAAATGCAGATGTGCTTTACAAACGGGCCTTCTTTGTTGTATTTTTAGTACTAATTAAGCCTATTTGCTACCATTTACCACCTGTAATATTATAATACTCAATGTTATTCGTGGAAAATGTGGGATGCTTTTAACAAGGGAAATTAAGGTAAATTACACACATACATTTACGTACGTAAGTCCCTGTGCTAGCTGTGAAATATAAGCCTCACTACATGCCTTGCCTACAGCAGTATATAATTATTTATTATATCAGCAGTATACTGTAGGATAATTAAATGTATTAGGCGATGGACTAACAACCTGGTGTTGTCAAAAAGTGACATAAGAGATATTATATCTCCAAGATTCTGACCACCACGAAAGGGATTAAAGGACGTGAATGCATTTCAAATGAAGTGAAATCAATTTTCCAAGATACTATATTGAATACTCGTCCATATAGATTCTCGTTCGCATGTACTCATGAAAATTGTCGCAGTAAAAAGCAAAGTTGACTATGTGTAGTCACGGGCGTAATCTTGTGATGTCGCTTAATGAACCAGCCTGCGAGGGGCCCCTCTTTGTCAGTCTATTGCTTAGGGCTGGAGGTAGGTATGTGCATAGCTTAGGTACGGCATATAATAAGTATTAATAAATTAATATTAATGACACAAGATACAAAAAAAGTTATACAAAAAAAAAAATAATTACAATTTAATGTCAGTCACATTAAGCGCGCCGTGGAGATCCCAAATGGTGTCCAGCTCGGTGGAAATCTATGGAGCAAGGGCTCATATTATCATATTTATGACTCTTTGTCACCTATATATTAATATTTAGGACACAAGTCCAATCGAAAGTCGCTTGATAAGTACATTTAAGTTTCGTATGAAGAGTACTAGTTAACGTGTATTTAATTAAATAATATAACAAGTTACTTATTATATGGATGAACATATATGTAAGTAAATGACGACCAGACCGGTAATCAAACTTTTCCTCCATCGGTACTCAACCTAGGACCTCACGATTAGCGTTCATGTTCTTGACCGGGTGTGCCATGATGTAAATTATGGATTCGATCCCGGAAAAATCACCTTTGTGTCAAGTTTATTTAACCAAATTTTACCTCACTTCAGATTTTGAAAACGTAAAAATATACATGTAAGTTCGGATCTACGAAGATTAACTGTAACCCATATAGTAGAAAAAAGCCTCTATCACACTCCTAGACAACGTTTCAAAATACAGACGTATCTGACAGGCCCTTTTGTTTCGAGTTAGACATAGACAAATTGAGACGCGCAACTTTAAGCTCAAAGAGAGTCTGTGTAAATAGAGAGGGTGAGAGTTCTTTTGCACCCTGTCTCTTGTTAGTCTGTGGTCGGGCATAGTTTTACAAGAGCGGTGAAATGTAGAAACGTACTCGTATTATTTTGCTTTTTCGCCTGTTAGGGTTATGTTTAGGTGTTTGGTAAAGAAACATACCATTGCATAATATTTTTAACATTAGGAAAAATGTAAAACCATGATAGAGGGATATTGTAGAACAAGTTTTTACATCATTTACTTTTTATCCCTTACGTGTGTAATCAAAGCAGTAGGTCACAACTAACACATTGATCTAGGACATGCTGTGATAGTATTTAATATAAATAGAAGGAATCGAACATCTTTTAAAACACAAATGTTAAAACAAAACCACTCAATGACGTCCCAAGAGCCTAGTTCGTCAAAGCATCAAATTTCAGTATCTTTGTCAACATTTTTTTAGTATGTTATCCTTATTCCTGTCATATCACTGCTGTCAGATGACGTCATTGTGTTGACAGCTGTCGTTAGGGGGAAAATGGAGGATCAGAATACTTTCATGGTTAGCGTTTAAGAAGGGAGCTGTCACTTAATACTTTGGGAAACTCTTAAGTCGACTTAAGAGTTGGTCTACCTTAAGGTTGTACAAATAATTCACGAAAATATACATTTATTATCATAATAAGAAGGATATCTACTACAAAAATTAGATCTTTGTACGTGCAGTTTGGTTTGTTCATATAAATGATAAATAACTTGGAAATGGTATTATTTAGACCATTTTAAAAAAGAAAGAGCTTAGATAAAAGCATAATATAAAAACAATGATTCTTTTTCTATTTTTTCAAATAACATATCAAAACAATATTTCTCTTCCAAAACATCAAAAGGACAAAATAAACGAGCAGGCGTCCCAAAATTTGGGTTGTATTTTCAACTAAATCAAGACCTCTTCACGAAGGCGTCCAAACAGAAATTGAACAAACGAACCAACAAAACTTGTAATACACTCTGGGCCTCATAAAAGGCATTTTCAGGAAACTAAGTTATAGCAAGCAATTTCCTCGGAATGCCGAAAAAAACGTGTCTTTACACGACCTCTGTCAAACAGTGTTGCTATTAATAATAAATGCTGAACCAACATTATTAAATTACGGCGGGAACGTCCATGTTTCAGAGATGGGTTGATGCCATTTTATTGCGAAATGAGGTATGGTCAAAGGAGGTTTGTTATTGTTAACAATAAGGAAAAAAAATGAACACGTATGATTACAAAATGTACTGTTACGTGGTTAAATAGAGAATAAAAACAAATAGGTGATATTTATTATCAAAGATATTCTTTAGCTAAATATTGCAAAAATTAAGGTTACTAAATACCTCCAACGTAAGAACCGCTATCGTTATTTATTGCAACCTTTTTACAGAACATGAACCGCAAATGCGAGAAGTTAGGGAACAAATAATTTATGGATGTTTCTTATTGCAAACATTGCGATACCCATTCCGTCGTCTAAGCACACAATTGCCCTTTTCAAAGAAAGCTAATTAAAATTACGAGTCGACTGTTCACACGACGTTTAATGATAAAAATACCATTTGGAACCCGCTCGGGGACCGCTGGGAAAATAATTTATTCCCTTTTCAAAGAGAAAATTAAAAGCTGGAATATTTTCCCGAGTCGTTTATCTCATTTCAATGCTGCTTTTATAATGAAAACGACGGGTTTTAGCTTCGCCCTGTAGATCTACTTTTTTGATATTTGTTCGCCGATTCCATCTTTAGCACCATTTGCTAACTCACCTTTGCTTCATAGGTTTCTTTGTAACTTTTTTCCTCTTTAACCGAAGTTGATTAAGAAAGGATTTACAAATATGTAATATTATATAACTAACATTTGGAATATATGTATCGTTTGCAGATGGCAGTGAAATAAACGCACTAATTATAACTATTATGACCGGGAAAAACTATAGCATTCCGTTGCACAAATTTTATATATGCAGAAACAAAATTAATAATTGAGAGAATTAAAAGTATATTTTAAATGTATAATTTACATCTAGAATCTAGACCAAAGCATAATTAAAACCGAAAATAAATTGTTTCAACTAACAAATAGCCTTTATATGTTAAAATGTGTGCTTGCTCTATGAAGAGGTTATTCTGCGCGGGTTGAGATTTATCGCCGCCATGTCTAAATAAATCAAACAGCGTTCCATAAAACAAAGGAGGTCGGTTGAGGTTGCGCAACTTTTTGTATAACTTTCGATTGTTTTACCTACGTATTCGAAATTTGAATACAGGTGTGGAATTTTTGAATATGATTGATTTAGAACGCCTACGAATTTTATATTAGAAACATTAACTATTTCTGCGTATTTAAATATCACACTAGTATTTCAGCAGCAATGAACTGCTAGATTTGCCTGTTTCATAAAAACTTTATCAATCGAAAGATCTAGTAATTAATATCTACGATTCGAGAACATATAAATCTATGTATGAAAAATCTTAGAACATATACACATACTAACGATTTTGTATATATAACGGGCCCTTTGCTAAGACGGCGATTTCGGCAAAATGATTTATTGCCAACATGTACAAAATAATGCGAATGTCACCCCATAAAGGAGGTTGCGGTTGTAAACTTATTACATAAAACCTTTTTGTCTATGCTTTGAGTGAAATTTTGGTTTGGTGGATTAGCTTAAATATTTAAATGTGAATATTACGTATTTATTCGAAACTATTAACAATAATTTGCTATATCAATAGTTATAAGTATATCATATAGTTAGCAGAATAATTAAAATTGAAATATAAAAGATGAGATTTGGGCTGTGATTCACTCTGATGTTAATTTATGTCGATAATGTTTTTCTGTTTGTTTAAATACTACCTCTTCCTATTATACATTTTTCAATTAGCTGCTACTTTTAGTCGAATCGTAGATTCATACCTGAAACAAAGAAAAATGTTATTAATATCGGATATTTACCAAACCAAGAAAAATTACAGGTGGAGACAGTGTTTTATGCTCAAGTCCTCCAAGAATCTGCTTATCAAATAAACTCACATGTTTGGAAACCAAATATTTTGACACACATTACAAAGGTTAATAGAGTTTCTTAGAATACAAAAACAGTAACATGAAACACGGATCGTAACCTTCATACAGACAAGGGTTAAAGAAATGATAAGTCGTTTGCGAGCACAATTGAAATAACTGTGTCAAAATATAAGTCATGTATGTTCATTTGAAAAGTGACAATTATAAAGTGTTGTATAAATTAAACTATAAATATAAGGGCAATACATACAACATAAACGTATGTGTACATAAACATTAAGTGCTATAATTTCTTTCAGGGTACATCATATCTGAGCACTTTTAGCTTTAGTTCTCTATGAATATAAATATTTATCTTTAATATCAATGCTATGATGAAAATCTGAGCCTTTGTGCCTTGCATATCAAAAGCGTTCCACAAAACTTATTTCTCTCGAAGTTGTCATCGCTTAAGTCTTTGAAACTCACCGAAAAGTGAGAGACGAAAATTCAGAGGATTCGCAAAAGAACGGTTAAGGAAGGCTTTACTCCGAATTCTTTTTATGTTTATTGTTTGCAGCAAAGTTTTCAGCGGAAGCGTCAAAGGCACGGGTCAAAGACGGCAAAGGCATTTTTATGTCGGGATTGCTCTGATTATAATTCGGACTTTTTACTTTGCTAGAACATTCCATTTTTAAACGTGGCAACTACTACTTTATATGTTGTGCTTCAATTAATTTCTTCGCTCAAACATACAACAAATTTGCGTTGTTAGTATTTCCAGGTAATAAAATTCGTGAATCTCTTGAATATTGAAAAGATTTTTAGATAGAACATTGATACTATCAATCTCGCTAATACACAGGCTAATTCACAAAAGGGTGAGGACAACCTCGGGGTACAAATATCAGATTACTTTTGTTTTCCTTTTTTCCTAAAATTTCATAAACAACCTCCTTGCTTGAGATAAGTTGGCTGAATAACTTATACCGAGAAATGGGGATGTCACTCCAAAGTCAAGGGGTAAGGCAGCATTAGTTTAATGTAGCTTAAAATAACGGGGCGGTTCCTACGAATTTACTTGCGTCTATATAACTCTAACATGGCTACGTTGAGATGTCGATTCGGGTTTTATAAACGAAGTTAATGCGATAGAGTTAAGCTACAGATTCTGTATAAATTAGGTTAGTAAGTAAAGATAAAGTCGCAACACAAAACGTGACACATATGTGTTAGTGTCTATGGAAGATGATGCATTCACTTCATTCATTCACTTGGTACTTTCCGTACTTATTCATAATGTCATGTCAATGTCGTGATGTTTACATATTATAAGCTAGTTAAATTGTACTCAATTTCCAAATTCAGTGACCTTGTACAAAAACAATAGAACGATAATGATTCGCGGAAAGTTTAAAATTGGAATCCGTTTAAGGCCTTCTTAGACGGCATTAGGCAAATTTCCTTCCCGCGGGAAAGACGCGAGTGCGTGAAATAATGGCCAAAGAATTAAGGAAATTCAACCGACATTTTGTTGCTGGGTGCGATGATAAATTGACGTGTCGCATGCGTGGAGCCGATTCCCGTTTTCTAAACACGTGGGGATTCGCAGCACTTGGTTCATATTTTCGTGGAAGCTTTTAACGGCATTCTTTATTCAAGACCGGATTGAAATTTAAGTAAGAATAAAAATAGAAGGTAACAAGAATACTTCAAAAGATACTCTAGTGATCCACGTGTAGTAAGTTAGTAACTACAAATATATCATCTGGTGGTCTGAGACTAAAATAGAATGTCTTCACGTGATTGTTTGCTATTTCCATCGGAAGATTATGGTATATGAGGCGTTGTTTCATATAGGCTGTTCCATCTTAACCAATAAGGTTGGAAGTTGACCCAGGCGACCTCTATCACATATTAATTATTAAAGAAAACAAAATTATAATCATTTATTTGATCACTACCTTTAGAATAACCTTTCAAGAACGATTGCATTTGATAATGCAATCGTTCTTGAAAGGTGAAAGGTTGAAAGGTTTCATGATTGAAAGTAAGTAATCAATTATATCCAAAGGTGTTGTCGATACAGTGACATTCATTAAATATCAAACGTTCTAAATAAAGGGAATCAGAGTGAGGCGTGTGCTGCCATTTTTGATGTATCTTCAAAGAGGCTCTTCGTGAATTTATGGGGAGGCGTCGGAGCCGCTATCTTAAGCACACACGACGAACGCCTCTCGGTACATATATTATACATTTTAATACTCAAAGTATAGAAAGATTAGAAGACACGGATTTCGGAATGGTTTATTTAATTAAATATTTTGTTGTATTTTGGCATTGATAATTATGTAATTAACTGTAAATAACGTAAGAGATCTATTTCCTGTAAGAGAACCAACTAGTTAATAATCATCATGAAAGTTGTGGTCACCTATTGATTGTTATATTTAATCAGCTGTATTTTTCGTGGTATTACGCAAAATGTAACAAGAAATACTAGTATCATATGTATTTTTTTTGTTAAGCTATCACCGATATTCTTTTATTTCTTTTCTATTTTGGCTTCAACAATACGAGTATGCTAAATCTGTCAAAAGACTTTGTTACATTTAGTCATACCTATTCACTATCTAACTAAAGTCTTTGATATATTTATTCATATTTACTATGTATATAAAAGTATAAATAGTATTCTTATACCTGCGATATAAGTAATATAAGGTTGTGTATCTCTTAATGCTCGTCCCATCTCATTTCCAAACGCGATATTTCAGAGGTCCTCAGTCAACCTCGTAACGACGCCGTTTGTTATCACCGTAAACCGCTGTAAAAGGGGACTAAAGAGCGATATGTCGTTTTACGACGCTTAAGTACGTGTTGCAGTTTTGATGCATGTCCCACGAAATGCTGTTTAGGAGATATGACCGTTTTCCTGTAGTGAACAGTTTTGCTTGTAGATAAAGAGAACGTTTAAGTCTTTTGTTTGATAATAATATCCTTCTAAGCTGGAACATGTTTTCAGTTCTTCGGAAAGTGTCAAGCTTAATTGTACCTATGATTTATATCGTAAATAGCATGTGCTTGAAGTCCTTAACTTCAGCAATCGAATTACATAGGACCATTGTTCCAACGTACATAGCGTAGATGATAAAGTTGTTAGATAGATAAAGTGAAAGAACTTACTTACTTACTCATTCAATTACGATGACTTTAGCTATACTCAGCTACCATTGGAGTATATTGTAAGTAATAATGTCTAATACGTTACGTTATTCTTAAAACTTGTATAGCAATAAATAGATTAGCAACAACACCAAGTAGCCTACTTGGGCCAGACGACCTAAACTTCGTCCTAACCTAATAAAGACGCCGAATAATATCCCATTGGCCTGTGAAATTAATTACGAGGACTCTTAATTAGAAATATTCAAATGAGGCCGCCTTATCTGGGAGATGGGTTGATAACCCTTCCCTTGAGAGAGATGATTTAATAAACAAAGAGACCCTTAAGGCTCTTACACTGGGTTGTAAAACTGAACGGTGAAATCAAAGTCTCAATTCAAGACTTGAGTTCAATGTAAACAGTTGTCGTTGTCATGATCGGGCAGGCTGTGATTGTTTAAATGGTTCAACTTATGCTTTCCTGTGAAATGGTTCTTTTGATAAAGACTTTTTGATGATTAATTGTTATTTTTAATTGTAATTTTGTAAAAGATAGTTTAGCTTAAAAAAATTTTTTTTTGTCATAGTACGTTCTCTTTGGTATATATGTAATATATAAAAACTTGATACCTTTACATCGAGTTTGGACAATTCTGTAAAGATAGTTTATCAATAAATATTTTTATTATAGTTTCCTCTTCGGTATACAATATTTAAATAAATATATACCTGTACATCGTATCTACCTAGGTTATTGATAAATCTATGTTCCCCAATCCTAAGGATGAACTACTCATATATTATGCGTATATAAGCACCGTCAGTGCCTTAACTCTGTCGCTCTCAGGGAATACCCAAAGAGCTCGCAAAGTTGAATAGGAAAAGGTTTTATTTAATAACGAAACTGAATTCGAATCATTTTTAGGACCCGATTAGTTCAATGTTATACCATTAACGATTCCGGGAATCGTGATTTGTGAAATGAGAATACTGAGAATAATAATAATATAAATTACAAGAAAAACGAATTTTATCGCGTATATTTTATAAACAAATTATATATATTTTATAACCTTTGTTTTACCTTATTTTCTGGTAAATAAATAAAATTTGCTGTCCCTTAAAAATATTATCTAAAAATGTATATCTACGTGATTTTCAAGGTTTGCTACGTTATTAGGTATCGAAGTAATTTTTATAAATGTACTAATAACATGTGTTTGATAAAGACTCTCGGATACCAATTAAAACGTAACGCTCTTTGGATCAAATTATCATGATACGTAATTGATGACCTTTTATTCCTTATTTCTAATCTCATAACGTGATAAAAAAAACGATTATTATGCAAAAGTTAAGGATGGGCTATTATTTCTAACGCTGTGTCTTATAGCGATGTAATAAGTAATTATAATGCACATATAGGTAGGTCCCTTATGTATTAAATATCATCATAATATCATTCACCTATCATTTTTAAGTACGACGACCGATGACCATAGACAACTCTACGAGGGCACGTGTATCTGGTGAATTATTCAAATAGTGTCTCCATTGTCGCGTAGGCCGGCTTAGCATTGTGAATGGAGGGCGCAGGAAACAGGGCTCATTCAGCCGTGTACTCGCAGCTTTATGGCGGAATTGAGTGCGATTTATTCATGCGTTAAACGTGTAACTAGTTCGGCGGAATTATCGAGAAAATGTCGGCTGAACTGCCTTGATCCTACGTCTGTTCGGGGGTGAAAATTTAAATAATATTTGTTGGTCGTTAAATATTCAATAGAGTACAATTGCATAACTTATATAAAGTCTTATAAACACTACTGTGAGAGAAAACATGGTGAAACCTACCTGTTCCCCGAACTGACTATTGTCAGTACTTGTAAATGTACCATCTGTCACATTGAGTACTGATTATCTGGTCAACACGTGGGTTCAAGGTGGCCATAGAATTACTACTTACAATTGCGTAGGTGGACACCCGAACCTGTATCTACCGCGCAAGGGTTTATGTTTGTAAAAGTGTCTTTAACTCAAAACGTTATGTAGTCATGGACTCACGGAAGCGCAGATTAATGATAAATAGTTATTAGCTTATCTGATATAAACATCTTTAACGTATCTAGTAAATACTTTTACAATTTCAAAACTAACGCTTATAACTCAAATTTACACATTCAATACATACTTCAAGTAACCTAATATTACCCTACCTCTTAACCCTGTCTAAGTGCGTCTAAGTCCAATTCGAAGGAACCTTTTAAATCCGTATTCTTCGCATAAAGAAGCTCAGTCTTGTCTGGTGCTCCCTTGGCGATCGTATCGTTCCAGCCTTTTCTCAATTTCCCTACATTTGTTGGGTGTGTCTCTTGGTATTAAAAGCTATTGTGCAGCCTTTGTATATACACTCGTTGCCCTTTTAGAGGTAGTATATTACCTCCGTGTATAACCGTTCCGTTTTGAACGAAGGTAGATTAAGGTCTTGGTAAACTTTTTTCTTTTTAATAACTATTTTTGTACAGAATCTTAGGCATTCTTCAGACTTTACGTAATCATTAATAAATTAAAATATATATATGTAAGTTTTATACTTTACTTAAAGGTCTGAATTTGTTTTCATGACGATTCTTGAAGAAAATTTTGACTCAATATAAAATTACTAAATGATACGTAAGTAAGGATTACTAATTTTCATGAATAGATTGTTTTTACTTCCCCAATATTTTGTCTATTTCAAGTACAACGTTATTTACGAGTATATAGAGTGAATAAAGTGTAGTAGCTAACCGAACAACACACGAGAGCATTTTCAAACATCGTGAAACTTACACAGAATGCTTTTATGAATACAAGGTAGGGAAGAGTCAAAATATCGTTTGCTCTGTGATAGTGCTCTAGAGAATACCCTATTTTCCAGTGGGCGAGCAGAAAATCGGGTCCCTTGCCTAAGCCTCGGAAAAAAGATTTACAGTACCCAGCCCCGTATTGGCTCTATTTGAATAAAGTAATGCTTTCTAATACATAACATCCAGTTACCGTGATAGTCACAGTCGTAAATAGAATGCGAACTAGCTGATATTCTTGTAGGAATGTCGTTAGAAGCAAATAAGGTACTACGGGTCAATGGAATCTATTGGGCGATGGACTAGCATTATGTCACTAATATACAATATCCATGCATGCCACATATGAATATATACGAATTTTAATTCTTAAAATGACAGAGGCTTTCATCTTCGATTCCGAAAGAGATTAAATGTATAATTGTCACACAATAATAAAATGGCGACGTGGCTTACCACCTGTCACATTGAGTATTAACTATCTGGTCAACACGTGGGTTCGAGGTGGCTATAGAATTGCTACCTTCGAAATTGCGGAGATGGGCATTTGAACCTCTGACTACCCCGCAAGGGTTAATGGTCGTGAATGCGTTTGAATGGCTTTTTTGTCACATAATATTTGGCACTAGAGTAGAAAATATGTATTCATGTTGTTTCATGAAAAAATATCCAGTCTCTAATAAGACTAAGATCCAATTCAAAGTACAAGTATATCATGAACTAACTAACAAACGAAGATTACTTGTAAAACAAACTTGATACTACAACTTCGCCTTCAGAGTATCCTCTAATTAAATAATTACTTTTGGTTATTGAGTTTGCGATCTTATTTACTTGTTCCACATTTGCTACGAGTTACGTAGTTGGATCACCCTAACTACTAATTTAGTTGTTTAGTTCCCGATCTTCGTGTTGGAAGAACTATTGTTACTTTCTACAATAGTGAAAGGGTATATTAAATAACTAAGGAAGTAGGGATTTTGGGTAATGCGTTCTTTAGTATCGATGAGATTCTAATTTTTTTACACTTTTTTCACTAATATATACGTATATAAAAGGGATCGGGCGTGATGCGTATGTGTGTATGTATAAAATTTTTGTGTAGTAAGTGAAATGTTTTTATGTCTTGGAAATCATAAGATGGAGACATTTTGAAAGATTTCTTATAATTTACTGAGGAAATGTCGTGTAACATTTAAGTAACTTTAAACGGGTGATTTTATTTGCTGATTTTGCTTACTACATTAGTAATACTCGTTCTTAAACGACTAGGCTGATGAAAAAAGTAAAAAGAATAAAGAACGTGGTTATTTATAGCATTAGGACGTACAGTTCCTTTTGTTCCGTCTCCATTTCAATAACGGTTTGTTATACGCGTTATTTATTATTTACATTATTGAATAACTTGTTCAAATACATTCAAAAGGGCGTTTGTTTGGTATTATATTACAAAAACTCCAGAAACATCCCCTGAGTAATCTTTCGATCCGATACCCGAATTCTTTCTGTGATTGCGAATCAAACTTTCGATATGAAATATCGATTGTAAGTGAAAACTTTTTGGCAATACAATACATAATACACATCACACCTGATTCCTGTCTGATTGTGATTCTGATTTGTCCCGATCCTGGCAGACCACTTTCGCTTCATTGACACTCATATGTTCTCATACACACTCGGCGGTTATAGATAAATATAAAAAAGCGAAAATGTATTTACTTTTACTGATAAATTATTTAAACTGTAGCTACTTTTGAACATATATTGTGGACATAACATAGTAATGATTCCTATACACTGTTTTCACACATAATGCGCAGCGTTTACTTATATTTACTCGTCCCATGCTAGACCGGGACAGAAAAAGAATTCTAACTAGCTGCCGTTCTTTCCGGAATGTCGTAGGAGGCGAATAAAGGACTAGGGGTATATAGGATCTATTGGGCGATAGGCTAGCAACCTGTTACCAATATTCCATATGACATCAAAACCTCAATATATACATGCGACAAAGTGACCAAAAAGATTTTATAATTTCTCTAAGGTTTTATCCACCCCGAAAGGGACTTAGAGGATGTATATCGTATATCGCTTATTTGTGCGTCTCACATGTTATTATGACGAATTTAAAGCGTGTTTTTGTTTTATTCTTTTTTGTTAACCTTTACCTACCTTAGTAAGAATATTCTTCGCTGTATGTCTAGAATAGCGACAACAATTTATAGTGGAATTTAATCAAAATGTCGGCGTATTTAAGCGACCCCGTATCGAAGCTTAGTCAGGTCGATGTCTCAATTGAAATTCTATTTAAGATAAGCCTGAGGTAAGTCCGGTGCCGGGCAAGGCATAATTGAGCGTGGCGGCCATTGTTAGGGTTTGGTTTGATCAGGAATGCCCCAGCTTCATTTGATTTTCAGGGCTCTAGGATTAGTTAGTTGGGAATATTTGCTCACTAACGAACTATGTTCTTGTAGATACATGTACTAACGTCTTTCTGTGTGTATGGTTATAAAGATAACGTGAACAAATTAACATAAACAAATTATTAGGGATACATGCTTTCGATTGTCTTTTTTTCTTATTGATAATCTTTTTTTTTTAAAAGGCTCGTCACGTGGGTTAGAGGTAGCCATAGAAATACTACCTCCGCGAATGTGTAGATCGATACCTGAACCTCTGAAAACCCCGCATGAGTTAACGGTCGTCTTTTTTGATTATCTAGTGAAGTAAAAGTAAAATTTGTTTGAGGTGTATGAGTGTCAAGCAAGCGATAGTAGTTTGTCAGGGCTTCGTGATCTCTGCCTACCCCTCTATAGGGAAACGGGCGTGATGTGTATGAATACATACATAATATGAAGTAAATCTTTAAGAGTACATAGGCCTGTTATTATAGTACTTTCCAGTTTACTACCCATTCCTTGCTACGACACAACACCATATAAACAACCTTAGTTACCAAGGTGATAGCTTGACGTCACGTGAGGCCATAACGTCACGCAAGATTAGTTCCATCATGTAACAACTTTCATAAATATCAATTCCGCAAAGGCTTTAGTTATATTGCGCAATAAATAGCCGGGGAGGGTTGACCCATAACTTTTAGGTTTTGGATAAAGCCGGATACATTTTCGGGTCACGCTGTTGTGTATTCGCGATGTTTTAGGGTGTGTTTCTTCATAAGCGGAGCGACTACGAATTTGTTGATTTTAAATACCTTAGAATCACTACGTTAGAATCACCTATGAAGCGAAAATGGTCTGTGGGGATCGGAAGAAATGGCGATCTGTGATATCTGCCTACCCCTCTACAGGGAATTAGGCGTGACGTGTGGGAATGTATGTAGATATTATTTTACGATCGACCATAAAGTCAGTAAAATCGATAATATTCAGATGAATGATTATTCGAGCGTTGAAGCTGTAAGTTTAAGTTAGATCTATAACACTGGCTATCTAGTTAAATGATGGGATTATTCAAATACCTTCATATCTAAGCTAGACGTCGTAAAAATCTTGGGACTAATATTTTACTATCCATCTAAGAAATTTGGACATCAGAGATTTTAGTGCTATACTTATGTACATACAGTAGAATATAATATACAAAATCGCTCAGCTCCTATGTAAATTCCTCCCTTAGCAGCCAAAGCCGCGCCTCACCTCTGAATCGGTCGCTATTTGCCATCCATTACACTGGACTGGGGAAGTTTGATAAATGATTAATGATGTTGTTTCACTGAAATTGCACGCCTACGTAGTGTTGTGAAATACCCTCCGCTAATCAGCTGCTTAATTAATAAAAGGATCGATTTGATAGTCGCTAATGTTGTGGAGTTTGACATTAGTAGATGTTTTGGGGTTATGGAGAGTCCAGTTATAATACGATTCATTCATACTTACTATTTATTTTGTATGGTGAGTATGATATGTTATGACTATAGTTACTATATACGAGTTAATTAAGTTGTATCAATTGAATGATGGTTTAGTCAAAAATCGAATTCATAATCGTCCGAATGCAACCAAAATATAATTATTATTAAACTTCACCCCAGCAAATAGTTGCTAAAAGTGAAATATTTTGAGGGAAGAAATCTTAATGCAGACACATAAACCAAAATTAAATCAATATGACGATATATTCCTTATCTGTTATATAAAACATATTTTACTTTAACCACCAAATCAGTGCATAACAACATCCTACCATTCATTAATCCATACATTATTCCGTTTAATCCTCGTTTCAGCCAAGCCATCTCTATACTCCGTTGTAAACCCTTGAAGCATGATAATTAGCAATCTAATCGGACCATCCTATCTGAAATGCTCCGATGGAATCCCGCATCTATGGAGGTTGGGCTAGTTATTCTCAGACTGAAAATTGACTCCATTTATAAACGCTTCAATGGAAAGGATCCAGTACCTTACTCCACTAATCCATTGTAGGCACAATATTACTTCAGTATCGATACAGTAATACTTCAGTGGCCGTAATTTGACATGTGACAAAGTGTCAAATTACGGCCACTGAAGTATTACTGTACCGATACTGAAGTAATATTGTGCCTACAATGGATTAGTGGAGAAAGACCCCAGGTCAATTGTTCGTGCATGTAGCAGGAAGAAGTGTAACTGGTTTTATTTTGATCAAAAAATAAACGACATGATAAACAGAGCTTTTCCTAATAGAAAGTTTAGTACTAGTTAGAAGCACCAATAAACGCCGATTGTGTATATGGATGTCAACGAAGCAGAAGTGGTTTTGCAGGTTAGATATAAATGGGGAATTGTGACCTACCCTTGTGTGGGCCATATGATATGTTAGTGTGATGTGTGTATGTGTTTGTAATGTAAATGCAAGTTTGGTATAACAATATGATCTGTAGGTACACTATATTCTCGATATACAGCCATCGAAGATAAGGAAACTAAACACAGGAACGGTAAAGCAAACAAAACTAGTCAACGTTAGGGTGTTGCTACACTTGATGTGTTTGGTAGTGTGGTTGTGCAATGGATTATTACAATAAGGTTATCCTCGACTATACCAAACATTACTCTTTTCTCTACTGCTATATGTTGATTCTTAAAAGTGTATCAACATAAAGGAAGTTAAATAGAATTTACATACGCACCTGGGCGCTAAAAGTAAAAATTACGGATCCACATCTTCCCTGATCCTAAAGAACTACTTTTGCTTCACTGACACCTCGCTTCTACAGTTACTGACATATGTTTTCCATGTTAACCTCTTTCCGTGTTTCACCTATTTATTCTCAAACTTTTTACTATCACTATGTCACGTAAACATGCAAAAGCCAACGTAAAAAGTCTCTATATAACAACATGTCATCTCTATTTCTTTATACGACTGTCAACTTTTCATCCCTAACATTTCTATTAAGACTATTATCCATCACTAAACCATAGCTCTAGTGGAAGACAACCTTAGCCGTTGTAACAGAACAGAATCTGTCGGTAACTCGTCCGTCTATTACGCCCTGTATTTACTTGGCAGCCGTCTAAATACGGGCCGAACACACATCTTGTCCCCATATTCACGGCTTCGTCCCCGAATGAATATCGAAGCTAGTGAAAGATTAACTCATAGAAAAGGGAAGAGTTTTAATGTGTTACATGTAGATACTACATACATCGATATAAGTAAACTTTTGGGGTTAACAAAACGTTGGAGACACGATAATATCTCTGAAGTCACTATTATATTGTGATGTAATATGGAATATAAGTTGGGATATGAAATTTGTATTTTTCGGTTCGTACGGGATTAAATCGATCCTTATTTTTAGCAATAAGATATTATTGTACATTTGAGCCGTATATAAAGGTTGTTGTCGATTGAAGGATTAGGGTTAAATGAGATTTAGCTGAAGGTTATGAACGAGAAAATTCATAGGATTACGATACCGTCTTACACAAATTTGTCGAATTAAGTGAGTGAATATAGAAATAAAACCCATTCTAAATTTGCATTACACCTATAGAGATAAAGTAACCAAATTAAAATAATTCCAAATTTAGTGTCTAGCATAACTGACCACTTAAATTCATTGATTTTTCAATAAACTTACGACTAAACCGCCATCTTTAAATCATATCCGTAAACTTTTAAAACCTATGCATACACAAGTAGAACAACTGGTTGTAAAAAATCAACAAAACCAACAGTTATTAATCATGAGTATAAATCTCTTAAAACTATAATTAAAACCAACAGCCATAAAAGTATACAACAGTCTTCCTAACAAGTTAAAAATGTTAACAACAAAATAATTTATTTCGTCACATAAAGAACTTAATAGTTTAAAAGATTTTTTTTAATAACGTTTGAAGTATATAACATGTACTGTATACCCTTGGCACAGATAATATAATACTACAGGGTATGTTATGCCCTAGGGTATGTTTTGAGAATCATATAACTCAAATTTTACAACCTTATTACTACAACTATGGACGCACAGGGCCATGTTTACCCAGCCATATTCCACCCTAATCGCTAACCCTTTATCCAGTAGCTTATCCATGCACGATAGGTCATACAGCCTTTAGCTTAGACAGCCTATGCCCTGTGACCCGTGCTGTGATCGGATTAGTTGTTCCCACAACCTCCGGATTAATTGGACTTCTGATTGGAGCAGGAACGTGTAAACACTGCATCCGCTATTGGGTGCAGGGCCATTATTTAACTAGGGGTGACGATGTGCTAAGATTTAGGTGTCGATAGTTTAGGATAGGGCCGGGTTATAGTGGTAAGGAGTTTGTGTATTTATTATTATTTGCACATACAATACGTTTACACATTAAACGAGGCAGACAATTTGTATAATTGTAGTTGGTTGTGTGATAGGAGAATTAGAGTAGAATAAGTATTTTGTTATGAAGATTGAAATGTTGGTTAAATATAGTTGTAACATTGTAACATTTTGTAGCTGTTAAATTATTGTAACTTTTTACTTAATTAAATCAATACTATGCCCTATTCCTAAACCTCATTATAAGCAAATTGCTATAGCAATTAGTCCACAAAATGTATATGGATTCGTAGTAAGATGAAAAGGGCAAGTCTATAACTCTCAATCTCTAGCTGCTTTTGAAGCACGTGAAGCTTTCAGATAACCTACATATTAGATACCGCGTAAACTTAAATTACACTAGATCTTCTTTAGTACCTGCTTATACGTATTAAACCTTTGCTAGTACCACACACATCATTATAAACAGTAACCACACTCATTAAACCAGATAAACTACGTTCGTAGTAATTCGTAGTAGCTCCATTTCCTTTGTTTAGGCAAAATTAGATATTATACCTCGCTTGCTAGATAATAATACGCGATTTACGGGGTTAGCAATGGCGGCCTCGAAATAGTTAGGTATTTGCGCGAGAATTGGGTCGTAAACCCTTAACTTATTAGGTAGGCACCCATTCGTCGGCAATTTATTTGCTCTGGTAATTAATCGTTAGCCAACACGAAGCGCGGTGGGTAAATAGGAAGCTTTTTGCGCCTTCCAAAAGGTACTGGGCTTAAGAAGACATGTAGAAGTCTATTATTATGTAATATATATGCCAATGAAGAGAAAGTTGTTTGTCAGGATTGGGACAAATAGGGATCTGTGATCTCTGCCTACTCCACTACAGGAACAGCGTGTGTATGTATGTATGTAGTTATCAAACTGTATACTTTACAAATATAAAGTTATATATAAATATTATGTAAAGTGTTTAAATAGTGTTAATTGTACACCCTCAGAAGGGAAACGGCCGTTATACGTATGTGCTATTATAACTTTTTATATAGGTGACAAAGGGTTACATATTCCCGCTACAAGCAATGCTATTCCATAAATACATTCCATTAAACATACATTACAGGTAAAGTTTAAAAAGCCTTGAAGCTGGAATTTTCAATATAGCATCAAGTTTTTTCTTTTTAAAAGACTGGACCCCGCTGGACTGTCGATATTAAAATTCAAATTAGGTTTGCACAGTTAGCTCGTGTGTACTGTTGAAGCGTCGATTTTGCAGTAGATTCTGGGGTGCATAGAACCTCGGGTACTAAATTGCTGCATATCATACGAGTATGTTAATATTGGTGACAGTCGCTAACCTAACTAAATATATTCAATTGACCTCCAATATCTTAGTCACCTACTATATCATATTGAAAAAAAAGGCACTGAAATTTGACAGAACTATATTTGAAGTTTATTTCTTTCTTTATATATACATGCTAGAAAGGAAAATGCAATGTAAACTTTCTTGAAAATGCGTCAACCATTCTACAGATACATTTCCTTCGAGCATACAGATTAATTACAGTGTTTTCCAACAAACACAGAATACATTAACACATAGAGCCATTAGAGAGAGTAATCAGATGCACATAGAGTACCCGCCACATACGGTGGCAGTAGCCAAACTTGGAACTAAATTTGACGTTTCCGCCATTGCGTGTTATTTTGTATGAAAAGTAAATTTAGTATTACCAGCGTTGTGTTTTTTGCCCACTCTTTGTAATTTTTATGTTTGTTAAGGGTGATTATAATAAATTGATTTCCGGAGTTTCTTGTTAGTTCTTCTCCAAGCTAGGGTCTCCGCTGATCTAACCTCGGTAAAAAATATGTAAAGACAATGCTCAGTGCCATGTTTGAAATAATAGTTTTAAGAGATTCGCGATTTATACTCATGATATAAGATATAAGGGTGTGTATAAAATTGATTGCAGCTGTGGGAAATCCTATGTCGAACAGACTAAACGGTCTATTGCGGACAGAGTGAAGGAACACATAATATATGTAATATATAATAAGAAGGATAAGTCCCGTTAATTATTAATCATGTTTGAAATAGTATAATAAACATATTTTGACTTTGATATATTAATTTGTTTTATTTGAGTTTATAGCTCTGCAACCAAAGATCGTTACAAATGAAACCTATAATGTTTCGAGCCGTATGGCACAGTGAGTGCTAGTTTTGGCGTGTTTACTGGTAACACTGAATTACGCGACTGTGGCGACGCCTCCAACTGCCACCGTATGTGGCGCGATCTCTAGACCTCTCTGTGCGCCACAGAGTACCCGGCACAGTCAAAGCTATCCCCCGATGACAGCTTAAATGACAGAAAATTTAGCGATCAATAGTTCACACGGAGGTAGTTTATAGTATCGATATACAAGTATCGGAATGCAAAAGTTTCTGTAATAGTCCTGACTATATGTCATAAGGAAACCTGAGATAGGTAGAGGTACACAAAAAACAAACGTTCAACTATTAACGCTTGCGGGGTAGTCAGTTAGTTCAGATGTCCATCTCTGCATTCTCACCATTTACAAGCACTCAGCTTTACCTGTTCCTCGCGATGTTTTATATGTGTATGTATTTCTATTGCGAAAAAGTATAAAGAAAATCAATAAATTTCATAATAATAGTACATGCTCCAAGGCTGTGATCATGTCAGTCTATCTAGCGTACGATAAGTACATTGTGACCACACAACACTTATTCCACTGTTGTGTAAATTACCCATAACCTCTAAGCAACACAAAGGCTCATATACATGTTTTGAATCGAGACAGACTACTACAGAAACTATAAGCAATTTAAAACTAAAACTATATATAGTCTATTCGCGTTAAGTAAATAGTGACGTCATGGTATATAGACGTTAAACTGACCAATGAGACGTTAGTAAATGAGAAAACAATTCACATCGACCAATTGCAGACGACAGTTGTCACGTCTTATTGGTCAAATCGTCGGGACATGATGACATCACTATTTTCTTAATGCGAATGTACTATAGTTACTCATATAATAGCACTACGAAAACTATAACCCCATGTCCTAATGTGACCGCAAACGTCATTTAATACCTCTGACGCTTCCGGGCTCTTGGCAAAAACGGATATGCCAAACTGAACGCTCCGATTCCACTTCATACCCTCGACATAAAAGATCTCTTTGTTGAAATTTCGCATTAATGAAACACAAAGCACTTGATATGAGTGTCAGTGTTGTATCCTTTTCGGAGTAGTTAAATAATTGAGTAAATACGTTAAAATGCAAAAGCTATAAGCAATTGAAAGCATTACAAAAGGTTAATAAGTAATATTTAAATTATATAATTATAATATATATACGTTACGCTCGTTTGCCTACATAAGTAAGTAAATAAGTTAATAATTAAACTAAAGTAAAAAGTGCATATCGTTTTTCAAAGTCACTTTACTATTTTCTATTCAAAGAGGTTCTTCAAGGAAAAGTTCCTTTAAAAAAGATTCTTATTTTATTACAGAAGGAATAAACTTTCTAAGTCCTTCGACTCACGGTGTAATTAAAAAGTTTCAATATTTTTTTTTCTTACGTTTCAAGGAAATTGATAGCAAAACTCTTCTAACACCATTGTAGAAAACAAAATACTCAATTGGACTCCATTTATATGAAATATTCTATTTCTATTTGAATCGAATTAAATACAAAAATGCTCTTGAAAAAACGTTCTCGAAAATTCTTGAAACTTCGCGTCATATTGTGCAAATGTTTCAATTTTTATACCAAGCAAGGATTCTATCTCTTTCAGTCTGGACCATTTTGACAATCCACCTCCTTGGTCATGCATATTCATTTAAGTGTAGTTTCACAAGTGTATGTGAGCATTTTATTAGGTTGATTTTATTTCTTACAGAGGAAGACAAACACAACATTTATTCTATTCACATAAATGTTGTTTCAATATTATAATAAGCAGTGTGCAACTAAAAGCAAATGATTTGATACGTCGTTTATCATTGACAGAGATACCTACCTCTTTTTAGGGAGACGCGCGTAATAGTATGTGTATAAATGTTGTGTTTGATATTAGTATTTCTTATTCAATTATTGACCATACATATATTAGTTACAATATGGCATATGTTGAAAAAAGTGATAAAACAACACATTACATTTACATACGAAGATTATGTAATTAAAAATGCAATTCCATTTCTTAAACTTTTTCCTGCTTTGTATTCCAAATATCATAGCAATTGTGTGTTCCTATTTAACTGCACCTACTATACAATATAAATCCAAGTTTGATTTACGTTCCGTATCAAACTAACATGTTTAGGCGTCTTTTTATGTGCGGGGCAAAGGCTTAGTGATATCAGCGTCCGAAATATGGCGTCGGATCCGGTTCCGGAATAAAATTACAGGGATTCCGACCGCTACTTAGGTGGCAGTAATTTGTTAAAAATACGACCCTTTCGGTGATAATTCACCCAGAATTTTGTTCGGGAGAATACTTTGAATTCTTTCGATTTTGATATTTTGGTTCGTAATATAATATACATACATTTGTATTCACGAAAGTAGAATTATTAGCGGTTGTCTAAGGTTGAGTGTCGAAGGATCAACAATAAAGGATCAACAATAAAAAATGGATACTTAACAAATATGTACATATATCATTATCATTTATTGCAAATTAAAGAAGTTAAGTATATAATTGTATTTGCAAGAAAAACGGGTGCTCAGCTTACCATAACTTATTAAATGTTGTTACTGATGTAATGAGTCAGATGGCCGTTCTCTTTCTAAACTTACCTGAAACGAAAAGATAACATATTACAGAATGTTTAACATACCTTTTATATGTCAAGACTGTGACCCTTTCAAGATTTCAAAAGACTTGACTGGCAATTTTAACAACGAACTTTGGTCAAACGAAACCCATTTTATACCAGACAGACATCGTCAAAAGTAATATTTATGTTGATAGTACAGTTCGTAGACACTGATATGGGAGAATTAAGTTACTTATATATTGGAATCCTACCACCCTCCGACAAAGATGACTACAAATATATTTTCCTTATAATTGAATTTTTATTTGTACTTTATGTTTTTAAATAAATTCCTGTTCTTTTTTTTATAATAAATAAAATACATTTTCCTAAAGAGATGAAAATTTTAAGTTAGCGGATATTGATTGTGATTGAACCTCGAAAGTGTCTAACTATCCACTCGGAGCTGTAGAGGCGTAAATATATTTATGTTCAAAAATATTAATACTTTTACTAGTGAATTTTTTTGGTTTATTTTTTACATAAAAATACATAACAAAAGTAGGTTCCGTAACTTATTGAAATATAATTTAATATAGAATATAGAAAATAATATAGCATTCCTATCCTCTATATTATATTTCGAAATGCTCCTGAAACGTAACATGAAAGTGTACAAATACATTTCTCTGAAACTACACAATGGTGAAGGCTAATGAATCGTCATACATTTTAGAAAAGAGTTACCCTAACAATGAAAAAGCATTCTGGGAATTTCTTCAAACATAGGAAACGATTTCCGGAGATGTTTCTGATAAATAGCTTCAGCACTTTTCCTTCTTTATTGTTTTGAGAGTTTATTTTTCTATTATATTGAATAGTAGCCTAACTATACACAATCTTATAAAGAGATAAAGCATATTAACTCAGTCTATAAAAATACATGTTTGGTATAACCCAATTTAAATTTTGAGTATCAATTTCGAAGCTTCTCGTTTACCCATACATTATCTAAATAAGACTAAATAATCAACACTAAACTTATCATTGTTATTAACTTAATGAAGCCAACTATTTGGTAAAAATAAGCCTAAGAACAACCAAACCCATAACCAGTTTGATGATTACTATAAGTTTCTAATCACTCATGTAAACAAATCTTAAAAACTGCAACGTAGCCGAAACGTCGGGTTAATAAAGGTAACTTCATTATATAAAAACATACGCGATAAGTCCCGATAGTTATTAATCATGAGTATAAATCGCGAATCTCTTAAAATTAAAATCTTAAAAACCTTGCACAATCATCCGTTGCCGAAAAGATTGTCCAAATTACCCGTCATCTGTTCCGGAAGAGCTGAGCACAACATTCGCTCGCAATCCGGGAATATTGAAAACATTTCAGTCATAAAAGGCAGCCCCTGCTTCATTTAGTCTTTGTATTGAGAACAAACGGAACCTTCGAACATAGCCTTTGTAGCTTTCGAATAGCTACAGTTACACTTTAGGGTTTTACAATGAAGTCGAAGATATGTGATGGGTTAGTAGCCTTAACGAATGTTCCATGTGATTACACAACCCCAATATTCATACTAATACCTAGGAGAAGTTTTCATATTTTTAAGGTTCTGTCCACCCTGAAAGGGATTAAATGTAAATGTATGTCATAGATATTTTAAATCGATGCCGAAATAAATGTACGGAATTATATTCAAATAATTAAGAAAAAGAGCTAAGCTATAATATGTAGTATTTATTCTTAACTAACTAGATTAACATTTTATTTAATATATACATAAATAAATACACGTCACGCCTGATACCCTGTAGAGGGTAAGGCAGAGATCACGGATCCCCATTTGTCCCGACCTGACAGACCACTTTCGCTTCACACTCATACACACTCGGCGGTTATAGGTATTCCTAACGTCACCCTTATTCAATATAGCGTCTATCTGACACTGTCATATGTCTTATTTTTATTTTATCAGCAACTGAATACAAGCTTGATCACTATGTTGTCAATTTTCGACTTTCGGAGAAGAATCAAATGTGCAAACAAAACAGAAGCGGGGAAAATTCGAATTTCGAATCCGAAAAGGGGCACAACAGTGCATTCAGTAGGGAACCATTTTACTTTCTATTGTTTCTAGTTTAGCGAAAAAGTTTGGGCACAATGTTAAACTAATTTGCAAGTAGGGTGTACGAGGTTATTTTGCAAGAAAGGTCGTTAACAACGTCAACAAAGATAAAGTTACTGAAATTTAGGTTATATTACTTAATACATTGATGTCGTTAATATGCGTGTAAATACAGTTGTACTTAATATACCTTACTATAATAAACAAAGGTAAGATTATTTTATGTATTGCTCCTATCATCATTGGTGAAAAACTAGATTACAGATTAGTCATATTACATTTTCAATGTCATTCTATAAGCAAATTATAACAATTATAGCTTTCCAATTTGAGCATCGTTTCACCAAAACCTAATTCGTGCACTTAAAAACTGTTCAACTAATGGCTTAACCCGTTCACCGCATATTCTTTAAAATAAAAGTGCAGGTGGGAGCGCCCGCATCGTGGGTCGTTTAAATGCATCCCCTGCCCTGATATAGGATGCATTAAGGATCGATACGACGGTAACGTGTTAAGCCCGATTAGATTATTTTTAGCATCTCTATTTTTATATGAAGGAAGCGATGTGGAAATTATTAAAATGCATCTCGTGTTACGGGTAAACTAGAAGCTTAAAAGGGTTGGATTATTAATATGGAGTAACTAGAACTGTGCGGGAAGATGTCGTGAGCAAGATTGCCTATTGTTTAGAATAGGCAATAATCAGTGTCCATACACGGCGATATCTCTAAGGTTTAATCACCACTAAACTATGAAGGTTCCTCTAAGTGTTTCCACCAGTGCAAAACATGACAGATGATGATATCATTCCAGTTCACAGATATAGACAATTCGAAAAGTTCACAAAATGGCTTCTTAACAAAATGGCCGCCATGTAGGCGTGTTAACGCACAGCCGTTATGTATTATTCATCGCACAATACCTCCGCAGAGGTACAACGTGGAAATTGTTAATTTTCAGTTAGTTTCTGCGGCAACTTTCATTACCTTTAATGCCTATTCTATCAAGTAAGAGATATGTGATTTTAATGTAGTGTTTAAATAAAACTGAAACAATACGTAATAAGTGTTTTGAAAAGTCAAATAAGCATTACCTAATGTTCAGGTTCCTTATTAAAACTTCGTCATTTAAAACAAACGTCCAAATTATTTATTTTCATTTATCCGTTTTCATGAAACCAGCTAGGTACTTGAATCCACAGATAACACATAACTACGAGGTTTTATCTCACGAAAGGCAACCTTTAACTTTGAAATAACAAAAAGTTTTTTTAATATATAACTTTCTAAACATGCATTTTGCTAAAATGACCAAAATAAATTACAAATACTTCCAATATCATCCAAAATAAGTTTTATTACTAGTTAGTATAATTAGATTATGAACTTAATCTATTTTTATACGAATAGACCCCCAGAGCTTCTAAGTTGAGATCAGTGGTATTACGCCCAAAATACACAGGTGTACAGTTTCTGTACTTTCAACTCTCTTGAAGTTTAATATTCTCTTAGGGTTAGTTAGTAGTTACTCAATATACCGCTCAAGGGTTAACTATGAGATTTTAGGAACTATTTTAAAGTGCTTCTTATGATGGTTTGGTAGTTGAATAGGATGTAAGTAGCTGGCGATATAATCATCAAGTTGATAATGATCGAAATGTACTAATTAGAAATAAAATCTCGAACTCACATACATACACATCACGCCCGTATCCCTGTAGATGGGTAGGCAGAGATCCCCATCTTTGCCAATCCAGACTAACCACTTTGGACTCATTGACACTCATACTCCTCCATAGGTCCTTTTTTTCTCTGTCTTCATTTCCCTAACTCATATTTTGAATGATTATGTTTCGCTAATTCAGTAATTGCGATGCTAACCAATCATTAAATAATTGTGATTCTCTACACTACTATTCCACCTTTTAACTGAAGAAAACACATCTCATTGTTGTCGTTCTATTCTCAATCGGAACGGAATATTTATAAATATTTAAATATCCATTTTAATCAATCAATATTAATCTTGTTTCATATTATCATTTAGTGATCGATTAGTGGAATTACAACCGATTAATAAATATAAATGATAACAAAGAGCATAGATCGTGTAGCGACATCAACGCAGCGTATAATGATTTAAATAAGATAAACTAAAGGCTGTGTTTACAGTAAAATTACATCTATATTGTTTACTAATATTTAAAAAACTAAGTATTAGTAAGTTATAATATTAGTATAAGTAATACTTTTGTCCTTTATTGTAACTTTCATAGAAAGAACTAATTCCCTCTTGCTTGTTGGATAACACAGCTGAGATTATTTTGGAGGCTGAAGCTTTTCAGATATATGAGTAAATAAGTACTCACGTATCACAATCACCAATATTATTCATCTAAAGTATTTATCCCTGCAAGTACCCCTGAAGAGACGTGATCGTTAAGTATGTTCAATATGCTGTGTAATATTGTTATTGTAAGACAATGAAAATATGTACATACAGTCGTCTATGGTGCGTCAACAAAATCAGCAGCTCAGTGAAAGTTGAAAATACAAATATTATTTTCGGCTGAATATTTAGTCAATTGTGATGCCAAACTGGCTAAATGTGTTCGATTTGGGATAAGAGTTGGATCCTCAACTGGAACGAACCGAAGAACAAGGAAAAAAAGAATAATTGGAGCTTCGATTTCGTTTTTCTTCGGTTGTAGCGGCTGGCAGCGTTGGAGTAACCATGGCGATGGAATAACAAGAAGTGCAAACGCCGTGGCATCAGTGTTTGTACTTCAGCCGACATAACCTTAGTGGTAAATGGCTTAATAAAGAATAAAAAAAAAATGTACATATGTAACATCAGTTTAATTTAAAGAGGAAAGTCACCAATTCATCAATTCTCAATGTAGAAGTATCTCTATAAACAGCTATAAAGCATTTAGAATCGATTATAGAATCGAGTCGGACCGGAAAGCGATTAAAATCGAATCGGTTGCTTGGTGGGTGCTAAATCGAATACCCGATGCATCTACTATCGCCGTTTTGTTGGGGATTAGTGTTGCCTTTCAAATGATACGAGCAATTCATTTGCTAAATCGATTCGAATATCATTTCCGCATTGATGTATGGGGTCCGACATTCGGATTAGCGTCCAGACACGCACCAAATAAACAAATTAAAACCTCTGTTACACCCCACCGGACTTGTGAATAGATTCGGAATTAATTGATAAAATTCTTCCGTGTTGTTACATGCATATAATAATCGTCTGTGGAAAGATACTTGCAAGAATCCTTGGAAATTAACTCCGTAGTCACATTTTACATTAGTTAGGGAATGAAATTAAAGACTTTAGAAATTGTTGAAACATTGGCACACCGTTTCCTAGTAACAATCAATATTGATACTGCTTTGAAGCGCTACTGGGTCGAATATTAAGATGGAACATTTACATTGCACCGAGTATATTGTAAATGTAAGTTATCTTTAGTAAGGTAAGCATTAAATAAAGTTTTTTCTTACAATCCAAATTACAAGATAAACATGCAAAATTTAGTCTCCCAATCAAGGTATTTATAAAATTATAACACCCAATAAAAATAACTGAGAATCGTTGCGATTATCAAGATAACACTTTTATTCGATGCTTTACATAATTAATTGTATCACACTACAACCGTATGCTAGGGGGCAATTTAACAAACATCAGAGATAGGTCGATAGCTGATATAAATAAAATAACAAAGTTTTATTACCTTATTTATTGCCTTATCGGAATTTCGTTGCTTCTGTGCGATAATCTCATTAGCTACTGTTTTAGGCATTAGCTTTATCGTGTCAAACATTGATAACTAAGCTTGAGGATTACTCGGAAATGCATAACTATAAAAATATGTTTTGGATCGGAAATACCGGCTTAGATGTAACAGAATTTCGAGGGTTTATCATTTTCATTAATGATTACATTTTCCCGTATAGTACAGATATGGAATTTTTCTTTGTTTTAATTAGGTATCTTATTATACGTATGCTTCACGACTTTCAAGCATTTCGGGGTAAGACAGTAGCTTTAGTGACAGTTGCGAATATATTTGTCCAGTATTCAAAAGTGAATTTCAAAAGATATGTCTACGTACAACACGCAAAATAATAGATGGTATATCTAATCAAAGATAAAGTTGGTCTAGAATCTCTAAATCTTTGTAGTACATTTCCTTATAATGATTTCTCTTGCTAAAATTATTAGCCAAATACAAATTCTATAATATACTCGTAGCAACACTGCCAGGTTGCTAAGTACAATTTAAATACAATAAACTCAAACCGTTAATAATTACCAAAATTGATATTTATTTAGATCTCCTTCAATAAAGTTCAATGAACGATTACTTTATAACATTTCCAACACAGAAAATATCCCTTATATTATCGTTTTTAATTGGACAAAAACCGTAATTCCGAAACTCTCAAACTTCTCTCCAAACCATACCCACCTAAGCTAACCCTGCCGTTGCGGTTTGCCTTATTGTTTTCCAACTCGAAAACATAGCAACCTGCATGCAAAGTTATCTAAAGTGGAATAAAGGGATGGTATTAAAATTTATAGAAGGCTATGAACGAAAATAATAAATATACACATCTTTTGATTCAATAAGAAGTCAGATAGACGCCATATTGAAAAAGGGTGACGTTAGAAGTGCCTATAACTGACGCGTGTGCAAGTGTCAAAAGTTTGCCGGGATTGGGACAAATGGGGATTCATGATCTTTTCTTCTACATGAAAACGGGCGTAATGTGTAGGTATGAATAAATATTATTATTTGAAATAAATATCACACTGCTACAGCCAGACTCAATTTGCTATTCGATTACTGAAATTAAGTAACGTTGAATGTGGAGGTTATTGTGTACGAGTTTTCAGTTGATATTGATGAAAACACATATCTATCATTTGCAAAGGTATTATTATCTATGAACGACAAGAACTTACTCCTTTAACCTTTGATACGAGGTAGTGTCAGTATCTTAACAACCGTATAATAATAAGTATAATTCCGTACTCCATAATAATAATAATATAGACAGACTATAATAATAACTAAGGAAATTATATATAAAATACCTCAAATGATATGCAATAAATCACACGCTACAATTATTAAGAGCGTATTCATTCATGAACTCATTCGACACTATTGACAGACAAAAACTGTTCCCTACAGCACAATCGATTCCTACTCGATACCTACACGATATGCATCGATATAATCATCGGGTGGCGTGCCATTTGAAAATCGATCCAACGATACAATCGGCTGTCGCAATAAAAACGCTATCAGCACTGCCTCAGGTCATTTGGGAACATGTGCCAGTCGAATAGAGATTGCCTACGCTTTTTCTAGGCGGAGTGAATATGGCTTTTGGAGTACTTTGGTACTAAATACATATAGGTTAGGTACTAAAGGTTTTCTATGTCGTACGAGATAAAAATACGAATTTGTATTTGGGTATCGTAATTTACATAAGCTAGTTCTATATAGTAGACATTAATATTATAGACTCGGGCAAACTCGGCAGTTTAAGATACTTAGAAGGTCGAACAGTACAGTATGATTCTCATTTTATAGATAATCTTCCGTTTTATTATTAAGACGACTCCTAAGTAACCGCCTTTCCACATAATTGGTTCTCAATTCAAAAAAAAAAAAAAAATATATATAGGAACTAGCCCATAAAAATAAATCAACAAATCCTCTAGTATCTTTAACAGTTTTTCCAGATCACTGTTATTACATTAACCCGTAAACAAATGCAGTAATAACTACAGCTAGTTTAAATCCCAAAACTACAACTATAAAAGTATCCACTACGCAAAAATGCTACTGATTATTTAAACCAGTCCCATACTATCAAAATAGACTAGCACCAAAGACTACAGCCCTATGTCATCCAGCCAGGGCACAAAGCTCGCACGCGTGCCAGCGGCTCTGTCCATCACACTGATGGACGCAATTGTACACAGATTAATCCCCAGCGTTTAACCAGATCAATAACAGTGTCGCTTATACTGGCTTTGTTTGTCTTTGTTACTCTGTGTAGTTTGGAATGCGTTTTTGGATTGTTTAAAGAGAATGGGTGTGGTATGTCTATGTGAATATCGTTAAGACATAAGACTAGATAATATACATATAAAAATAATTCAATTTAATTTAAATCAAAAAAAATTTGCTATTCATAAAGGTTTGTTGATAGCCTTATTATATAATTATAAGGAATTATCCATTCGAATTAGATATTATATCATAGTACTTATTAACAGTGAAAGTTGTATGACTTGTAATGCGTAAGTGATACAGTTTGCTATTTTCGTCCACATGTCAACTCGTTTCCGTGGTGTAGCGGTTATCACATCTGCCTAACACGCAGAAGGCCCCCGGTTCGATCCCGGGCGGAAACATTGCTTTTTTACACTTTTTTGTATTTTTTCCCTCGTTTTTTATACATTTGTTTATACTCTATCTAAATACTTTATTAATGAAACCTAGTTTTTTGCTACCTCAAACTTTTAACAAATAAAGTCTATCTTAAGATTATACGTCTTAGAATTAATTGTAACTTTATGCATGCTAATTAAATCTCTTTTTTATACAACTTCAATTGCAAAATGTGACTAAGGAAGCCTCTCCTATCCCACGTGTGTACCAAACCATCACGGTGGTTAATATAACTTTTCCTGTCACGCAAGTGCTCTGCCAATATTTACCAGCGACCCAACTTCAGACCACGTACCTGCAACAATTTAATGGAATTAATATCTAACAAGTTGCACACATTGATTAAGTCCGACCAAGTTGGACGGAACAGGTTGTGTTGTGAATAGCAAACGTGTAGCGAAATTGAGTTTGGATTACCTTCTCCGAGCTTACACGGTATTATGTTAGGTAAGGTTATTGTACTTGTAATTTGTATTATAGAAACTTTATTACACTGAAAACTAAGAGAAAAGTAAATCAGTACAGAAGTAATGTTTTACGTATCTAATGTATAAATAATCTTGGTATAACCACGTGTTTTGTTTTTGTTAAGAAACCTTTTATGTTACAAAACCTTGTGTTTTCTTTCCAAGTATCATTGATTTGATACTCATACAAACATACAAAGACGTCCATTCATTCACTTTCGGTTGGACAGAACCTCGGAGATATAGGAGTAGATCTATTTGGTTACTTAAAGCATTTGTTTTGGGGCTGTCATGGCATTTATAGTTTGATATGCATGAGTCTATTATTTATATGTGACTCTAAACACAGCTTAACTTAAGAGAGAGTTGTCAGTATCGTTCTAGTATTCGATAGTTTCTGCTATTCCTGTTAAGGTTGTAGAGGCATGCATAAACGTAACTTAGGCGTATGTATGTAACTTAAAGTTTAAACGCACATATAAGATGACATACCCGAATAAGTTAATAGTAAGCACCAACTACGTCCCACAAACATTTACAAATCAAGTGAGTTTCCCCTGAGTTTTGGCACTGAGATGAACTCAACAATTAAGATAAGGGCCCAACTCAAATATTAACGAAAAGTGGAATCTGAGGCACAACCATTTAAATTCTATGGAAACTCCACACTTCACTCGCGACTAATTGATTCTGCTCAACTAGTCGTCAGAGGTAATAGTTTTAATGTTACATTAACGCTAGCTTTAATAATACATCTCGTAAATTGTGAAGAAAGTATCTTAAAGTTTCTTTTTTCGAGATATTTTGATAAGACGTTTAGCATTTCTGTGATTTTGAGTAAAATTTGAGAAATAATATTTCTCTCAGAAAATAAGTAGGTAAAAGCCGCTATATACATAGATGGCGCGAAATTCTATGTAAACCCTACAAGTACAAGATCACTCATACAACCAAACCATTAAGAGTTGTAGCGAAATCTGCAGAAGCCTCTCGAACGATTTGTGCATGACAAAGTAGAATCAAGTGGTGGAAGCAATTAAAACTTAGCCTATTACGGCTCCCCAGCTTAACTCCTAACAGTGGTGCAATAAAAATGTCCCCCAGTATTCAGCCGGTGACGTTTCCATTACAAGATCGAACCGAGTTTAATTAGTTGGGGATAAATATTATTTTGCGGTGAAACCGGGCCCGTATTTGACTTCTTAGGATTCCTTGTTGAGTAACTTGGGATAAGTTTTGTTATGGTTAATGGTTTTATTTACATTTCCCTTTACTTACTATTAGGAGATTTAATACCATAAAGCAGTACCTGAACTATACACGGGATGGCAAATACGCTGTTGTTACTATTATTGCTAGGTGACAATTGGTCATTGCAATAACCGAGTTCTATTCAAAATTATGAGCTCGTTAACTAGTACGTATGATGCTCTCCATCATTGACCTTTAATTTAATTACAAAGGTAATAGTTAGTTACTATGTTTATAAAATATACGTTTTAAGTCCTGTTTTCTTATATTTTCTTGTAAAATGAATTAAATCTTCTATATGAATGTAAATAGAATTTTATATTCAATGTGAGATTGTTCAGGGCCCGCTCTCACCAAGTTTAAAGTTAACGCGCGTCATTCGTACGCATAAGTTTGCGGAAAACAACATTTTCTACTTAGCGACGGAGCTCTAAGCCAAGATTGTAAACTAGTCGTCCTAGGGCTTGCATCCCGATGAAGTTTCCTCGTAAACCTAAGATTTTATTCAAAAAGTAAGATCAGTGCGCGCTTTCATTGATAAAGAACTTCCAAAGCGGTTGTGAATCTGGTTTCGCTGAACTGTCGTTATGTTCTTTTTGAATTGTGTTACAAGAAACATAATATACTGTGAAAATAGTTTATACAGTAAATAAACCATAGACAATTTTTACTTGCATATTCATTGTTCAGCTAGTCAGATGATTAATATGACACCTCTTAAAGAATTAACAATCAAGGCACAGCGGCCTATATTTTTAATCTCAGGGTGATATACCTTAATAAAATTAAAACCATAAGACTTGAATTATCCATACCTACTTAAAAAGATGACCGGGGTGAAAAGTAGTATTGCAGTCAATCTATAAGGACATGACCTTTTGCTTGTAACCTGTCGTTTACTCTTGAACAAATACGCATGAAATTTAGCTGCCCAATAAATATATCACCTACTAATACCAGTAACTACAGAAAACTTCTTATCAAGTCTCTTCTTACGACATACCAAAAAGCTGGTTACATACCAAACTCAGCAGACAGTATCAATAACAATATCGTAGTCGGTTATACCAGTTCAATAACAAAAAGGATTTCACCAATCATATTCGTAAGTGAAACTGCCCCCAGCAAGTCGTCATCGGGTGTTTATGAGGGCTTTTGTTTGCTCTGAATTCCATTATGTGAACTGTGACTATGTAAGGGCGATTTCGCTAGCTATGTGGCTGATGTCTTCTTTGGATATAAGAAAGAATACTATTTCCACGACAAACGTTTCATTTTACCCATGTAAAACTATCATAAATTTAATCGATAGGTAAAGACGATATTGGTGGACAATTACTATTAACTGTATACTACGATAAACGTTTTTTGCCCATGTAAAAGTAGCATAAATGTAATCGTTAGGTAAATTACTGATCTAACAAAATAGTCTAGTTAATCTAGTAAACATACAGTTGTTCATAGAAGGCTATTTTTGCATTAAAATTGAAGTTGGTTGAAGCTTCATTGGAATTTGATACATGCTAAAACACTTTACAAAATTGTGATATGATGCTTGTCAGTCGTAACATTTAATTAAAACAATCCTCTACCTTTTAGACTGTAGATAAAGTCTAAGGTTTATTAAGGCATTGAAACAGAAGAGTCACTATTACATAAATTTTTAAACTTATTGATTATAAATCAAAATTAGCTTCAATATCTCCCCCTAAACCTAGTTTCGGTTACGACTAAGATACATACAGTAAGTTTACACTAAAGGAGAATCGCAAATCGGCAGCACTGCAATTAAGCGTACGTAAACAATGCAACTTAATTTGTTCGGAGTCCTGTAACAGAGGCTTTAATGCGCATGAACCTGGCACTAACTTTATCACTGCTGGAAACTCTTTACAGCCGCTTTCTGAAGCCTCCGTTGTTTTTTTGTTTTATATGAATGTTGAACAAAGGTAACGGAATGTATTTTGAAAGCCAATGTGTGGGTTAATACAATATTGATTCTAGTTAATAGTTTATTATTATAACCTAACATTCCACGATTCAGAGGTTACCACGTTTCGACTTTTATTTCAGTTTAAGTTTATTATGTATTCGTATTCCTCATATACGAATTCATATTAATAATTTATGTTTCTTGTCAATGAAACGTAGTAATCAGCATCCAGACAAATAGGGATCCGTATCTCTGCCTACCTCTATTTGGGGAAACGGGGGTGATTTGTATTTAAGTACGTTTACATTATGTTTTACAACTTAAAATTAATCGTCGTCGGCGGATATTTTACGGTACGGAGGATTATCACCTCTATCAGGGTTATGATGGCATAATGGTGGAATGACACAAGGTTAGTACTTTAATACATGTGCAAATTTTGTACGTACTTATCTAGATGAAAGAAGTATTAAAAAACGCACTAATCGTTTTCTCAAGCTCTCTTCGAAGATAACTGTACGTAATCCTGCCACAAGAGGATTGCCAATAGAAATTCTGCCTTATTACTTCCATTATGAGACGGTTTTTTATTAAAAAGGGAATTAATTGTCCCTCGTTAGGTTGTTAGGAAAAGCGCTGGATTAAATAACGATTTGCACAAGTTTTCGACTGTTTTAGGAGAGCTAATAAGTAAAAATCTATAAACAATTTTAAGACGCTATGACTACTGACTATTTGGAAGCATAGGTGGGCCTCTTTTCGATTTAACTTACTTACTTAACTTAACTTAGTTAACTTAGGAGTGCTGTGAAAGTACGTGAATTTAGAAATTCACAATATTTCTATTAAAACTTGCTCTGAGCATCGATATCTGCGACTATTCGATTATTTGATATTCCCCTTTTTCCTGTACACACTATCTATTAAATTCTACCCCTATTATCATCTACGACGTTATAAAGGCACCGTTCTCCATACACGAGTAGTGTGCTTGTCAAAATAACTTTCCTTTATATGTGTGCTCATATATTAGGGAAACTTCTAACGAAAATCCTTTGCCATGTAAAATAAGCACATATATAAAGCTATCCGTTCTCTCATGCGAAAATTCAGTGCCAACAATTCGTGACAGGGGAATTTGGACTTTAACAACAAGGAATAGAGACCACGTGTTTATAGGGAAACGTTGGAGTGTAGTTTATGAGACACCTTTGTCGAGACTTCCTTGTTTACGAATGTATTTACGCAAAATAATATGCAAGCAGCTCGAATCAGTGTTCCGAGAAGTCAGGCTTCGTTCCTCTCATTTCGGGGAATTGTATCATGTATTGAACTATCAATTTATAGTTGGATGGCTGCTATAATCGACCCAATTGTGTACTTCAGTTGAATTTTCACTGTGACTATATTGAATCAGTGTTACAGGGAACTGAACTGCGCTATTTAAAATCTGAGTGTTGTAAACGAACTTTATGAGGCTTGAAACGTTATCATTATTATTAACTGATTCTAGGTTCTAAATATTTATTTGATATGACCAGTCGGACTGATTCTAAATTATATGCATAGTGATATTCTGAAAAAGCATACAATACAGTTACTGAATATAAAGGTAGGATAGCTTTGCCGTGATAGTAGAGTTTTTGAAAGAATCGTGACAAATTAAATCTGTGACGGCCGAAACGTATACGTATATGAATATGTATTTATATTCGTACTCTACCAAAACAGATTACTTTAAGATATTCGCTGTTCTTAGTTAACCAATCTATAACTCAAATATCTCGATAATTGAAACGTCAATCAAGCACTTCACATTGATGTCAAAAAGATTGAAAAGAGTTGGAACAACTGCGATTGTGCCGGCAGATCGTCCGATTTGGCTGAACACCACCAAAGCCGAAACCCGTTGCGAAATTAAAAAGTTTTCAGCGTGAAATGAATGAAACTGTGCTTGCCGCGCATTTTCTGACTTTGCTCTGTGTAATTAGACTGTTGCGAGTCTGTTTTTGGCAGTTGGCGCGATTTATACTTTTGTTTAGGCGAGCTCTGCATTTACTGTTCACTCGTGAAAACTCATTACCGTCATTTGCTTAAGTATTTGTTTTTGCATTAGGTAGCTTAGAGAACCAATAAATACGGGAACTATTAAATCTTACACGTCAAATTTCCCCGTCATTATCCCGTTCTAGTCTGGGACGTAAAAACAATGCTAAGCAGAGGCCGATACGATGTTGTAGGATGTGAAGATAGGCTAGACATATATACATATTATATTATTGTGACTCCGAGGTTCACCCCGTAAGGGATTAAAGGACTTGAATGGATGTAACTAAAATTTCTATGAAAATAAATTTCTGTGAAAAAGCAACCTCTACGTAACCTACCCAATACTGTAAACAAGTAATAGTCGGTATCGATGAACGGCGACCGTCACGTTGGTTACCGGCTATTTGGTGATATGTTAGTTTTAAATGGATAAAGGTTATACGAAACTGGACACTCAAGCATCTGATAACGACGAGTGGGTTAACGGACTTGAATCGTAGTTTGCTATTATATACTAGATAGAATATCAAATAGATACAGTAAACTATTTAAGGTATATTAAGTTCATTATTCAAACTAGGGCAAACAAATTGATGTAATGAACTAAACACACTGCAATGTTATACATCAGACTACAATCAGGCCAATAAATACGTAAATAAACAATATGTACTATCAATTGAACCTAAACTAATTTTGATTCATGTTGAAATTGAGCAAATACTTTTGTTTTGAATACAAACTAACCAATTATTGTCTATGAATTCTATTGTAGATATGATGAATATAGTATGTACAGTTTGGCCATTAACTGATGAAATTAATTAAAGAGGAACTAAATTAATAGGAATTTCCTGGCAACCCTTTTATTTGTTGGTTATGGTATTTTGTTTCGTCTGCGCTGTAAACAAAGTGATCCTGCGAGCTTTTTGTGAGATTATAATCAATTTTGCGAACGAATAATGCAAGAAAACCAGGAAAGAAAAGGGAAAAAAACTATTCGGAGTAGAACCCGACAGGTTATTTATCAGGTTTTCCTGAGATGTTTGGCAGAATCTCAGGCCGGAAAGCCGTTGAACGATCTGCAATATATTTTTCAAAGAACTGCGGATTATACAGGTTTGTACTGTGTGGCTTGCATTGGTTGATTAAGTTCCTGTGTGAATCAAGTAGTTTTGTAACAGATATTGTTAATTCAACACCATTACATCCAGTTATTTGGAGTTTTTTTGTGTGTGCAAGGTTATGTTTACATTGTAATTTTGTATGTCAAATTGTCATCGTGTAAGCTAGGTTTGACCCATTTTAATACTTGATCTCTACTTGCAGGCATATCTATCAGCACTGTAAGACGCATTACCGAGGAAGGAAACCAAAACCAAGGCAAATTTTCTACTCCTGGAAAAAATAGGAAAGGGCGACCAAAACAAAGTCTTGATGAATTTGACTTATGTGCGATAAGACAGAAAGTGCAGTTTTTTATACAGTAAAAAAAGAAGTTCCTACTCTTAGGAAGCTAAAATAAATTTGTCAATATGGAATAAAAACTTTTTGATTTTTAATAATTTTATGTTTTAAGTTTAGTATAGTAGTACCAATTTATTAAAACTTTGTAAGTATCAAAATGTTTTTTTCATTTTATGGTGATACCGTAATTAAACCTACTAGCGACATCATTAAATTTCATGAGATAATGGCCAGACTGTAATAGATGTGAATGTCTCAATAAAGATATTTTTATTATTAATTATCTAATAATATATTAGTTCTTATTAAGAAAATGTTGTACATTGTTGTACATTCTCTGATTTGATTCAAAAATGGAAACAATACATTACAAAAATGAAAATTCGGTAACGGTGACCGCGAAGATGAAGAGTGTGAAAATGTGTGTACGAATTCTGCTATAGTTCCATTACAACCGTTACCGTTTTATTTACAACCTTTTCCTTAAAACACAATGTGCTTTAAAATTGATGTTCTTAAATTTAAATTTGTTACATTCAACAAAATTACTCATTCTCACACTACCATTGCAACTTAAGTTCCGCTGTAACACGACAGCCGCTGTAACCAAAGTTTCTTAATTCAGATGAATATATCATTTTAAATTTGCGTTCAAAGCCTAGGCATATTTCAGCACTGATTCTGGCCGAAGCTGCTATAATTCGTTTTAGCACCGAGATGCCAAATGGGCGAAGTTTCGAGCAATTATCGCCTAAGTGCTAAGGACTTGCTCATTAATACGGTTTAATTGAGGTGTGCTTTGGAAACTTTTCCACGACACAAATTAGTACTTAAGTTCTTTCGCGAGCTGAAGTGGAAAAAAACATGTCGGCTAAATTAAATGTGTCAATTTAATGTAACGTTAACATGTAATAACCATCAAATATGTTGTAAAATTATAAATTTGATATTATGACAAAGATCAAATAGTGATTCGTATATCAAAGTCAAATGGGTGTGCTATAAAGTTTTGGCAACAACGAATAATCTGTCAATTGAATAATTTACCCAATCGACGTGTGACGTGTTTAACAATTTCCAGAATGATTGAAATACCACCCAATAATTCCCAAGACAGGCGCAAATAAAATCTAATTCATCATTCCAAGCCTGGCGTCCAAATCTGACAGCTCCCACCGATCGAAATCTTGAAAAGTTTGATCAAAGAGCCTCTTAGTTGCTACGGTTTCTCGTAGCCGCGGCGAAAAGCTTACACAACTTTTCCCATTAAAAAGTTGACGTGGCCGCGTGCAAATTATTTAGGCCGAATTCGGTCCATTCGTAGTGAGCGTTCGAGTGGTTTGACAATGAAAAACTTTTGCTACGGTGCGCTGATCCGCCTCGACTACGGAAATGGACGATAGAGTCACCATTGCCTCGGCTTAAAGCGTGGACGATCGTATTTTTGAGAAACTTGCAATTTTAGTTCATTTTACAAGAAAACGGGACTTATTGCGTATATTTTATAAACAATAAGATACATGACCGACAGATAGACGCTATATTGAAAAAAGGTGACGTTAGGAGTACCTATAACTACCGAGTGTGTATGAGAAGATGTATGAGTGTCAATGAAGCGAAAGTGGTCTGTCAGGATCGGGATAAATGGGGAGCCGTGATCTTTGCCTACCCCTCTAGGGAAACCAGGTGTGATGTGTATGTTTGTATTTTATAAACAAAGTATTACCTTTGCTACCCAATGCTTCAGCCATGTTGTAATCGGCATGGTCACGGAGGACGATAATTTGACGGTATTGGCATATAGATACGGCAGTATTGGTAGTTTCACTATTTTGGACATCGATAGTATGATTTTAATATAATAAGAAGAATTAGATATTGTTTCATAGTAATAATGCTAACCTTCTCTCAAGATTGTATTATAAAATTTATGGTCAGTATATTCAATTTAATTTTCATATATTTTATAAAATATGATAGTGGTTGGAGAGGTATAAGAACAAAAGAGCATGTATGAAGAATTATAAAAATATAAGTAAACAGGAACGTTTTATCAGGATCATTCAAGTTGGCAATCTATAATCTCTGCCTATCCAGTTAGTAAAGACGTGATATATCCAATATTGATTTTCATGTTATAAGACCGTTGTACAAAATTCAATACATCAACAACTACTAAGAAAAAAGTGTAGTAGCATTCGGTCCTGTATTTAAACAAAATAAAAAGTGGACTTCCACTAAAAGTTTACTGTAAACAATAACATGTTTTAATTAGAGCTTGCAATTCGCTAACAAAGTGAACAGGACTTATCAAGCTGCAACTTCAACAAGATCTCGTCTGACCAAGTAAAACAAGCAACAATTTGTTTAACCTTTTAAACAAAAAAACAAGTTTCTTTGTAACAACTTTGAAGTTTGCAACGGAAAAGAAAATGTATGAGAGTTGTTTGGAATAGGCCATCTTGTAACCAAGGCTAGGAAGTTGCTCTATAATTTATTGTTTTAAAACTTTCTGATAAGGTTTAGTATGAGTAGTTAAACAGTTAAAATGTGACCGCTTAAAGCTAAGCTTAAGATTTACTTGCAACTTTCTTGTTCTTTAACATTGTATTAATATGCGTACATATTATACAACTAAGTTAAGTTTAATTTACGAGTAGTTAATTTTTTTGTCTTTGGTTAATCATTTGGTTGGTCTAATGTAACTACTTCGATTTATGATAGATATCTTATTCTAACCTTTATTAACTGGATTCGAAACTTAGCTTGCCCTACGATCTAAGTTACCTTTAAGAAATCACGTGTATTTAATTAAATCATGTAATTGTCCAAGCTTAATATCACTACTTATTTCTCCATTAAAGAGTATTTAATAAAGAGGATGTACCATTTAATTTCTGCTTAATCCAATAGCGAACCCACTTAACTTTCTAAGCCCAAGTCCTGATGAACCAAGTCTCAGTTTAAGCTACACTAAGTAAATACATAACTTAAAGTGAACTCTCCTAAGACGCGGTAAAACTTCCCCGGAGCATAATATGTTAAGTTGAATTAAAATAACGGGATGGTATTTTGATTTGCGGTACATGGGGCAGAGAACTAGGATTTTAACCCTTTCGGGGAAGACAGGGGCTAAAGATGTATTTTCAACAGTTTTGATCAAGTTGTTTGAACAAGTTGAAAGCCAACATTTTTCACGGGACTATAAGTATCTAACACAAATAAGTTAAACTGTTAAAAATTTCGGTTCATAGTTTGCTTATTCCTTTTGCTCGCTGCTTAATTTACTTATTTTATTCTTACGCTTAAAGGGCTGTTTTTAAGAAGGCCACATAAGCATCAGCAATTACCTGAAACAAAAACAAACAAATTGCATTAATAATCAATATAGAACACAAAAATACTAAAGTTGAATTTCTTACTCATCATCAAAAACATTCATAATTGGATTGAATTTCATATTGAAAGCGGGTATGATAAGTTAAGTATTTAATGTATGAGAATTTTCATTTCATACAAAGTATTCTTCGTTGATTAGTTAGTATACTCGTAACTATTGTATTAAATAGGAAACTCAATGTGAAGAGTTGAATCTTTTGTTTTATTTACCTCAGTGCATAATGAACTTGAGTAGGTATAACATAGGCTCAGTTTTATTTATACATATTGCATAGTCGTAGCTATGTTCATATCAATCAATCAGCCTATGTCAGTCACTGCTGGACGTAAGCCTCCCTAAGGTTACGTCACAAAACACGATCACTCGTGGCCCTCAGTCAACCACTACCAGCGGCCTTTTTCTAGTCATCGGTTAACCTAGCAGGGGGTTCCTATACTACGTTTACCGAGACGCGGTCGTCGGTGTGTTCATATAGTAATATAAAACATAAAAGTCCAAGCATTTTGACGATGTTCAATTTTTCCCCAAAACGTCACAATGATCTTCAACTGTCACATTTTCTTTTGTCGTAACAATGTAGCAAATGGGCTTCCGCCGTTTATCTGATTCTTGAGCGGGGTTATGTCGGAATCGTCGTTCATCAAGTTTACAGCTTCTGCAGATTGTCACAGTCGCCATTTTGTGAATTTGCGCGATTATCCGAGTTCGTAGTTCGCGAAGTTCGAGTATCAACAGCTGCGAATGGCTACTGCTTGGTCTTAGCAAACGGTTACTCGAATCCCGTTTAAAGAAACTTTTGTGTGTCGTAAATTTGCTTTGTTGCTCTCGAATTGAATTCTGAAGTTACGGTGTAATAAGGAAATGAATGAAACGAATTAGAAATGAGTTTTGTGATTAATTTTGAATTTGCAAATTTACGTACGTAAAGTTTTGTTTCTAATCTCCGAATGTAACCGAGATTGATTGATACTTTTTGAGAATATGCGGAAATGAATGACCATTTAAACCTTCCAAAATTATTAGGTTAAATGTTTTAAATTCTTAAATGATCATAATACCATCCATAAAGTACCCTGTTATACATACTTGATTCATAAAGTAAAGTTATTACAAAATGCGTCATTCAATTCAAACGCTAGTCACGTAAACTCTAACGCATCTAATGACAATACACGTAGACAATAAACCTTCCCACCTACTAGATAAACTCACAAGTAAAACAAAGCTTCCTTTATATGTTCTTCTAATGACATAAGCAAAGATAAGGCAATAAGTAAAACAATTGCCAACTCCAAAAGCGAGATCTATACGACATACTTCTATTAGGGAAGGGCAAGTTGTTGACGATTACGATGGTTTATCGATTTTAAATGAATTTGGAAACAAGCAGTATTGTTGAAAATGTATGTAAGTCAAAAACCTTAAATGTAATATAAATACAACCACCAGGTCCACTAACGGAGCAAGTTTATTTATGTGTCATCAAAATCATCTAACTACATTCTACACTAAACAAATTTAGCTATTGCAGCATTACCTTCAAAATTATCAAAATTTCATTCTATTCAAAGCCAAGCAAGTAATAAATTACTCGACATAAGACTACACATCCTACCTTAGATAGGGAAAACACGTGCGACAATTAAACCGAATGGGAGTTTATCGAATAACTGCTACACGTAGACGCTTGGAGAAATTCACTAGGCTGTTCTTAGAAGGTTACAATGACGTTGTGCTTGAGTGTATAAATAGATACGTTCACGGGTTGTATCTCTTGTAAGGTAGACGGAAGTTGGAGAACTAACTCAGTGATTCGATGTACTTAATTTAATTTACTAATAATAAAATGTGGTTCCCGATTAATTAAAGTTTTATCCACGAGTAAAACTTACTTTTACTTGTCCTTTAATATATAGTAATAGTTGATATACAAAACAAACAAACTCATTCACGACCATTGTTTTTTGTTTTGTTTTGATATATGAGATAGGCTAATTTTAAATATATAGAGAAAAAGGCAGAATTCTTTGAAATGTTTTGCTTGACTATCTAACCAAAGCGAATAACTCGATCTATCCATTTTATACTAGTAATGTTTATCTGAGAAATTGAAAATTCCTCAGTTTATTACTCTTCCTTCCCTACTCCCGCATCGTATCGATTGTTTCTTAATCGAATCGCAACGAAACAATCGCGGGCGCTCATAAATCGTCTCCCAACCCGACAGAATCGATTCGTTGTATTCGATACATCGGACTCGGAACATCGTGGTTGTCGGTTGCATTTAGCCTCTTCGATTTATGTGAATGCCAATTGACTGCCTACCAGATGGGGCGTCTTCGAGACGGGTGTACATGCTTAGGTTTTCTATCGATGTAAGGGTGCATAGAGATACGAGGCTTAAACGGTGCCTATAGAAATTTTATGCTCTGTTTGGTGTGAGAAGATGGGATAAAAAACTTAGGTTAAAGTTTCGATTTTAAATGACTTTTTATATTGTTTAGTTAACTAGCAGATATTTTAATCAAATTGAAAATGTATTTAAAATCATAGTATGAGTTAATATATTTAAGGATTTTATTTAAAAAATACTTCTTTTGGCAATTAAACTTAATATTATCACTTACGGTTTTTCAAACTTCTATCCCCTAAAATATCCAAGCCCTGTTTTAGTAAGATTTGAACGCATATTCAATAATACTTTTTGTTTACGTACAAATACAACCGCAATTAGACAGTAGTCACGTTCTCAAAATTAACTATCACTACATATACTCGTAGCACGAATAGCCTACAAATCCAGCATATTCTCTCCCTATAAAGAACTTGTCTATCCGTCTATTCAGTGCTGAAAAGCTCTCTCGACATGACTGTTCGCTGCATTGTGAAGAACCAAAGGCCAGTATCAAACCATCTACTGGATGAAACAATGCTGGTTTTATCCAATTGTGGAGAGACATTTTTGATACAATATCTCGGTTCCGGGAATTTAGATGCGGATATTGTTGTCATAGTGTGGTGGCTATTGAAATTGAATGTTACCCCGGTGATTCGAGACTTGGATAGAAAGTGATCAGCTATCTATTGGTAAAAATCTATTTAGAACCAAATTTTGCTATATGACAAAGACATAAGACAAGACAGACAACGCTACTACAGTTTATTCTGTATTTATAATATGCTAAAAATGCATAGCTTGAACTGGCTTATAATATTCTTGCGGATTCAGACGTTGTGAGAAAAACTTCCTATTATTCGGAATAGCTTGTAACTAAGTAAAATATTAAAAAATTAAGTATAGTCTGTGCCGTGAAATATAACTAGCACAACGGTCAAGCTACCGCTGTCTTTAATATAGTACATATGTCATATAAAATCATAACTACGCATTTCAGAATTGTCCTTAAAGGAGGTTGGCACAACAAATACTTTTTGCTCACCGCATGCCAGTCTATTGAGCTGTCTGATATATGTGGCAGCGTTTGGACCTAAGTGGGCGATTTATTACTTCCAGCCTGGTCGGATGATTGTCTGTAATAGAAGTTCCTTGGGGAAGGCCCTTCAAAAATGCCAAGATAAGGGCCTGTGAGGGTTTGAGAGAAATTTGAGACTCACAGCCTCGGCTAAGCCACTTTGGCTAATGTGGAAAAAGTTTTGATGTAATTCTTGCCGTTATAGACGGTGCTTTATCATTCTGAACGGTTGTTATAAATATAGTCTTTATCTTTTATGGCTTGGTGGGTTTGAATGGTGTAAATCTTCTTATTTGATGAAATTCGAATGCACAAGTTGAAAGAAAATAATAAATACCTTAAATAATAATTTTACGTGTATGTATAGTTACTGTCTGATATAATGACTTTATTTTAATATTCATTTGTTAATCACTTGAATCTTCTACGTAAACCTTAACAAACCACACACACCCGACAAAACGACGTGGAAACGCCCTTCTCAAACATGTTTACATTTCCCACACCTTTATTATCAGCTTGGAAAGCCGGGGAAAATCCTTACAAAAAATGTCATTACAAAAAGCCACCTTGTAATATTTCGCGTGATAGCAGAATGGGCTTATGAATGGGTGAAAAAGGGCCGCCCACTGGATGCTATCGGCCCTTAATTGTATTCGGACGAGATAAATAGCAGTTTGGACACGCATTACGACCTAAGCTCGAGGGCCCGATTCTCCTACGAACCACTGCTGTAAAAGCGCCGCAAAACAATGATTAATAATCCTATAAACAGGTGGCACTAGTAAACTTATTATTATTGAAATTCTTCTTCCTGAGATTTTGCATTATAATGCTGTGTCTTGACTTTCTTTTGTTAGTAGAGACATGCTCTTTCGTTTTAAATATTATTATGTAAGAAGTAAGATATTGTTACCAAAAATTCTTGAGTTCCAGTTTGCAGATCTTTGAACGTCAATTAATTACGTATGGATTAATATTTATGCTACTAACTAGCGATAGCTTATTTGTATTCAGAGGCCTTATCAGTCGTATTAATAGGGAATTGCTAACTAAGCCCAATCCTACAGTTTGTTGATATAAGATTCCGCACATCAATGAATAATAAGCTGCGACCTTGATCGAAGCTTAATCCATTTATCGCATCCCATTCAAAACGTGAGTACGATCAGAATTCAAACATTTTCTTAGCGTACAGATTACGTGCTTTAGAGATTAACATCCGAAATGATTACCGGATGATCGACTGGCTTAATCTAGTGATTAAGTATCCGTTTTTAGTCTGGACTTATTGAATGGCAAAGGATCAAAGGAAAAAGTCCAAATAATAATAATATTTTATATTTTTATACAATTTTAATCATAGTCCCACATGAGATGAAGCCAAAGAATAAGCAAATTGTATTCTTTTGGCCGGATGTATTTTCCAAGCCAGGTAAAAATCTTTTCTTGAAAAATAGTACCAGCATAATTGCTTCATTCAGCATTCCTGTAATAGTTACTGCCACTAATAATATTAATGACACTAGTTTTGAAAATATACGTATAAGGCAACGTAGATATATTTTTTAAATTCTCATTTGCATCATGTATCTTTATTATATTCTATATTTAACATCAATTGTTTATACCTATGTTTTATTTTCAGTTTATTCTATGTCTATTTTGTTATTTATACATATATAAAACACCACAACACTTTACGATTGCACTGCACGTGCATCGAACTTTGACGTCTCGGTTAGGGGAATCGTTATCGTGCTGATTCAGGCGTCGGCGGCGTCAGAATATTGGGGACGCCCTGCGAAGCCTTCGACCGATAAGGGAGCAAATGTGATTTATTTTTGATTTATGTTGCTTCGCACTCCATAATTCTATGGATGGACCGATATTTTGCACTGAAAATTTGCTGAAGCGAAGCTTTTTGTTTGTCGATTCGAAATGATTTGCAGGTTTATTTGGATTTATGGGGTCGGTTTAGATCAGGTTTGTGACGTTGAAACGTTACTTAGATTAATTTAATATAATTTTTTTATTTTAAAGTTCTATACGTATTGTTATGATAAATTTCCTATTCATATCGAGTTAGTCATTCGTAACTTATGACATTATAAACATCACTGGCTTACAATTATGCAAAGCTTTGCTGTTAGATGTGTATACTTATTATATCCACACGAAGATATAATAATACAACGTAAATCTAGGATTAAACTAATCCATTATTGAATCAGCTACTTATCTCTCTGTATCAAACACGCCTAACCATTTCAATTAATAGCCGAACCATTCAATCACACAGTATTAATGTTCCTTAATACTGCGTTTATGCTGCGATTATTTCAGGTTGAAATTGCACGTCACTCCATCTAGTGTTCCCCACGAGCACTTTCCCAATATTTCAGACGTCCAGAGCAGCGGCATATGTAAAATAGATGCGAAATTGCCATTTTTCAAGCAAAATTGCCATTCCTACATTTATTAGTGAGAGTTCATACGGGTAACACGTCGTAAAGAATTTTTTTGCGAGAATATAAGACGAGAAACTGCACTGCAAGGGTATTATTAAACTCCGAATTAATAAATATTATACAAGCTAACGATAGCGGTGGATTAACAACACAATTTAATGTTCACCAAAAACATTGTTTTTGTTTCTCGCCGAAAAGTTTCATTATTAAACTAAGTATTCTATTTTTACAATCATTCGGAAATCAACTTTGCTATAAAACCTCACTAATAATATGCCGTAAAGATACATATTATACTAAATCTTATGTATGTATAGTTACAACATCACTTGTAACATACCTATTTTAAAAACCAATTTCATCATTCATTCCCACCTAACTTTTATATCATTCAGAATTTTAACAAACGAAACTTCTGACGTACAACCACTCGTGTGATCTCCACTTTATTATGAACCTGTCATGCCTGCGTCCGATCTGGTTCGGTTTTAACAAATTGCTCCTGATCCGGAGGGCTGGAGCCGATGACTCTGTGATTTAAGCGGCGACTCATTTGCAACTTTATCCTTGCTCCTTTATTAAAGTCACTGTTCAATATCATTACGATAACTCGCCTTGTTGATTGTAAAAAGTTTTATTGATTGACAGAATATTTGACTCATATGTTTATATATTTATTCATCTCTAATAAATGTCATCGCGCAAGGTAGATCTGTGTTAAAGAATCCGTGGTATACATATACTGGTATATAGATATATGACGTGCATCGTGCATATATAGATATATATAGATTCAAGATGCATGTCAATATCGTGTAAGCAATATCTAGTGAAACTTTTGTTCTTAAACTAAAGAATGGTAGTCTAAATATTACGTTGCTGCTATAAGAATGTATTGCTTCATTCATAATCCGTTCAATATTTAAAATATATCCCAAAATTGCATTCGGAAAGCTAGTTTTATATATGAAGGCATGTATTGGAATTCCGAATAGCCAGGCTTTGTGGCGCCGATATTGGTAAATGCAATTACAATACTCACCTGAATCAATTACGTGTCGGGGAACGAGTGCCAGCGACCAATTGATAGGAATTCACACATTTTGCATACATTTCACCACGGACGAAAACTCAGCTATTTTAAAATAGGCCGTCTGTACTAGTAATTGTGAAAATAAACGTGAGGATTGAAATTCAGTGCTGACAAGCCTCCCAAGAGCTTACGAAGGCCTTAAAGTTAATAATTATTTTGTGTTATGACCGTGTAAGATTATAATATACATACATATTACGCCTACGATTACCTGTAGAGGTAGGCAGGGATCACGGATCCCCATTTGTCCCGATCCTAATAGAAGACTTTTCGATTATATGTATATTATTTATATAGTTAATCATGTATTTTACATTAATACGGAAAAACTGATAATGTTTTAAAATGCCTAGATAACCTTATTACAACATATCGGTAAGATGACATCGACTTAAAGTGTATACTAGTCTTAAGTTATTGATTTAAGAGTGTGTCTACAATATTGTATTGGAAAATAATTCAATGCACATCAAAAATACTGAAATGTACACCTAAACGCACAGCAAAGGTTAGGTTTGGGATGGGACTGTATTATTTTGGTGTACAATTCAGTATTTTAGGAGTGCCTTTTCGTATTATCTGCTGTTCCTTTAAACACAATCCTATTGTATTTACCAAAAACTTAAAAGTCATTTGAACAAACAATAATTACAACCATTTAAAGTAATATGGCTTAATGATGGCTGTGCTATCATCTGTTTACAATAGATACTTTTACTATGGTACCTGATTAACGTATGTGGAATGCATTCCTTATGACTGATATATGATACAGCAAAAATCGCTGAAGGAAAAGTACAAAAGCGACATATCTTTACTATCTATTGTAAAACATTATCTAGATGCGTATTTATTGTTTTAGTTAGAACAGCATAATGTATATGTTTCTAGAAATGATCAGATAGTCAATATCAGTAAATGGCGATGGTATCCACACGTGTCGTGTTTGGTACTGGTTATCTGTGTTTTGGGGGTAATGGCATGCCAATGACTAAATGTTTTTAATAATACAACTTCCTGGTTTAATGTTTTAGCAGAATAAAAACTGCTACCTTATTTCCAGTACATATATCTGACTCTGTAAGGCTGGATATATGTATTTTAGCACTAATATTGCTAAATTTATTTAATCGCATATACTACATACTAAATATAAAGAAAGGTTATCAGAAACCTTTATTTTATAATACAACTAGTGACCCGCTCCGGCTTCGCTCGGGTATAAAATAGCCTACTCCACTATTTAATGGATGTTATTATACATACAAACCTTCCTCTTGAGTCACTCTATCTATTAACAAAAACTGCATCAAATCCGTTGCGTAGTTTCAAAGATTTAAGCATACAAAGGGACATAGGGACAAAGAAAGCGACTTTGTTTTATACTATGTAGTGATTCATTATGTATGATGAATTCATTTTAAAAAGGATGACGTCAGGAGTACCTATAACCGCCGAGTGTGTATAAGAAGATGTATGAGTATCAATGAAGCATAAGTGGTCTGTCAGGATCGGAACAAATAGGGATCTGTGATCTCTGCCTACCCCTCTACAGGGAATCAGGCGTGATGTGTATGTATGTGTTTATATTACGCTAAACAGTATTCGTCGTATGATAATCATTCTACTATCCACAATGGACATCAAAATATTCATACATTTCGATTAATATGTATCATCTAAAACTAGTACACGAACTATTCCACCGAAGTTGAGCGAAAGCTTACATCATGTACTCTCTCCCATTACAGTGATGGATGGCCCACCACTCCCGAAGTGACATCGCGTCAGGATAATCGCAGCGATCCAAGTGATATATGAATGAGCTATTATCTAACGCTGCTTACTAATGGTCTACATAACCGCAGCGAAACGAGAGGATTTGCTCAAAAGAAAACGTTATGCGGGGCAGTGGTCTAAAATATATAAATAGTTGTCATTTTTAAACATTTGCGATTTATAACTACTCATTTTATTAATATACTAGTGACCCGCTCCGGCTTAGAACGGGAATAAATATATAACCTACTCCACTAACTATTTAAAGGATGTTATTATACATATAAACCTTCCTCTTGAATCACTCTATCTATTAAAAAAAACCGCATAATAATCCGTTGCGTAGTTTCAAAGATTTAAGCATACAAAGGGACATAGGGACAGAAAAAGCGACTTTGTTTTATACTATGTAGTGATGAGACCGGGTCATATCACGATAAATTAATAAACCTTTATATTACCCGAAATTTTTGACCCAGTTGCACAGCCCGTGGTCGCGGGAAGACTGGCGTCTCAGCTAATGTCTGTCTACCCTCACAGTCGCATTTTTTGCTAATTCATAGCAAGACACACAACACTCACACTGTTCGAAGACACATACAAGTAGTTATATATATTTAACAAGACATAAAGTAAGAATAAGATAGACGTAAGATAGACGACATATGGGGTTATATTAGAAGTTCTTACAATTATAACAGCAGAATGTGTATGTGGAGGGGGTTGTTAGTTTGGCGAAATTGTTTATGTCATGATCGTGACAAATGGGTTACCGTGATCTCAGTCTACCCGTCTGTGTATGTTTGTATTTCAGCAATAATCTTTACAATATGAATCTGATGATGCATAATTAATATAACAAACACTTGTATATACTTAGTTACATCTTAACAGACAAAAGACAAACGCGTTTACGACCATTAACCCTTGCGGGTTAGTCTGAGGTTCAGGTTTCCATCTCCGCAATGCGAACGTAGTAATTCTATGGCCACCTCGAACCCACGTGTTGACCAGATAGTTAGTACTCAATGTGTCAGGTGGTAAGCCACGCCGCCATTTACAAGCACAAACTATTACCTATTATAAATCTATTACATTTTAACAGTCAACTGAAATATTATTTCTTAGTAGGCACATTATTAGAAATTATATAAATAGCTAGTCAGGATTTTTCATGCCTTTAGAAGAAGTCAAATTAGGGCTATCTTAGTAATATGTTATACTCGTGATAGATTTATAGATATACTTTAAATAGATAAAAAAATTTGTCACCTCTTACGACTAATAACATAGACCGCTAACATTAAATGCATGTATCATACTACCATTTCTAAAAACTAGAAAACTAATGGATATTTTAAATGATAATAATCGGTAATTGACTTTGATAGCTATCATCAATTATCATCGATTGCTAGTTCCAGTCACCTTTTTCAATACAAAGAATTCATTCTAATGACAACCTGAAACGACCGGAAAGAGGTTCAACAATCTAATACGTACATATACACATATACATTCACGTCCATTAATCTCTTTCGGGGTGGAGAGAAGTTCGGTGATTTAATAGGTTAGGCTCCTAGGTTGCTTTTAGCTTGACTTTTGGGATTGCGATGTCATAACGTAACATTGGTGACAGGTTGATAGCCGATCGCTCAGGTTCTATTTACCCCAAGAAGCCTGGAAGAACGTCAACTAGTTAGTATTCTTTTTACGTCCCAGACTAGCACAGGACTAACATAGGATAGATGTACATTTTTTCAGCTTTTTCGGATGTTCAGATCTATGAACTCATATTATCTCAACATAACGTTAGTCGTCACGTTTAATTACGCTAATGTTTTCTTCAAATAATCTGTGTTTTTAATTTATTTTTAAGCTCGCATTAACGTAAATAAAGTATTATTGGTGGTATCGCACCAATTAAGCCCACAATTTATGGCCCGATTATGAAATTATGACGACAATAGGGTGGTCTGTTTTGCACAACAACATCATGTATCTGTTTTATCGCGAAGTTTTTAAATAACATTCGTAGTAATCCGAAAAGACAGTTAAAGTTTATTGTAATTCTCTAATCTGATAGCTAGTGATAGTGTCAAGTGGTTGATAAATTATCAGGTTAAGATTTGGTGGCGGTTGCGGAATTGGACCATTCTGGTTTTGCTCTTATAAGCAAAAGCACGAAGTGAATTTTATTTTCAATAATCATGAAGTCATTTGTGATTTTGTCCGTAGTGCTCGGTCTAGTGGGAACAAGTCCTACGAAGACGGATCAAAGAACAAAATCTGTAAATGGAACGTTTTTTGTAAGTTTGTTTTTTTGTATAACATTTGAGTAATTGTTTATAATGTTACAAGTAGCTATGACTGACGAGTATGTATGATGTGTGCGCAAGTCAATCAAGCGAATGTGGTAGCCTGGATACAATGGGGATATGTTATTTATGTCTCTCTAGTATCAAACCAATGAGATGACAGTGGGAGAATGAATACAAATCGCAGGTTTTATAGAATTAACTTTAAATGTTTTTTCTTTGGAAAATATTCAGTAAAATGTGTATTTTTATTAGCGAGAAACTTTATATACTGATGTTCCTTGTAAATAAAAATAACAATTCTATTTTCCTCTAATCCATCTTTGATTAGACGACAGCTTTTAGAAATCTAATAATCTTCAAATATACTCTATGCGTGTTCGTAAATTCTTCAACTAGTTACTTCTTTACTTATACTAATTATTATATTTATCGATAGTTACTAGTTACTACTTACTAGTTAGTTACTTACTAGTTACTACTTATTAAAAACTTTTAAAGAAAGATTTATTTATAATTCATTCTTTAAGTTTAAGAATGGCTCTAAGCCATAAGACCACCTTTTGCCATAGTTTAATGTTGCTTGTTTTTATTTGCTTATTGTTTATGTTTAAGAAAAGGCAATAACGAATTAACTAAATAAATAAACTTTCAATCTCCATACCTCCGTATCTTAACCAACCAACCATAACCAACCCATCTATCACAGGAAGGCTCCACTCTATCAACGGGATACCCGTTCGAAGTGCACCGGGTGACAACCAAAGATGGATACATCCTGGATCTCCATCGGATCCCGCATGCCATAGGTCAGGACCCCTCCATCAGGAGACCAGCGGTATTCCTCATGCATGGACTAACGGGCATCTCGGATGCCTATGTGGTCCTTGGCACTGAATTGTCTTTGGGTAAGTAGATGTTCTATTTGTATGACGTAGTGTGAAAGTGTTGTTTTACTAACTAATAAGAAAAAACGAACGGACTATGCAACTGGGTCGAGACGTCGGGCAAAATAAAGGTAATCAGATATCTTTATAAATTTATCGTGATATGACCCGGTCTCACATAGTTAATAAAATAACTAAGAAGAGTTTTAGATAGCTGTTTTTTTTTTTTCATACGTAGTACTCGTACATATTTTAAATTATTAGATACACATTCTAACTCTGAAACTCAACAACGACACCCTGTTTACGTATATTACGTTACGTAGATTTGCCATTAGTCCTATAAAACCACCTTTGTTGTTTTCTTTGACATTAAATGACAATATTATGGACACCTCCTCATTCACACTCGGTAGTTATAGGTACCTCTAACGTCACCCGTCTCTACATACACATTTCCGTAAATGATATACAAGCTTAAATTAAATTAACAGGATTAATTTATCTGTGACATATTATTTACAATACTACACGTGTGAATTTGATTATAAAAAGATTAATAGACATTTATCAGGGATTATGGAAATAAATGACAAAGAATAACAAAGAAATCTTTTTGTTTCACTAGTTACTACAAAGGACAATGATTTCATACAATTTAATAAAAAGAAAGTGTTTATTTACGGCAAAATATTCACTAAACAAAAAGAAATATTGTTATGAGAAGTGAGCTGGTTTCTATTTTTAATAATAATAATAATAAACGTTGATTTACAGCCACATAAACATACACATTACAAAACTTTTACAATTAAAATAGTAATAACTAGTTATAACTTGTACAGGTTATTGTCGCAGCAAAAGAATTTTAACTCAACTCGCAAACGCAACGCTGGTCTTATATCAGAACCACTGGAGAGCAACGTTTATACTTTAAAGAAAATATACATATAGTTTCTTAACCCATTAACTTGTTACAGCATACAACCTAGTGAACGCAGGGTTCGATGTCTGGTTAGGCAATGCCAGAGGCAATGGACGGTCCAGGCAGCATATAACCCTTGACCCAGATGACCGAACGGAGAGATTCCAGTTCTTCGACTTCACATGGGAAGAGATTGGCATGATTGACGTGCCTGCTATGATCGATTATATTCTAGGTAAGTTTACGTGTTATCTTAAGAGTTTCCTACGTAAATTTAGGTTTATCAAAGGATACTTATGTGTTTTAGTTCTGTTGCTCTTGAATAGGATATAGATTGAGAATGTGTACGAATGTGTGAGGGACAGATGAGTAGATTAGGCTAAATATTATTGTAAACACGTAAAAAAATAGTGTTACGTTCTTAAAGTAGTTAGTACTTCGATCAGAAATTAATTAATTATATAAATTTGATTTTTTAATCACTTATTTAAGTTTTATAACTTTAAATACTACATCTAACAACAGAATAATTTAATTAAAATGATTAGATTCCAAATATTTACAACATTCTAAAAACTGTAAGATATATACGTACCAATATAATCGCATACATTTCGTAGCACAACCTTTAAACGCCATTCTATTCGTAGCAACTAACTTCGCAGTGAACTTTGCAACTTTCGTAGCGCCCGTCCTGTTTGCACTTCCGTTTCCACTCTATCAATAAGGCGGAGACACCTTTGAGCAAGTTTATGCCTTTAAAATACGTACACCTATGCTTTAAAGTTATTTAGGATGTTCAAGTTAGAATGTGTTTTAATAGGATAAAATATGTGTACATAAATATGTGTATGTTTATTGTGATCGGAGAAATTCTTCTGTTCTCTTTATATGTACAATACCTATAAATATATAAAGAGAGATAAATTAGTTTTATCACGTACAAGTGTATGTAATGTATATCTATCAATGTCTATGTATGTATACTGTGTAAACTCAACAGTAATTTTGGTAGTAATTACCATGACATTCGAGATTGTGTGAGATTGAGTGATGGTTATTTAGTTTTGTAGTATAATTATGTTCGATTAATCGAGATACGTTTCTATCTTCACTACATAGTATAAAACAAAGTCGCTTTCTTTGTCCCTATGTCCCTTTGCATACGTAAATCTTTGAAACTACACAACTGATTTTGATGCGGTTTTTTTAATAGATAGAGTGATTCAATAGGAAGGTTTATATGTATAATAACATCCATTAAATAGTGGAGTGGGCTATATATTTTATACCCGTGCAAAGCCGGAGCGGGTCACTAGTAAAGTAATAAGACAGATATTAATTACACTTATGAATAAACAATATTTATTACTTACAGACAAGATTTCTAAATATAACCTCCATTTTCTAAACTAACACAGACTAACCCAACCATCTCTCTCCACAGATTACACAGGTCGAAGCCAGCTGCACTACATAGGCCATTCACAAGGTGGCACCACTTTCCTAGTGATGTGCTCTACCTTACCCGAGTACAATGACAAGATCGCCACCGCCCATCTCTTGGCAGGTGTCGGTTACAAGACGCACTTCCCCGACCCCATACTCAGGGGGATGGCTATGATTACCAACTCTTTGTATGTGAGTATGAGTATCTTAATGGGTACGTCACTAGTGAAAATAAATATTGAAGTGTTGGGTTTGAAACGAACTTGCTAACTTGAGGTACGTCACTTGGAAAATAAGTAAATATTGATGTGTGGGGTTTTGAATGAACTCGCTAACTTGGGTTTTAAAGGAAGTAATGTTAGAATAAAATTAAGGGTTTGAATGATGGTTAATTGTACTGGAACTAGTATGGTAATGTTTTGTTTCAGTATTTCGTATTTAAATTGAGAGTAAGAGTAAACAATAAGTTAAATTTAAATGATGGTAATTGAATTTAATGACAAAGGTACAATTTCATCTCTTTAATCCTGGTGTATTAATACATACATAACATAATAAAGTCCCAAAGGGATAGACAGACACTATCAATAGCTTCAGAGAGCGATTCTGATTAAACTGTCTTACCTCACTCACATTCATTAACCCATTAACATTATCTCATCGTGCCACAACTCCCAAAAGGTTCGAATAAATAAATGTTATTTAAATTAACATAGATAATCACAACCATGATCCTTTGCGGGGTGGTTAGAGATTCAAGTGTCAACCTCCAAAACTGAGTTAGTGATTCTATGGCCACCTCAGTCCAAGGTGTAAGCTAGACAGAACCTAACATGACAGGTGTTGAACTTAATCGCCATTTACACGTACTGAATTTAGATAATCACATATTCCGAAATCATACTATTAGCTGAATAACTGCTATATTTTGCAATTGTTACGAATATATACCAATTAATTTTCATTTTTTATTAATTTATTCATCTACATACATCGACCTAATGCAATCGAGTAAACACTTATTAAATATTATACATATACTATACATAAGTACTAATTTATGATATTCAATTAATTATTGTTCTTGTTTTTATTTTCAGTCCCTAGCTCTCCGACTGGGCTTCGTAGAAATAGGTTCCCTGGACGACTTGCCCTTCACCAGAAGCCAGACGGAGGCCTGCAGCGACCCTGGTAACACCTCGGATGTTTGCACTCTGATGCAGTTCGCTAAATACACAGTAAGTTGGCAACCATGTTACCCGTAGTATGACATATCATTTGTGGTACGAGTATGTAAGTTAGTTCTACCAGTCAATTTTCTAATGGAGTCCGTGAGGTTGATAATGTCAGATACTTTTCCATTATTTACTAGTCTGGGACTATATATATATATAAATACAATGCTATTTGCCTCCTGGAATGTCGTAGGAAGTGATTTCAGGCGATCAATGGAATATATCTGTATAACAAGACGGTCTAGCCACTTGGGACCAACACAACCCCGATAGAAATGCTAAAAAAGGACTAGGGTATATTTGTTATCAATCAGCTTATGTCAGTCCATATCTGGACGTATGTAGGTCTTCCCAAGGTTACGCCACAAAACAAAACAATATTTGTTAATAAGAAAGGAATTATCTCCTTAATTTATTCAGACTATTTTCCATGATCCATAAACTAATCTCTTGACAATACTTTTCAGCGAGACAGCTCATACGTAGAATTAGGCGATCTTAGATTCGGCAGGGCAGCCACCAAGCAATACGCCCACTACGGCCAAAACATCCGAGATGACGAATTCAGACGATGGGACTACGGAGCCGAAGAAAACCTGGCTATCTACGGAGAGGAATACCCACCAATTTTTAACCTTAGCCTCATCACAACAAAGACCATTATGCACTACACTGTTAGTGATAACTTGCTTGATGAAAGAGATGTTATAGCGATGGCCCAAGCGATGCCTGACGCGTTAGTGAGGAGGGTAGCGAGGGACACCTTCTCTCATGTGGACTTCGTGATAGCCCAGGATGCGAAGGCTATGGTCAATGATTACATTGTGGAGAGTTTGACTCTGCATACGCTGGCTAACGAGTAAGTACCTACTTCTGTGTTTACATAATTGTTTAAGCCACTGTTTATTTAATAACTAATTCTGATATAGCATATTTTCATTACTTTAGAATGGATAAACACTTTCAAACAAGCAGTAGTGTGATTATCGAAACGATTCCGTAACCTACTAAACTTTGTCGACCTCCGTGGCGCGATTGGTTAAGCACCTGAACGCTAATCGTGAGGTCCCGGGCTAGGCTTTTCTTCTGCTTTCCAGTCTGGTTGTTGATTATATATGCTTTATATGTATTTATCAATATATAATAAGTATATATGTATTTCTTAAATATACGTTGATTAGTACTCTTAACACAAGTCTTAAATGAACTTACCAAGGGACTAGTTCCATTGGTGTAATAATGCCCTAATATTAAAAAAATATATATAATATATATTATATATTTTTATGTCAAGTTTCGCTATAGGATATTTAGCGAAGTCAAGGTATTTGAAACAGCAAAATACTCGAAATACTATATAACTTCAAATCTTTATAAGTAACATGAATAACTATATATTTCTATTCTATTCTCTAACCATTACTTTCTTTCTTTCAGAGCTTTCTATTCTTCATCTTCTATCTTTTCAAGTTCACCTTTCCTGATCTGTGCTTTAGTTTTGCGTATTTTGTTTAATAACTATTAAACTAGCTATAGTTTAGATTTGCCGTTATTTGACAATTGTTAAACTACATTTTGCCTAAATTAGATTAATTATAAATTAATATTAATAATATTAACGTGATATTTAAGATTGTAAATAGACATAATAATATTATTTGTAGAATTAATATTATATAATATTAATGGAGCGATGGACTGAATGGAAATAATAAATGATTTTTGTATAGTGTAACGATGTTTTATTTATTCAAACGAAATAGTGGTATTATATTCTTTTTCTGCACTGTATTTATTCAAATCATATTTTATTCATTTCTGTATCGAAACATTTTCTTATACCAATATATGTACATAGCTACATACACATCACGTCTGATTCCCTGTAGAGGAGTAGGCAGAGATCACGGAACCCCATTTGTCCCGATCATGACAAACCGCTTTCGTTTCATTGACACTCATACACCTCCTCTTAACTCTAATCAAACAATGCAGATAGACAGACAAACTTTATTCCTCATTCGGCGTAGCTCAGTTGTTTACTCAGTTCAGGGTTTGGATCTGACTCTGTATCAGTACAGGGTTCAAATTTCGCTTGAGCATGTACCAATGGTACCATGTACCAGTTTAATGTATTTCTATGTACATCTTCGTAAGAAAAATACATTAACGAAATGCGTGGAATACTACGGTGAGGAATAACATCGTGAGGAAACCAACCTATTCCCCGAATATTATATTATATAATTACAAATGGCGACATGGCTAACCACCTGTCACATTGAGTACTGACATACCTTCGCAATTGCGGAGATGTACACCTGAACCTCTGACCCTAGCCCCGCAAGGGTTCATGGTAGTGAACGCGTTTTCTTTTGTTTCTCTTGTATCAAGTTCATACTACAGGACTACGTATAGTTCTGTTCATAGCAAAATCAGGTAAGCTACACTATTTCCCTAGAACCCATAAAACTGGCTTAATAATCCCAAGACACAATAATAATAACAGTAAACACAGGTGAAAGCACTGGCAATGGGTTAGTGCTTCGCAGAATACGGAATCAGGGTTTAGTACTAGACGCAGGTAGTCTGAACTGAACACTAGTTCATTAGACCTAAAGGAGATTGGTTTTCGTTGAAGCAACTATAGAGGGCGGAAGATGTGGATATTGCTGTAGGCGTGAAGTTAAAAAAAAAGTGAAATAAAGCAGGTTACTTAAGTTAGGTAGTACTATAGGTGACAATCACAAGAACATTAAGGAATAATTAAGTGAACTTTAATGTTTGCCAAAATATACACACACGACTGTATAAATCAAAACACAAACATTACTAAAAAGTTCTGACTGAAACGATAAAAATATCTGACTAAAAACATAAATACTGTAAGATATACATCAACAAAATAGTTTTTGACACTTTTCATGACATGAGATTATTGTTATGAAATCTAGATAAAGATAGATAGCCGACACATGCTATTTATTTTAACAGCAGATTTGTCGCGTATGTTTTTATATAATAAAGTTACCTTTATTTTTGGTCACTCAAAATCTACTTTTAAAAGTAACAAGATCTGATATATTTTTTCAAAGACTTGCACAAACTTCTTATCCATAAACTAATCCTCCAAGTAAGATTAGAAAAAAATAGAATTCCTTAATTCTACTTCTAACATTTTTCGCAATCCTATCCAAGCCATTAGTAATCATAAAACAGACTTGATCGCCGCGTCCCTCATTTTCAAAGATAAAAGAGATTGTCCTTTCAATTGTTTTCCCTGTAGGAAGCCCAACGAGAAAAACGGAAGTAGGTCACAACTGCATATTATTTCCCCTCTTTTTCTTCCGACTAACCGGTCAATATAAGGAAAACGCCTGAATTGAATCTTCATGCAAATTACACAGGGAAAGGCTTGTTGCTTTTTACAGGGAGCAGTGGCCTTATTTATAGGTGTAATTTGTTTAGCAGACACTTACCTTAGCACTTTGGATGTATTGTCTTGGTAAGGCCCATGAAGTGTTTACGTGATTAATAAGGAATGGGCATAGTATTGGAATTCTTTTGTTCAATAAAAGCATATTACAATCACTTACCGCTAATTCATTTCATCCATCTATACAGTAGATTGATACATATTAAAAAAAAACGTCTCCTGTAATTATATGAAAAGTGAATGTTGCTGCCTTTGCTTTTATATCTTACTTATTGAAAGAAAAAACGTCACTTTCTCATGAAAAAACAGTAAATAGAACAAACTTAATTTTCTTAACAATGAAAAATAAATCATATTCTACTTATGGCATTTCATAAAAAAATAACGCGTCCCTTTATTACATGTAGTTTTAACCATATTACGTAAACGTAACTAAGTTTAATAAAAAACCTTTATTCCGATCGTTTCTGCACTTCGTTTCAACGAACGCAGTGAACAACGAACATACAACGAACGTACAAGTTACAGATAGTCAGTTATTTAAGTTACTTGCAATTACAACACCAAGGTCTCTGTTTGGTAACTGGCTTAAGACGCAGGACGTCTGTCAGGACCCCTCTGTCACGACGCTGCGGTGTGCCCAACGTCTATATTTTGAGGGTTTTTATTATCAATATGTAAGAAAGTAAGACAGTACATTTATTGGCATTAAGTGAAATGAACTAGTCTTTAGTCCACTGGATCATTTACTTCCTCATTTATACGCCTACATACTATCAATTATACCTAAAAAACCCTAATTAGCCCTTTTTTCAAGACCACAAACTCTGTGATTGGTTATTCGGCTAACAGAGCTCCATTAAATCTGGAACAGCTGATTTATATGAGAGTTGATGCCCATCCCTATTTTAGCACTTCTCGGCACCCCAATGTCTGTTTTGTTAACTCATTTGAAGCTTAGTCTATCTAAGAGTTAATTTGTAAGAGTTTAACTTTGAAGTAGGCAAAAGATTTGAAAACTGTTTGAAAAAGTTATTTCTTTTTCATCGAAGAACTCATCATAGAAAAAAAAAATAAGTTTACTAAAATAATTGAATTCCATGTGATGAATTTTTTATTGAAGCTATTTATTTAATCTCATAGATGCTATATCAAATTGCAACTGCAAAATAAATCACCTCCGCTATCCAGAATCTTACAGCCCATAGGTACCTGCTTAGGCTGGATTTGAACTCTTAACGTAGTGATTTAAAGTCAAGAAGTTATCGTCTGAGCTACATCTAAATAACTAATTTTTAATATTTTAGTTTAATTTAACCCTTCAACGTAGCAATAAGCAGTAATTCCTTAATCCCTCTTAAATCGCAAAACCTGGCCGATCGCAGGCAATGACTGTGAATCTATTGTGATTTACATTGGAGAAATTCACAAAGGAGGAAAGAGGATGAATACAAAGAACCTCCTTGGTGAAAGGTCATTTGAGCGTGAACCTTGAGGATCGAGCGTCTTTTATTTTTCAATTCGAAGCCTTCCTATCTTACCTTTGCGCAGACTGACTCCAATATTGTTTTGAATGCTTACAGTTGAGAGGCGGCTTTACTTAATTTTGAGCGTATTTGAGTATATACATATATAAAACTTGTCACGTAATTCTTGTTAAGATAATGTAATATACAAAAATGCAATTCCCCATGTAGAGAAGACTGTTTCCTAAAAATATGGCTACGTATTTTGCTTCACTTTACATAAAAGGAGTATGCACACTCGATGGTCAAATAGTTCTTGTGTCACACTTTTAACACCTATTTGTGATTTACAGATTTACCAAAACGGTCTTTACTTCCTAATTTTACACACATAAATATATATTAAAAATCTTTAATATATCTACAAACTATTACACACCGTCACACCCGTTCAATATAAATACATGGGAACAAATTAAGGACACACAACCCTGCGATTTTATCATCTACTTTTGCTCCAATCACCGAGATTCGCTATCACTATTCATACTACCTTTTCGATCACCGAACAAGTACACCTAGCAACCCAACATCTATATTAGCAGCTCCAAGACCAGACACCGTTAAACACGTTCGCAGACAATCGAATAAATCCCGAACGTGACCGAATAGTCGGCAAGCGAATCTTCATTTGTTTTATTACAACTGACAGGAGTAAGGTTTTGTAATGAGCGCAGCTTTTCAATGAAAAATAGGGAGAAAAAATAAAAAGTTTATATAAGCATATTGGGTAGCTGGACATAACATATGCTTCATGATTAGTGTATACAAACTCCCAATTTTCTGTGGCAGGGAAGTCGGAAGCTTCGGTGCTCATCTCCGTAGTTTTGAAAGCATGTTAGGTATGAGTCACCCAAAGCCCGCGTTATAAGGTAACTGCTGTTGTCTATATCTAGAATAAATCTACTATTTTTAGACCTCAAAATATTTTTTCGGTAATATTCAATGTACCTTTTTGCCATAGCTTACAGAAGGTATATGAGTAATTCAGTAACGAATAAGCAATTACACTAAATACCTTCGTCATCATTCACATGTATGTAAATAGAAGCTACGTATTTATATTTAATAGTACATCATCTATTAGGGATAAGTCAGTACTTTACTATTCTTTACGCTACATATATCACTTATATATTGAAAACAGGGCTAAATAGAGTTTTTTTATATTCTTTTTTTATATAATCTCCTTAATACAACAATGTGAATTAAAGTCTCGGACACATTTCATTACCTTCCAAAATACAACAAGGTACAAACAGGACAAATTAAAAGCCAGAAGGTAAAAAAATTTATTCGGAAATAAATAATAGAATTGTCTCTCACGGGTTTAGAGAATGAAAATTGACAAGCTGAACATTTGAGATCTTTTGCCATTAGCACCTTCTAAGCTTAAAAACAAACACAATTTGTCATTTTCAATGAATGTCCCCAAACCACTCAGCCTGACCTCTGCTTCCTAAGTTCAATAATGAACCGACAGGTCAAGTTTCGTTGGTGACAGTGGATTTTACTGTTTTAGGATCTAGCCATTAACGCGGAGGTTTAAGTTTGAACGCTAAGTTGAATGTGCTAAGGATTATGGGATGTTTATTATGTTTTATTTAGCTCCACCGGTTGTGTTTGCGCAATTGGTTCCTCGTACAGCTTAGTGGGTAAGGTGTCGATAATGGGAATCGTTGAGGTAAAAATAAGTGTTTCAGTGGAAAATTTTCTCATATAGTAACACTCAACTGATAGAATGTGAACTAGCTGTTTCCGAACTAACATGGAGGAGGTAAGTAGGTAGAAACTGGGTGTATGAATATATGGATTGAATACATTCTAGGATAAACTATCAATTTATCACTAATATTCCATATCAATGCCGTTACAACCTCGATAATAATGGTAAAATTAACCAAGAAGTTGTATCTACGACACTTCCTATAACTAAACTGAAAGAGATGAAGTACATACATACTTACACACCACGCCTGATTCCCTGTAAAGGGGAAGGCAGAAATCACGGATATCCATTTATCCCGATCCTGACAGACCACTTTCGTTTCATTGACACGCAAACATACATATATATATATATATATATATATATATATATATATATATATATATATATATATATATATATATAAGATGAAGTACGTGAGTATTATATATGTAAAGTACCTATTATATATGGTAGGCCATAGGTTGATAAAGCCATAAGTACAGAAGCAACGATTGATACCCTTCAAACCCTTCAGAAACACATTTCCTACTGATAACCGCCGTGTATTCCGATCACGTGCCTGAGGCGGGATAGGGCACTGTACTACGGGTACGAAGCCTGTTCGTAGTACGTTACACGCGAAAGATAGATATATAGATAGCTTTTTTTATTTCTTACTTACAAATAGTTAGTTGGAAATATTGATCAAAGCGTAATACAAACAATATGAACGCTAATCTTTGCTATTTTCGTTTATTATATTATAGTTATTCAGAGTTATTAAACTGGCAACCTGAAATGCTTTAACCGTGTCATATCTTTTTAAGTCGTACAAACATATTATTCGTACATATTATATACAAAGCCGTAATGAAATTATTTGAATAATTATAATATGTAATGTATGTATACACCTTCAGTACCTTTTTTGCCTGTAAGGTATGTTATATTGTTGTGAATAAATAAAAGAAATATTATGAGATAGCCATTCTTTTTAAAAAAAACTCATTTTAAAATGGTTACCACTGACACCTAACAGTTCCCCATTACTGTAAAACTGCTATTACAGTATAAATATGACAATGAAACTCGTTTACAATGTCATATCCAAAGTCCAATAACATGTACGTGGAGCTGAAATGCACCGAGAAGCAGTTTCAGGTTTCAGTACGTGACCTTATACTAGATCGTTTCACGGATACACAATACCTGTCACAAAAATGTATCAAATAAGATAACGTAGGGTTGGTATTGTAAAATGCGTTTATGTATGGATGACTATATATTTTAATGGATACCCGTAGGTTTACATACATATATTCACGATTCTCAGTCAATTAGGGGATAGGCAGTCTATCGATCGATACATGGAACGAGTGACAAATATCCCTTGCTTCACTCGCAGACTTTACGAACCTTCTCAAAATAATGTAGATTTTGTATTGTTTAATTCGTTCGTGTAAGTAGATATGTGTGTATAACTTACTACTAAAGCAGTAGCAGTAAAGAGTATAAAAGATCTTCAGCTAGTCACATTATAGTCTCAGATATATGATAAAAACTCATCATATAATCGCAATCTATTGAACACAGAACATTATTATTTTGTGTTATTTTAAGATATACTACCTTTTGCCAATATATCTGTAGGTATAATCGTCTATTTACCTGGATATAACAAAGCTTCTAACCGAAATAGATGGTCCCATCCCATCCAAGCTTTCGCGCAGCGTTACCCACAGCGAAACCATGGTCAAATTGAATACCGCGAGATGAAGCAAACCGCGTCCATTAAATGTTCGAGGTTCATTTGTTTGCTGGCTTCATGCACCCACTCGGAAACAAACGTGATTCGGCGAAAATTTATGAAATAGCCCGACTAACCGTACCATTTTTAACGATACATCGAATAGGTTAGCTTGTTTTCCAGCTTTTCGATTCAATAAAGCCTTTTTTAGTTTGTAGGGTAAGTTTATAACGGCTCTGTTTTTCGGTAGTAATTACAAAAATATATAGTTAGGATAAGTTATTTGTATGGATTTTTGTAGTCACGTGAATACCTCACGTAAATGCCAAATCAGTATAGTCTTTAAATATTACGACAAGGAAATGTCTAAAGGAGTCTACGTTGTTAGTAATCTCAGCAGGGAAACCTCAGATAATCTTTACCACTCTCCCTTACATAGAAAAGTTCAAAATAAAAGTCCATCTAGTTACGGAAAGGTAAAAATAATCTAACATAAATTTAAAACATCCTAAAACCTATTTCCCCTACAACATACAGCAATAACAATAACCGAAACACCCCCGCTTCTACCAGATGCACAAACATTAAACGACCATCAGAACAATGAGATATCGCCTCAATGGTTCCATAGAATATTCAGGAGTGTTCAGCGAACGATACATACTGAACTGCAGGGTCTTTATGCTGCCATAACTCAGCCCAAATGTATATGAAACCGCAGCCATCCAGTAGGGTTGCGGTCGCGATATATTTAGATACGTGGAGGTAGTCAGGTGGGTAATACAGGAAGGTATTGCTTATATAATAGCGGTCACATTATAGTGGAATTTGGAGATTGGAATGTAGTTAAGTAGGTCATTTCGATAGATGTTGTATCATGTTATACGGATAAATAGTACATTGATAAAAAAAGTATATTATGTGGGTGAATTAGAAGGCCGGTTGCTTGTGTACGATACCACCTGTCACGTTGGGATGGCTATGAGGTAGAAATTGGGTTACCTATGACAAGTGAAGCTTCCCTAGACTTTGTAAAACGTAACATCGTTCCTAATCATTTACTATTAACTTACTTTCAAGATAATAGGAGCCTAGTGACCACCGTTGCATCTACAAAGCTTCAAATTCACTCAAAATAGTAAATGGACAATCGTCGTAATACGTACAAGTATGTATGTGATATTGACTAAAAGCAGCAATCGGTTAGAATAAATCATGCAGCATGGTAAATAGGAAAATAAATACGAAAGTAAGCAATCCATTTTCCTAGTAAGACATATGACAAACAATTTTGCAGTGTACGGAATAAAGATGGCATTAGATGTATCAATAACCTCCGAGCATGTAATATATGGATGACAGTTAAGCGAAATCTGAATGAAAACAGGTCTCAATAAGTATGAACTATGTATGTAATCTGGGTTTTATAACATATAAATCACTTTATAAACAAAACATGACATATGTAAACAATAGTGATTCATAGTCATATCATTATTCATGCACATGAAATGACACAAAACATTTAACGTGAATGTTTACTGGTGATACAAAACAATGAATAGGAATGAATGAGTTACCCATGCTAGTTTGGGACGTGAAAGTTGCTACTAAGTGCCTTTTACTGAAACATCGTATACTTGAAAAGGATAGGCGGATGTTAGCAGCTTGAATAGAAAAGCATGTATGAGAAGGTAAATGGGTGTGAGTGAAGCAAGGGCGATTTGTCAGGATCATTCCAGTTGGCGATCGATAGTATGTGCCTATACCTTTAAGGACGTGCATGTGTATGTATGTATCGTAAACTGGCTAAAGGAGCTAAGCTAAGGAATATTCCATCCATATTAATGCCACTATATTTCCAATAGTTAGTCTTGCCAAAAGTTACTAAGGAAACAATGTTTATCAGATACTGTCTATCCCGTAAAGAAGAGATGGACGTGAATATCATTATCTCTTTCACAACAGCCGTCAAACAAATCGATAGTTACTTATGTGTAGTCCTATATTTGGCTATTGCTAATATGGACGAGTGAGTATGTATCTAATTTAATCAAACAGATGCATTGTTCTGTCCTATAACAAGGGATGGCGAATAGTGCTGTCAGCGTGGAATCCATGCTAATGAGTCGGCATCAATCAATCATGTCCTTGGCGTCAGTAGACACCTAATATGGTGGCATATAATTAGATACTACGTAATTGATGCTATTATAAACACAAAAACAAAAGGACAAAAACGTTGAAGACGATTAACCGGATTAACTCTTGAGGCGTAGTCAGAGGTTTAGGTTTCTATCTCCGCAATTGCGAAGGTAGTAATTCTATGATCACTGCGAACCCATGTGTTGACCAGATAGTCAGTACTCAAGGTGGTAAGCCATGTCGCCATTTAAAAGCACTAACTATTATCTGTTCGGGTCACAGATAACTTTTTTTGAATACAGATTTTTTATGTAATTCTACCTATTATGTATAGCATTTAAGTCATATTATTTTTTTATTATATAGTATAGTCTAAAAATATCGAAATGGTTGAACAGTAATGACATTTTTATGTACGTATTCATAAATAATATAGCTGTAGGAAAGGAAAAGCATCGTTATAATGTAATATATGTTAATAGAAATTTTAATGATGTGTATCATAAAATCAATGGAATATATTACATCGAATAAACGCTCCGGCCGGAAATCGAGAGACCCAAGTCTTTAAATGATACTTTTTACACCATCAAAACTAACAGTTATCAATGCTGCCTTAACACTGAAAATTAACTAACTTATTAACTTCGACAATTTAGGTTGCCAGGCTAAATAAATATAAAACTCACCTGCTACCTAACCTTACCTAAACTGTACCTTAAAAACCTACAAAACCTTTTCTCCAAGCCACACTTTGCGATAAATCACGCAACAGTTTTAGCAGTCAACCCTCTTCACCTTTCCTAAGGGGGTTCCGAGTAAAGCGATACAGTTATCGCGCCCCACTAAGCACTGGAATAAAAATCCCTCCTATACGTCGACCCAATAACCTTGCTTCGTAGAAGTGCATGTATTACCTGGTTCTTGGTATAGGGAATGGTAATGTGAAGCTTGTTTTACCTGGAAGCTACATGCGAGTTTAATAGAGCAATTAATTTGGTATAAGATTCGTGTTTTATATATGAGTATAGTGGAAGGGCGGTTATGTAGGGGCTGGTCCTCAAGACATCACAGTCAGATTGACGCCATATTGAAGAAGGGTGAATTTAGAAGTACCTATAACAGCTGAGTGTGTATGAAGATGTATGAGTGTCAATGAAACGAAAGTGGTCAAGGATCGGGACAAATGTGGATCCGCGAACTCTGCCTCTGCCTCTCGTCAGAGTTTTATTTGATATATGACAGTATTTTCTGTAATAATCTTAAAAACAGTACTAGAGAATAATATGTGCTCCTCTTTTGAAATATCGTTGTTTAAACCGTAAAATATACCATATCCTTGCCTCGTGCAGAAGCTTAAAAAAGACAAAAGGCAGTATTTTCGTCTGAACGAACTGAAATTATCTGGACACATCTTGAGATTAATGCTTGAGATGAACTCGACTGTATTTCCACTTAAACGAACCCTGACAAAGGGAATTTAAAACAAAGCAGTTTTTTTTCTCACATTTTTTAACAAAAGACAAAACCCAGACTGGGAATACTGGTGGTAAATGCCAATTTATCGTATATTTGCCTAGATAAAAAAGTACTATCACTATCAAAAGTAAATTGCTTACATTGTGATGCAGTATTGTAGCGAAGTGATGCTTTGAAAACTCCAACTTGCAATCCTTACTTAACGATACAAGAATAATCTGTATAAAAATTACTGTTCATGAAAACTGAACAAATGTACATATATATTTCAGCAAATACTGGTTTATGTACGTAGTGCAAACAACATTTATTACCGTTACCATCAGAGTCGAAAACTAAGCAACAACACATTTTCCTAATTACCAAACCATCATTTTCATATCCACATTTCATCCTCCAACATTCCTTAGAACCATTCCCTTTAACGTTCGCGATTCCTACGTAAACGAGACTTTGAATAAACGAAAGCGACAATAACTTATTCAATTGGGCTTTATCTTTGCAGGCGCAAAACAGAATTGCGAATAAACGCCATTTACAGGGCATTAATTAAGCAACGGGGTTAAATGCAGATCTGTATTAATGTTTAACTCGCTCTCGGATAAGCGTTGTTTGTCTCGCTTAAGCCTTTGTGTGTTTTTACGTGGAATGCCAAATCAGAGGAAAAATGAGGTTTTAGTAGAGAATAACTTTAGGCTAAGGTTTTGCTTCCAATGTTCTTTTAAAATTATGTTTTGTCGTAGATAGTTTTTAAGTTCATTTTTCGGTGCAGTTGTAAAAGATATTGAGTGATTGGATACAAAATAATCAAATAACACTCAACTATCGTCCAAATAAAACAATATAGAATCAAGGATAAAGTTGTTGTCTGCTCCCATGCTAGTCTCTTATTTAAAAAAGTAACCATACGTTTACCTTTTATTTATTTTCCGGCACCTCTCATGCAATTTTACATTTTGGTTAATTTACATGGCGTAAATATAATGAGCTAAATTGTCAGTAATTTATTCTCAAAAATTACATTTCTTTCATTCTTTGCATCTTATAACAAGTTAATATATAAAAACCTTTTTAATTAACTTAATTATTAGTTAATTGAATCGATTGACTGTCAAAAGAACCTTGTGCCAGCACAATAACATTGAACAATGTAATAATTAATAATGTAATGAATAAGTAATTATTCACGAGAAGAGTCACTGACAAATCATAATGGAATACTTAATGAGAAATGAGCTGGTTTCCTTAATTAAGCTGTCACCGGGAACCTGTTGAAATTATGAAATAAATTCACCATCAATCTCGTGATTTATTTATTGTTTCAAAGATTAAGATCTATGGGACTGAATAAATCTCGCTTTAATCTAGGGCTTCAAATAGTGCTAATTCGTTGTCTTTTGGCACCATATTGCAGGAGTATTAAGGATTAGGCGTCATTAAATCTATTGAGCGATCGAATAGTATACTTTCACCTAAATAATATATAAATGGCATCAAGGTATCAAGAGTTACGCTCATGAATGAGTAGAACAAGTTTGCAAGGCGTGAGTGAGTGTTTGAATGAATAGTTATATCACCACTTTCTTGTTCATATAACAAGATTTCACATGATATATTACAGGTATATATGTAGATATGCATATTATTATGTTACAGGTATCAACACTTTTAAGACATTAGCCTGCGCCATCTGTGCTTTTCCTGAATAAACCTCTGGACTTAAACTGTGTATAAAATGTAAATTTATTTTCTAATAATTTCCAATGTCCTGCAGTAGTTAGTACGATATGTAAACAGAACAGTAATTAGCAATATTCTTTTCGAAGCAACTTTAGGAAGACCAAATAGAATGTAATAAACGATTAAAATTAAGCTTACTGAATCTATCGTTCCGTATTTAACCAAGCTTCTATAAAACCTAGATTATAATGCATTTATATTATTATTCTAGACCCGCAGACACCTTAGTCTGTACATAAATAGCGCCATAGACAAGAGTCGTAAATCGCACTCGTAAAACAGAACAGCACGCCTTCAATGCGACAGTAAATAAAATCATAAAAAGCAAATATTGCGTATGGTAATACTCTACCTAGTATTCTCTGTACTATATAGCTATCAGGGACGATAAAAAGATTATGATACTTTCGTAGTATATCTTTTAAATGGGTGTATTGTGTGGAGTTATTGAAGAGTTGTGGGTAATAATTTTAAATAATTTTATTGAATTATTTTTATTTAATTTACATTATACTGCGTGTTTTCCTGGTAATTAGAAAGATTGCCTTCAATATCTGTTATTCAGATAATAAAGTTTAAGAGGTAAATGAGAAATGACGTATATATTGATTATTTTGTAGTTTAGGAGGACTAAGATCCAATAATTAGTTACTAAAACATAAACTTTCTACAATTTTCAAGATTCAATTTTCAAATATGACTGTCATATTTGTATAGAAACGTCCAAACTTCATTCCATTTCAGACAGTAACATTTAAATAGACGCATAACTATAACAGTTTAACTTGAACCTCTTATGTTCAGTGAATAAGCATGCCCATACGTAATACGTCTTTGGGCACAAAAACGTAAAAACCAGCCGTTCCGAGATAGAACCTTTTTATGGGACCGAGAACAATAATATTTACAATGCTGATTGCGCGCTACGTAATCGGAATTCGGTACCTAACCGAGGTAATAACAATTCTACAAGGTTTAATTCAAAAGACTGATATATTCAAAAACACTATCTTCTTCTCAAAGACAATAGTTAATACTATAATATACTTTTAAGCATAAATTCATATTATGTGTGTCAGATTACAGTTAACTCATCGCCAAATAGGTTATTGCAGATTTTAGTGGCGCTATGAACCTTATCAGTTGTAGATACACTCTCGGTAGTAATAGTAATATCATTATGCGACCAACCTTTAACACCTCGTCTTCTTTAACGAAGTATGTCTCATTAAGCAACCACCCATCTACTAAGCCTACCTATACACTGTTATCCTTAACAAACTTTCCCCTAATTTTTCACAAAGCATTTAGAAAATGGTCACGCCCAAAAGAGCCAATCATGCACGTCTGGCCTCATTAATCATGCAAGCGCCGACAAGAGCAGCTGAGCGCAAATGTACTGCTAGACTTCATTTAGACGTGTAGCGCTGTTCTGCTATATTGGACTTAAATTAACTGGCAAATTATGTTGGAAAGGTTCAACGTAGAATTACTCATAGTCTTTAACTAAACTAAATAAGAATGAACAGTCTATCTACAGGTACATTACACATCGCTTGATTCCCTGTGAACCGTTAGGCAGAGATTACGGATCCCTATTTCTCCCGATCCTGATAGATCACTTTCGCTTCATTGTCACTCATACAACTACACATACATAGTCGGTGGTTATAGGTACTTCTAACGACACCCTTTTTCAACATAACGTCTATCTGACTGTCATGTCTTATTGAGCCGGACCCTACATAACCGAAATAACTAGTAAAGGTGATTAGCGATATTGTGGCTCCGAGGTTCTGTCCATAACTATAGGAATTAAAGGACTTGAATATATAAGGGTCCCGCGATCTATCCCATATAAATGATATTATCCATCCTGTATAAATAAATTGTAATATTAAGGTCACTATGCAATGACTCTTCGACCTTAGTCGCCTCAATGTCTTTCGTATATGCGACGACGTTAATAGATCTTATATACATCATATACACACGCTAGTTCGTTAAAACACTCAAGACATGCCCATCGTAAATCATGTCCATTTAATTTCGACCTCCTTCCTACTTTCTCAGAATGTGAGTGTGTTAGTGGAAAAGAGCTCTCTCAAGAAAATTAATTTCGAACGAACAGTTCCAGTGCTGGAATGAAAAAGTTTGTATCCAAGCTTATTTGAAATATTAAATAATAACCTGACTATTAGTTACGTAAGACTTTAAACAGATTAGATTAGTTATGTGAAGCCAACTTAATTTAACTTTGAATCGCGTATGCAAAGTGATACGAGTTGTTTGATATATCAGACATTACGTAGCTGACTATTACGTACTCTTAAGAACAAGCAGATTTCCTTATGCCGTTTCCCTTCTTTTTTTCATAGAGGACGGAACCTTGTAGATATAATATCACCTCCATTACTGTTAGCAAATCTATCGGCCTCTTGATGGCAGTAATAGGTGACAGGTTGCTAGCCCATCACCCAAAAATGCAGTCAATAGTATACATATCTAGTCTAACACATTTACATATATACTTTACTTTCAATCCAATCCAGTGTAGAACTAGTCCTTCCAAGTCTAATCCTGAGCACTAAACCTAGGCAATAAGAAGCTGTATAACCTAGACGGAATTTACAACAATTGCCTTCTCTAGGTGATACAATTAAGTTGAGACTCCAGTTATAGGTTTTGTAGTGAATTTGGAAGATGGCCAAGAGCAGATTAGCTCAGGCTAGTGTTTATCTGGGACTAAGTCTGTTGGGAGCCTAAAGGCAATGATGTACACGAGCGGTTTAGATAAGTATGTAATTATGTCGTAATTTGTTCTTTATTTTACTATTTCCATTTTTTCCCTTAGTATTGAATTAAATGTAGCGGTGTATTCTTGATTTTATAAAGAGAACATTTATTCAATAAAAGATACTCTCTTGATTAGTTAGGTTGAACAAGATATATCCATCTCTAAATAATATTATTATGAACAATGAATTTTTCTTTTTTGTAATTTTTGCCATACATTCTTAACTAGATAAAGTCCTAGTACTTATTTCAATTAATAAGTCTTTAAAACTACACAACATTATTTATACAGTAGTATGACTGTATGATATATACATATATGTGTGTGTGTGTATACACACACTTTGCTATATTAATATACACTGTAGATTGATTAACAAAAAACAATCGCCCAAAATGAACATTTCAATTTCAGTATTATCCAAAGATTAATATTTACATTCTTTACACCTACTGTCACGTTTGGCTCAGTCAACTTAATAATTCATAACAAAAGTGAAGAAAAAGTGTCATGACGAAAGACGTGTTTTTTATTCGACGAATACACGCAGTTCTTCGTATTGTAAATGTGTGTGTCAATCGATCAGCGTCACGTAACATTGTCGTTTAGCTTTATCAAATTAGCGTAATGAGTGTTTTTTTTGTCCAAATATGATATGATACGTAGTCGTAAATTTCAAGTGTTATGAGTATCGGATTAAAGAGTTAATGTTCTTGTATTACAGTTCGTATAGCTGTGATACAATGGCGTAACTATGCGTTTGTGATAAAGAATAATATTATATATATACATATTGTGTAGTTTGTAGGCGAAATGTCATCTAGTTTTTTTTTTAATTCTTTATTATGCCATTCACCACTAAGGTTAAGTCGGCTGAAGTACAAACACTGATGGCACGGCGTTTGAACTTCTTGTTATTTCATCGCCATGGTTACACCAACGCCACCATCCCACTGTGATTCCGCTGAAGGCCATATATCGATGAAATCAATTGTCTAGTATCGTTCAAAACTATCCGCAATTTGATATTTTATTAACCAAGCTATCTAAAACGAATTAAAGCAAAGTCATTCAATCAAATCTTCAGTCAATCAAGTGCATTGATATTCAACGTATCTCGAGACCTATTATCGCAAGTGTAATTCATCAAAAATTTATCACATTTGTGTTGTGTGTCATCATTATATAAGAAGTGTTTTGATTTTGTGAGATAATGGATGTTAAAGAGCAGGGAATGTACTTTTGTTATTGACATATTTTTCTTATACAAGTTTCCTTTTCTATCACTTTTGAGTTTGTTTAAATGTCGACTAATATGCTTATTATTTTTTCTTATTATGATAAATAGATAAGAGCTATAATTTTTCGCTGGCCTTTGCTGCCTTTATGACAGTTGTTATATAAATGAAAAATATCCCTAAATTATGAGCAAATAAGTTTTATCTGCCTCTTGCCGCCTCTTATTATGTTTTGAGGCTCTCAAAGTAGGCAGGTCCTAAGTGGGAAAATTGAGCTTTTTTCTTAAACCAAACTTTTGTTTGGTTTTAGGTACTGTGATCGAATGTTCTGTATCGAGGATGACTATTTTTAATATTTGGCATTCCAAGGAAGGTAAACCTAGCGAAAAAACAGAACATGTCTTCAATAATTTGGTAAAAACACCGCATCTCGCTGATCATCTTGAACATACTGATTTTGAAATATTACGACAGAGAATAAATAATGTTTGTAAACGACTTTCACATTGTTGGACCAAAACTAAACGTACTAAATCAAAGAAAAAGTATGTTCAAACTCAGTTTAGAGAGAGTAGGTCTTATTGTTGATAAACCAAAAAGTGGCGGAAGTGGGAATTCTAATGATGGTAATTCGGCTAGGCGTTTTTTTATGAACTCAGATATTTCAGCTGAAATAACTGGGATCAAAAAAGATCTCCTAGATCGTTGTTGGACTATATTGCAATGTATAAACTCAGGGTATAACATAGACAAAGCAAAGTTTTCTGAGTTCTGCTTAGAAACAGCACGATTACTGGTTGCCGAGTATGCCTGGTATTACATGCCTGCTTCCGTTCACAAAGTCCTCATTCATGGTAGTCAGGTTATAGAACATTCTTTGTTGTCGATTGGAGAACTGTCTGAAGAAGCAGCTGAGGCAACAAACAAACATATTAAATCGTTTAGACGGGACCATACACGTAAAATGAGCCGTGTTTTGACGAATACTGATTTAGTAAATAGACTTCTTCTTCATTCAGATCCTCTCATAACAAGTATACGAAAGTTGCCTATGAAAAAGAAAGGAACTTTATCGAAAGCAGTTTTAGATCTTTTATGTGTTTGAATTACTTTTTATTATGTATTTTTTGATAATTATGGTTTTAATGTAAAGTATGTTGTGTTAGTATTATGTATAATGTTTGGCTAGAATTAAATATATATATATATATATATATATATATATATGTATTTTTTACAATTAAATCATGACATTATTCTTATTTAAGTTTTATATGTATCATGTTCCATCATAATATGATCAGGATCATAATTCAAGGTTAGTTTCAATTATCAATATTTGAGATTTGCACAAAATATCTCAACATATTACTTCAAGTTTGTTTAATAGTCATAAAGTAATAAGTCGAGTATTTTTAAAAGGCTTTTTACTACTATTCATGTTATAAATCAATAAGCCACTTTACAAATAATTTTCAAAAGCTTTAGACACTAAAAAAATCGGTAGACTTGAAGTCAAGTGTTTATGGCCGCCTTTGTATGGGCGCGGAATCACTGTGCATCCGCTACAACCGAAGAAAAACGAAATCGATGCTCCAATTCTTCTCTTCCTTGTTCTTCGGTTCGTTCCAGTTGAGGATCCAAATCTTATCCCAAAGCGAACATATTTAGCCAGTTTGGCATCATAATTGACTAAATATTCAGCCGAAAATAATTATTTGTATTTTCAACTTTCACTGAGCTGCTGACTTTGTTGACGCACTATAGACGACTAAATGTCATCTAGTTAATCATGACTTTTATTTTAAGTATTATGTATGTACATAAATTTAATCCTTTCAGGATGGACACAACCTCGGAGACACGAAAATATCTCCTAAGTTATTTTGTAGCGTAGAGAAGTTACTATATAACATTCTCAATAATTGTAAGATATACGTTAATTGTAAATCGTAACCATGGCAACAGAAAACACCAATTAATCTCCACAGCATTCATAACACATTAGCCATTCATGCCTCGCAATCCAACTCAGTTCCTGGCTCATCACATCAATTAATCACGGGCCCATACATGAGGACCAGTGGAGTGTTGAACAGTAATTGCTGAACTTCTTACTACTAATGGATTCAGTAAGCATTCACTAATTAAACGCTAGGAAGCGGTTGTTCGATGCCGCGTTTCCTGAGTGAAAAGAAAGTGATTTAGTTTTGTTACGCACTTTTGTGTTTATTAATGGATGTTAACTTAATGGATGTAATCTTGATATGTGATAATATTTACATGCATTTACTAAGTTTATCCCTTTCTGGGTGTAAATTATATATTTTCGTTTACCTGTAGCATAATTAGTAGAGTATTAGATACAGCTTTCTAATCAATTCTATTAACTATTAAAATACCTAGGGAACTGAAAGTAATTTCTTAACTACAAGCTCATCGTGACAAAACTTAATACGATATAGGTATCTTATTCACTTTTTTTTTCAACACTTAGTAGGTTAGTTACAAGCATTTGTTTATCATGTCTATGCAGTTATACTGAAGCCATATCTAAAATGGCGCTAAAGGAAATTACGCTAATTAAGCGAGATATTTTTTTCTAAAATTACGATGATTATAAACTACACTGACGAAAAGATAATTACCAAATCAAAGTAGGCATATCTGTTATTTTTCACTAAGGTTATCACGGGTTAATGTGGCACGCCACAATAAATTATAACTCAAATTAATGCTTAATGTAACCGATATAATACTTTTACTTACAGTCGAGTAACTTAATAGTAAGAATAATTAGGCATAATTTAGAAGGAATAATTAAAACACGAACGCCTTACGTATACTTTCATTGTTTCCGGAAAATTATATGTAAAGCAAATGTTCGGGAAGGTCAAATTAATTAAATTAACGCATAAAGTACCTAATTATAACCGCCAAGTGTGTATGAGTATCTTAGACGCGAAAGTGATTTGTCGGAATCGAGACAGATGAGTATCCATGATCTATACCTACCCCTCTACAATTAAACGAGCATGACGGGTATATATGTATGTCAAATTAAGGTTTAAATTTTAACTATTGTCTGTGAATATTTATGTTTGTGTATACCACATCTACGTATCTACAAGGAATAGAATATACAAGGAACTATTTCACACAATAAATTCACCTTTGCGGCAACTAAAAAATTACTACTATTTTACTTATGTACTGAACACAGTATACCCTATAAACCTATACAAACGTAAAATCTGAAGCAGATCCAAACATCACTCTTGTTATGATATGAATCCTTTGCTTAGTTCTGTATTCACTTAGTTTATGGTTATCGAGAAAATATATATGTCAGTAGTTATCAATATTTTTTCAAGCAGTAAAGATTATTTTGATTTCCTAAATTGTTTTTCTAATTCTACATGGTAGCAGAGCGTGGTTTTGTTCGTTCCACAAGTTAAAACGGTAGCAGTTATTGAGCACTTTTACCTACCCCTGTTCCATTCACGATCTTTTACCTACTCTGTTCCATTCAGGGAGAAAAGAAAAGTGATTAATCGACACTTGGGCTCTCAAAGAGTCTATAGGCATTGTTGTTGAAGAATGTGTTTAAAGACCTTTCGGGAACACGCTTTCACCTGAAACAATGAAAGGTTCCCGAAGGTTTGTGGTTGTAGTGTAGTTGAGAGGGAAGTTTTCGGTTACGTAGTAATGTGAAGGTGAATTAATATATGTTCGTATAACAAATCGTTGCGATTAGAATCAACAGATAGAATCCTGTTTAAGGCATTCCGTGTCGATGTTTTACTTAGTAGAGAGTTTGTGCAAAACGTAATTCTGTACAATAGTATACATAATCACATAACTGAATTATAGATATAACAATGAAATACGGAGTAACTTATATTAATCAATGAAATACATTACATACATACATACACATCATACCCGTTTCCCTGTAGAGGTTATAGGTAATTCTAACGTCACCCTTTCTCAATATGGCGTCTATTTGACTGCCAAATGTCTCATTGGGGCGGCCCCTACGTAACCGTCTTTCTTATATTGTTCTATGAATTTCGTATCCGTTATTTTATACTCAAATTTGCATGTAAGCATGCATGAATAATCATTAAATTTATGGACTTCACTTCCTATTCATTTCGATTATGATAACTTCTTCCTTATTATTTACTATTAAAGTAATCCAGGCCTACCCATTAAACTAGTTCACGTATACGCCAGTCCAATAAGTAATAAGCTAAGTACGTTCAATTTTTATGAGTTGGCACCTCCGATATGATTTCTTGCCAAGTTGGCCACACTGAAGTGTTCCGCGTACGTTTTGATACATGATGCAAATTAAAATGTTCCCGCATCATAAAATACGGAAGGCTCTAATTGAAACAACCTAAGGAATGACTTACATGACATGAATACTTACATGACTTATACAACCTAAATATGTGTCCCGAAAAATATGGAATTATATAAGACAACAAATAATTATTGGATTATTTCGGTTGTGTTTCAGGAAATTAAGAAGCTGGGGCCCTTACTTAATGCGTTTTAGCACAATCGTATTTCAATATAACTCCGGTAATAGTGTGAAGTTAGAAGTGAATTAGCAAAAGTGTTAAATTTCACCATTGGTGACAGCAAAGGTTTCAATCACCTTAAAATTGCCGAAATATGTCTCTTTTACTATTCCACGAACAACACACACTGTTACTGAAGTGATATTTTGCAAAAAGCATTTATAGCCTTAATTAATAAAATCATAAAAGGCCCCTGCTAATTTCTCATCGAACTCCATAGTAACAATAACTATGCAACTTAAATCCAAATTCGTAAGTCAAGTCGATTTTTTTCCTTTTTACAGAAATATCCAAACTGTTTTAGTAGGTAACTATTACTTTCACTAACATTATCGACTAATCACAAGTGTCATTTATATGCCTACACACGCCTAGCCACGCAAGTAACATTATAACGGAAATTAATTAAAAAATATTTAGTTCTACGTGCAGTTAATTACTTATAATATTAACACCTTAAGCGCTAATTACTGAATTTCCTTAATCCGTTGAACATAACTGAGTAAAATACATAGTTTATACCATACTTAGAACGTAACCATTTCGAACTATCTGCCTTTTTATTGTCATAACATAAGAGGTACCAGAGGGCTTAGATGTTGAACTGGCTTCACTTTACCTTACATCATCATCATGAGCCTGTATGCATCCAGTGTTAGACATAGGCCTTCCCAAATGTCAGTGGCCGATCGCATCCAACCATGTTAAAATTTATGCATAAAAATATGTGAAAATGTGAGCATATGTCTGTACATATATTAACCATTAGTACTTTAACATAATACTTAAACTGTAATAAAGTTTTCACGAAGGCAGGACGCGTGACCATATCAAACCATATGAAAACTTACCCTGGTCCAAATCCGTTATTTCATAAGTATGGACATTTTACATGTCTTCGTTTTTCATGAGGCTTTCATAATAGTTATGTCTTATTGATTATTTAACCTACTATATATTCGTAAATATGCAGAACAGGAACAGGACTCCACAAGCAACAAACAAACCTCAAAATATCTAATCTACGAGTACCTTACCAAACTAATAGTGATACCCTTATCCGTAACCTAATTACTCGTACATTATCTTAAGATTTTCTTCTCCAATTAATACGTCTTAGGCTTTATATTATTCGCTCAAATGAACGCTCGGATCCCTAATGAAAGAATGATTTCATTGAAATGGTAATAAGTTTCAAGTGGATTTTTATCTCGACCCAGAAAATTCGAAAAGAATTTTATTTACAAATTAAGGTCGTTCCCTGAGCACAATTAGTCGACTAATCTTGAACCTATATAATATAGGCAAGGGAAGGTCCTTACAAGAACAATTTGCCTCAATTGTATATAGCTACAATGTAATGGAATCATGTTCGTTTAGCTGTAGAAATGTGACATTAAATATACTAGTTATAATTACCGAATATGAATGCAGTGTATGAAAATGAAGCGACTATCAACGATTACTGCCTACCTTTATGGAGTTAAATTGTCTGTTTGCGTATACATATATTTAATTATACCAATACTAAATAACTAGTTAGTGCTTGTAAATGGCGACATGGCTTACCACCTGTCACATCAACTATCTGTCAACACTACTATCTGGAGAGTACTAGAGTACTATCTGGTCAACACGTGGGTTCGAGGTGGCCATAGAATTATTACCTTCGCAATTGCGAAAATGGACACCTGAACCTCTGACTATCCCGCAAGGGTTAATGGTCGTGGAAGCATTTATACCAATACCTAATGTATATTTTTCTCAAACAAAATCACAATTTTCTAATCTCTTATCTGCGACTACCGATCTGTATCTCCGGAGGCGTGATATTACACAAACAACTAAATTGGAAGCCATCGATAAGTTATCATATCACTTATTGACATTCACGAGCGTCAACGCTGAGGTATCACGATACTAGTGCTTAGTGATAAGAGTAACACGTTCCTGTAAACGAAATTACAACTCGTGTAGTAACGAGTTATTGGACGTGGGTACTAATTGGATAACAAGTTTATCTAATGTGGATGTGGAACTTTTAATATCCTACCAATGATTATTTAATTCGTAAACAATTTTTTTCATTAAGAAAGATAATTATCTAGTTAGTATTAAAATTTGTTCGTAGAAAAAGTCTTATGTGTTACCTTTTATGAAACCTTTATGTTAATATAGTAAGTACAGCCTTTTAATTTTAAGATAATTAAGTTACAGCGCATGAATACGAGAAACATATCAAGTTTAGTGACGTTTGCCGCTATTCATAAAAATATGTCAATACATTACTGAGTATTGAATGCAAAGAGGAGAATTAGTATATCCTGCTCTTGTATACTCGCATAAATAAGTGTAACGGATAACCCAAATACGGAGCTTATCAATGAGATCGATAAATATGAGCACAACATTTCTTTGTACGATCCGTAACACCGCTATTGATCTCTAAGTGATTTATCAGCAAACCCAAGGCCTTACACGTATGACCTCAAAACAAACACAACGTACTTATTGCGCATAACATTACACATAAGGCTCGACGAGGAAAACAAACAAGAACACACGATGACAAATAGAAGAAAAAACTCTATGGTAATGGTAGTAAAGATTTCTTGCGTCCTCGGGAACTTTGCCAAAAAATGCGAGAGGCTTTTTCATTGTACCACCATACATTGAATAGACTGGGAATGTTGAGGCTAGAGTCCCTTGGAATCCGGCATTTCAGGAACGGGCGCTCAAGAACGGCTTATGAAATACCGAGCGCGAGTTTGGAGTGAATTTTTGCAAGCATGCACTGCGAATGTTAATATGCATTCGTCAAGCGCATTATGGGTGTGCTAAAGTTAACATGAATAGGCTAATGTTTGGTTTTGATAGATATAAAGTGGTAGTGGTTGAAAATGTAAGGAATAAATAGATATTACATAACGCTGTACGATTATACAATAAACCGTTTAGTAGGTTTTCATGTTCATGTATGCATAGGCAATATAGCTAAGACATTTTAGAACTAAGTTTAGAGACTTATATTCAGAAATTGATAAAGACCTATATACCTAACCCTAATCTTATCTCATTCTTACTTTTAGGTGATCAGAACGTTTCATGTTTGGTGACATTACATTTATATTCAAGATACACTCAGTAATTGTCTCTACTAATTTTCAGTATTGCGTGACCATATACCCGCTCACGTAACTACAAAAAACTATCCATTTCTAGGGCAAACAATGAAACGTTTCTGAGACAAAGTGCCGGTTCGTACAAGTATCCTTAATGAATGTCCGCTGAGACAAATGGTCCTTCAGAGACACGTCCCCGAGACATCCGTCCTACCCTAAGATGGACCGGCCGCATTCCCGGACGGTGGCAACGCGGGCTAACTGAAGGTCAATGTAGGGTTGTATAGTAAAATATGACCTTTGAAATAATAACTAGAGTAGTGATAATATCCAGTAGAAACTAGTTAGTTTTTATGGAGGGTGTAAAGAAAGTTATGGAGAATCATTATAGATATTATTTAATATTATATAAACATTATTTAAGTACATATATTTATTTGTTGGTTGGCTGAGGGCCACGACTGATCGTGTTCTGCGGCGTAACCTTGGGGAGGTCTACGTCCATCAGTGGACTGATATAGGTTGATTAATTGAATTATTGTATATTCGTATATCATCTGAATTTCCCTTAAAAGAATTAGAGAGATAACACTATGAAGAAGTTTTACCTACGTACTTCATTTTAAATCATTCTTAAAACAACATTCCAAAACCTATTCTTATAATAAGAACGTCCTCTTAATCAGAAGTTTGTTCCTTAAAATGAATACGTACGCCTTTTCGCTCCTACTAAAGCCGAAACGCAATTACCTTAGTCGCCGAAATGCGGCAAAAAGTAGTCTCATTTCAGTTAGGACAAGCGTGGACGTGAATCACAATTAAATTTAATCCCATAATGCCTACAGGATGCATTTCTCATCGCCAGCATTCTGAATTTCAGGCACAGGTGCTTCCGGAAACAACATTAAAATTATCACACTGCAGTTTTGTGCTGTCAAATTTGTATTACGCTTTATGAAAGTTTGGTATGTAAATAACTGTCATCAGTAAGTAATAAGGGTTAGTGTAAATAACTGTCTTTTTTTGTAAATGAGTAAGTAATGAAAGGGAATATAAGGCTGATAAACCCTACAATACTTACTAACTATGTTTAACACGTGGGTTCGCGGTGTCGAGAATTACTATCTTCGCAATTGCGGACATGGACACATGAACCTCTAACTACCCCGCAAGGGTTAATGGTCGTGAATGCACTTTTTTTTTATTTGTTTGTTAACCCTGCAATACATACTCTTACATAGTATATTAATGCCTATATTTCCCTATATAAAGGAATAAGATGATAGAATCAATCGCTTCCTTAAAGGATCCTGACAAATGTTACTTGCCTCACTTAAGCCCTTACATTTAAGTACTTCTTGAAAGTACTTAGTACTTTATATTATAATAATAAGATAAAACCACTCGGTAAACGCTTCAAAGATAAGTAAGCTTTAGTAAGAACCTCTTAGATTTCGAGTATTTCGTTGAAGCACTATTATTTACCTGAAACAAGAAAATTTTCGTTAGAACACTAAATTAGTAGACAAATTATTTATTATTGCAAAAGAGAAGATACGACATTTTGTATGGATTGAACACATCGGCTTTACATCATATTTAATAAACACATCTAAAGCAAAGCCTAGATATATCATGATGGCTTTTAATCACTAACTACACATTTCACCAATATAGTCAGCACTTAAATTAATATCTTATACGAGTAAAACCAAAAAGAATCCAACATTTTATCAAGAAGAATTAGTCGTCTATGGTTCGTCAACAAAGTCTGCAGCTCAGTCAAAGTCAAAGTTATGTTTGTACTTGAGCCGACATAACCTTTGTGGTGAATGGCTTATTAAAGAATTAAAAACAATAAAAAATAAGAAGAAATCTTGAATGTTACAAGTCAACCATGCGTATTGATAACCTTATAGAACCTAAAGAAATAACGCAATTTAGTAAATACAGATTAGCATATCTTTACTTGCTATATACTATGTTTCAGAAGGATCTAGAATTTTGAGATACGTATAATGAATTAACATAACACGTAACTTCCAAAACAACTATTTAACCTCATTGACATGTCGATAGCACAATCACTTAATACACTTACGTGATACAAAATAATATAAACCCAGTACGTATACAGAACAAATTCGAAATTTCGGAGATGGGCACTGAAGCCTCTGACTAACTCGCCACATTAAAAAGGAAGTATGTGTACACAAGTCGTGAAGCGAAATGCTTTTGATGCATTTTCCAACACAATCACACATTTAGTAACTTTAAGAATAAAAAATGCACGCGTTCTTAAACCCTGCTTAAGACAAAACATTACTCTTATTCAAAATGCCTATTTTAGCAGTAAACAAGAACTTCGAGTATCCAAAACAATAAACAGTTTCCTTAAAGTTAACCGTACAAACATTGAGTGTAAGCCGGTTAGTGGCCAGAAGACTAGTACAGGATATCAAGGAAATTGCTTTCAATAAAAGTAAACACGCGCTGAATGACGCCGACACGAGCAGCGGAAAGCCAGATATTGCCGCAGTTTTAAGTCGAACTTCAAAGAAGTTTTGCCGAGATTTCATCTTATACTAACATGCGGTGCGATAAATTTCCTTTTCCTATTAGTCTTGCTGTAGTTATTATGTAGTTTGAATTGTTGGAAAATAGTTAACTAGTAACAGTGTTTTAGTAACTATTGAGTGTAGAAGGGTGAAAGACAATGTATTACAAAATGATAGTTTTAATGCTGCAAAGTTCGATATATTTTAGTTGTTGTTTTAATTAATTTCGTAATGTCAAATCTAGTTAATTTTCAGCAATTTTTTCTTGATACTTTATATTAAAACCAAACGTTGCATCGTTCAATTGTTGATATATCACTAATATGTGTAGTAAAGAACAAACTACATAACAAGCAGAAATCTTGTCTATTCCTAGAGCAGCTTGGGACTCAAAAATAGTAAAAGTAAACATTCCTGATTCTTGAACTAAAACGTTTGTATATCAATCAACGAGCCGCGGCCGCCCGTAAAACTTTCTCTGCAACTAATCAAAAGCCCTAAACATTTCATCGCAGCCTAAAAGGAAGTATAAGAATATACGGAAGTTGAATAAGACATCAGGCGTAACTTTTGAGAAGTGTATTTTTAAATTTTTAGTGCTTGACGTGTTAATATGAAATATAAATGTGAATAAAAACAATAAATGAAACCTAAAAACCCTAGTTTGTTATTGCTGAAAGAGTCAATTAACTAAACTGCAACTTTATTAATAAACTAGCGCTATTTGTATTGCTTTTGAAACATTTACATTATATGACATCTTCAGTTTAAGATGAATGATGGTCCCGACTTTTACACTTGTTTACATCCCTACGACAAAGTATTTGAGTAAGTATGTATGATTAAAGAGTACGTTCATAATAGTCAGGTCAAAAAAATGTATCTAGTTACCTATGAGATAAAATAAGATTTATGATGATCCAGATGTCAATTATTTAGGAACGTTAAGACTAAGTATTTGAATAATACATACATACACATCACGCCTGAATACCTGTAGAGGAGTAGCTAGAGATCAGGGATCCCCATTTGTCCCGATCCCCACAGACCACTTTCGCTTCATTGACACTCATACCTCCTCATACACACTCGGCGTATTTCGTATCGTATTTGAATAAGTATGTACGAGTATATTTAAAGCGTACCTATGTAAAGATATGTAAGAGTAATAAATAAATAAGTACTTACATACGTAAGACGTATCAACAGTCAGATAGACGCTGTATTGAAAAAAGGTGACGTTAGATGTACTTATAACCGCCGATAGTGTATGAGAAGATGTATGAATGTCGATGAAGTAAAAGTGGTCTGTCAGGATCGGGACAAATGGGGATCGGTGATCTCTGCCTACCCCTCTACAGGGAATCAGGCGTGATGTGTATGTATGTATGTAAATAGACGTCAGTTGTAAGCATGTGCATGTCGAACTTATAGCGAATATCCGGCGTGTGTGTCACATGCATGAAATCGTACCTTGCGTGACTCTTTAGTTCAAAAATGTCACTCGGTAACACGTGTTACCTTTTTTGTTGCACTTTTTCCTATTAGGCGCATTGTTTAACACAATTTAGAATAATTTAAGCACTGTGCTAAACATTAAGTCGTTTCTCCGAAAGATAATCAATGTTTGTAATTGCTCAAGTCATGGCTGCCAACTTTGCGACGTGATTTTAAGTATCTCATTAATATATTAATAACTAAGGCAGGAAAAGTCAAGAGAACATAACAGTGACAAAAGTAATAACTAAAGTAATATTTCATGAATTTAAAAACTTGCATTTTTAAAAACACAACAATTCTTTTAGTTATGTTAAGGATCTCAAGGACCGGACTCTTAAAATATCAATATAATAGCATAGTTTATTTGTTCTTCATTGTATTTAATTATATGCTATTTACGAGTAATTGCTGTCCTCTACTAAGATATGCATCTTTTGCAATTCTATCCTGCACTACTGTATGACTCACACCCTTTCGCTAACCCCGCCCCACAGCACACTCAAAAGACTATTTAAATATGACTATTCAAGAATGTCACATGACATGACATTCCATTGGCTATTCATTCGTTTGTCAAGTAGCATGAGAATGTCAAGGCTGCTGATTGGTCGAAGCCAATGAAACGCCGCAAAAGTTAATTGGCATCGACGCGGGGTTTCCCTACACTGCTTTCTTCGATCGGTCTGCAGTTACTTACTTCATTTGTATCACTTTATAGATTTAGTTATAATGAGGCAACAGTACAAATCAACATTGGAAACATTTTTCTCAAGGCGGATGTACGTAGTGTGAATAACAGAAGAGCATGTATGAGAAGGTTAATGGGTGTGAGTGAAGCAAGAGAGATTTGTCTGTAGTTCAGGTAGCGATCGATAGTCTCTGCCTGTTCCCTTACAGAAGTAGAGGCGTGAATATATGTATGAACAATCAACACGTAACTCTCCTTATCAACTCGATACATAAAATGGCGGTATGTTAAAGCAGGATGTCATTGGAAGTACTTATACCTCTCGTCGGATCGGCTATGATAGAAAAAGGGGGTATTCGTAATATCTGACTATCAGTCTAGGAAAACGTTGTGCCATGTATGTTTGCACGATCAAAACAAAGACAAAAAAGATATGTTCATCACGCCATGTCGCCCCGTCATCTATCATAAAAACGTGGGCTCTGCGTGGCCAAAGACCTTGCAATCCCAACTACGGTTCAAGCCTCTAACTGACGCATTCGTAATAACCTTACTTCACAACCATCATTAAACTATTGTAATAACGTAAGTAAATATTGCCAAACAGATACTTTTCGGTGTGGATGAAACCTTGAAGACGATAATATCTCCAAGGTTTCTAGCAGGAATATTGAGGTTGTGATGTCATATTGAACATTGGTCATAGGTTGCTAGCCCTTACATTCCATTGAACCCTAGTCTTTTCGTCGTCTTTTTCGATGTGCCGGGAAGAACAGCAGCTTGATTGCATTCCTTTACGTCCCAGGACTAGACATTACTATATTTATAAACAAAGGGCATAGTGTATGCATAATCAAAATCAGCTAATAGCATTCTAACATCCAAGTTTATCATAAAACTACAAAGCATAAAAAAAAACTATTACATCACGCTATAGGTCGATAAAACTACTTACCATTCCTAAGAAACCCTGAAAAACACTAGTCCGTATTGCTAAGTCACTTTAGTCGACTACGCCGCATTGACCTATTAAACGCAGGCACAATTCCAGTAACGGAATAGGGGCAACTGTGTTTTTCATGTTTCTATGGAAAATATTACAATTGGCACATTAAGACAACGAGGTCGCAGCTTAGGAAACAAAGGCTGTGTGATTCTGTTTGTTACTTTAACGGTTATGAGGAAAATTGCCTTTTTATCGGGGTAGATATGATAAGCCTTTCCATGACGATATGTTCACCTGTCTTATAGGGTTATGTCACCTTTTACAAATTAGGGTTGACCCTTAACTATGCAGTTTCTGAGATAAACACGTCATCCATCACATCACACAAAAGGATAACTTACAGAGTGTCACTAGCCCATCGCCTAAATGATTCCACTTACAAAATCTTTGAGATTCCAGAACGTAAGACGACTTTTATCATCTAAAATGCATTCCTGTTTATAAACTATAACTATCACAGTTATCAAAAGCGTTGTTAACATTCAATTATAGATGAGCCTCTTTCCCTTTGACCCAATAAGCGAATAGGCTTTGGACAGAGGCTGAGGAGCAACATAAATAGCAGCGTCCATGCACCGTTGCCAACGGGTCAGCCACAGATCAATAGCAGACATCGCGGCCACAGATCGGGAATACTGGCCTTTTTCAATTGTATGTCCATGCATAACTCGTAAAAACGGGCGATATGGAGGTTGGCATTTTATATTGACTCTTATATTATATATTGTAGATATCAAAATCAATCTCAGTCTAAGTTGAACGTAGACCTAACTCATATATTTCGCTACTTCACTATGCAACTACCGTACACATCCATTCCATAAAAGCAAATTATTGCAGATATCGTTACTTAATATACTATTATCAAATGCCTTTCACCTTTTCAGGAGTTAGTTATGACAAGTAAACCGATATATGATGATGTATAATTACTTAGTAAATTAGATTGAACCATACATTAGTTATTGGAATTTTGAAAGAGATAAAACAGTAAACAATATGCCAAATCGAGCTCGAAATTTCTATCGATCTTACCTTCAGGTAACATCGCGATGTAGTAATAAAATATTCGTAACAACACGTATTCAGACATAAATAAGAATGCAAAGTTGGGAAGATTTAGGAGACGTGTTACGAAATGGGACCTAGATATGTCTCACAAAGTAAATAAGGATTTGCTTCAGGTAGACGTTTTCATTACGCGTGAAGCCCTAACAATAATATCTTTTTTTGTTGACGTTCTTGGTTTAATATAGGGATAACGTAAATATGTAGGTTCTTTTAAAGAAAATATGTTGTCAAAGTTATTCTTACAACAAATTTCGTATACGTTGAGATACGACATTGTGACGAATTTTGACTATTTGTCGGGATAGAGACTATTGTCAATTGCCGTAAACTTCAAACGGAAACCCACAAGAGCCTTGCAAGATATGATGGTTATTTTCGAGTTTAAATATAACTAATGACGTTTTAAATTTTAATTCGAAAATAACCATTATATCTCATGTGATACTAATTTCGGTTGTTATTATATAATAGGTAACAGACGGGCATATCACTAGTTTTTTTTAGTCATCTCAATTGTAACAGGAAGAAACCAACTGGTAACATATTCAAATCCCGGCCACGGATCTTATATTTGACGCTGACCTGATTAGCATAAGCCACTGCACCGTAACAATGCTGGAATAATCTTAAAAGGGAAGTAAATTGCCTTCCGTGGCGCCATTGTTGTGTTGTCAAAAAACCAACTGAGCACCGATTTAATTAAAAGTTAGTTCCGCCACTTCGAGAGAGGCACAGGGGGCGCCAGATGCAGTCCCTTGGTGACCCGGTTAAGGGTTTTAAATAAAAAGGTTACTAATAGACAACTAAGAAATTTACTGCAACCATAAGCGAAGAACAATACATTCATGTTGTTGAATGGACATGGTTACGTCAATTTACTTAGACTTTCTGTTGTTTGTTTAATGTTTATGATTAATTCTACGTATTACGTGGGGTTAGTCTGTTGAAAAAACGGTTAGATTGGGACACTTCATATTTTTTGGTGAAGGTACTTGAACTCCTATCTAACCTTACCACTGACTAAGTTACCATGCTTCATAGGTCAATGAACATAAAACTGGTAAATATTATTATTCGTTAATTTGTCTCGAGTTATTTACAGAAGAGTTAAGGATGTATTTCCAACTACATATCACCAAAGCCAGCCTCTATAACACATCTATTACAACTACAACTATTCGAATAGGTGGTACCAGTACAAAACTTCGAGCACTTCTGCATTTAGCCTACATCTGGCGATTATAACTTGCTCCATCCGACTACAGAGCGGAAGGAGAAATTCCGTAGTACGGCGAGAAGTGAATCGAAATTAAATAATTCCTTGAATTTTTAATCGACATCTGAGTTCTTGGGAACTATACTGTGCAGTTCGACTGGTGAAGTGAAGTGTAGTTCGAAATTGTATTATAAGCTAGTTGTCGGTTGCGTCCGAGGGCAGTCACAAAATTCTTTGATAAATAAAAATAAATGTTTGGATGGAATTTTAAAATAATTTTAGTAACGAATCCACGTATATCTATAGCTTTACCTGCTACTAGCCTAATATAATTTTATGTAGTTATGTTGTGGCACAAATCAAATGATCAGATATTCATAAGTAATCTAATAAACCTGTCTAATTACTTGTGAGTAGTTATTAGTAATGATTCTTTGGAATCACTTTTTTACAATACGTATTAACTATAAGAAAAACAAACTTTATCTAATATTAAAGTCTGGTTCAACGCTCTTTGAGCCAAAGATAAGTCGAAGGAATTCAATCTAGGATCGCAATCTTCCAAAGTTAATAACACATAAAGTCTCAAGTTGGAATCTTCGTTCGATGAAACTCGATATTATTTCTGCTCCTGCTTAAATAACTTTAATTTATATCAGACCGCCATAAAATGTAGACGAAGTGGTGAAAGACTTTTCACTCGTGGACATTTTGAATGGATGACTTTTGCACGACTGGTGTTTTCGCAAACAAGATTAAAAGCTCATCAGCCATGGAAATTTATGGGGATATCCTTCTTAAGTTGATTTGCAGTTAACTGGAATATTGCTTAATGAGTTGCATTAGTTTATTTTAGCAGGAATCGCTATTAAATCGGGTTAATATTTATTTAATGAAATTAATTAAAATATACGAGCAAAATATACATTATATGATAAAAAGATCCTATATGTAATGGGCTCGTTCGAGTTGCCTTATGCCTACAAAAAAGATTAAAAAACGTGATAACAAACTACAACAACAATCAATCGACAATCAATAAACTTGTTTACGGATTACATACTTTGGCGTTAAAAACAATGTAGCTTCATATCAATCCAACAAGTCTAGACAAAAGCACCCTTACAGCACCTCATAAGTGCGGATAGGTCATAATTCGGCAAAGTTTCGAGTGCAAATGCGCTTTTTCATCTCGCCGCCAGTCATTTCGGTGCAACTATAACAAAGCCCAGGATTTTCCAGGGGCTCTCAATTTAGGAGCCGACTTTAATATTCATAAGGCAAATAAATCTGAGAGCGCTGTGCGGCTACTTACGACCTTTCGGAATTAACACTCGTTAGGGATTTTATAATATTCACAGAGACTTGGCTTTCAGGGGTTTTGTAAGGAGGTTCGTTATGACGGGAAGTCTTGGCTAAGCTCGCTTGTTTAAGAGCCCTTTGTTGTTGTTTTGCGTGTTACTTTGTTTGGTTGCTGTGTAATCTTAGATCGAGGGGCGTTCCGAGAATGCTATTATTTTAAAATAGGTTTTTGATTAAACCTCGATAACTAGAACCTTCGTGGTTCCGAAATTATTTTGAGAAATTATGATTAACGTGTTTCTGCATAAAATGTACGTTATATTAGTTGTAATAGGAAAATTGTGTGCTTAAGTTTTCAATCCCTTTATCTTTTGAATTAATGTTTTTAGTGGACCAGTAAAAACATTAATTGCTCTACCTATACAATATTCAAAATCCTTGTAAGCAAGCCCCCATATATGTTTAATTCACGCACACAATCAACTTATAGCACATTTACGCACTTATAACACAATCACACAAAATAAGCAATCAAAAAGTCGTTTCATTCATATTCATCGCAAACAAAGGTAACTCAATTATCAGCCTGCCAAGCATTAATCAGCCCAACTAATTGAATTAAACAGCCTAATATTCATGAATCAATGTCACATTGAATACTGACATGGGTTAGGCATACCTAAACATTGCGTAGTCTTGACTTAGGCATATATTTGCAAATGTCATCACAAACATTACATTCCATGTCGCTTCCATATCTGTTTACTTAATACTTAGTGTGCGAGATTACGCGATACTGAACGAGTGTTGAAGAATGAGTGAGTAGTTTTAGGGTATTGCATGGAAATAAGAAGTGTATGCTAGTTAGTATTTTAGTTTATCGCAGCTAAAAAGAAATTATACTGACATTTTGTTAATCTTGTTTTGAAAAACTTTTATCAGTAGTACTAAATAGTTAGTAATATTGCCTGCATTAACAATACGAAATAATATATAACGAAATAACGTACTATCGTTTTATTTGTCAAAACAATAACAAAACTTACTTAACTAAATGAATTGCACAAAAGCTTTAAAACATTCGTGCCAAAAATTCTGTCATAAACTTAAGAAAAAACGTACGTTTCGAAACGGTACTGACACCTATCAAAGAGGTAATGAACGAATGAGATTCTATGCAAAACAAATCATACGGGAAAGGCTCAGGTACATAGAATAATGATATTCCATAACAAATTCAAATCCAGTACGTGACACGTGGGTTCAGAATAATAATATATCTGCATATCTGAAGCGGCGCCGGTTTAATATTTCAGCGTGGCGTCTAACATTTGTTTTGAAATACTTGATTAGAATAATTTTATATGCCGACGACGTGGAACGCAAATTGATAGGCTCTATCGGTAAGATTCACGTACGTGGCTTAGTATGTAAGTAATTGATACGAATCATTAGAACTCAATCATACATTGAAATAGTTATGATAGTGAAATCCATGTAGCTTTTTTATTTTTGTAAATAAGTGTCAACCTTATTTGTCAACTCGTTTCATGATGACATTAAAGTACTTATAGTTTCTAAAACTGTAGCTATCAGATAATAATGATTTGTATGTTTTATTTTATACTTTAAAATTCTTCTAAATAAGTCTGCTGCATATTCAATACTATGGAAATATAATACAGAGATGATTTAAGCGGTTTCTAGTTTCGGTTATTACTCAAAATATTTGCTTACAACACAAACTATTATACCAGCAATCAGAATTCTTAAAAACTAAAACAAATAAAAGATTTCACCAAAATAGCACTGAAAGGAGAAATCCAACAAACGTAAGGAACAGATGTGCATCCAATTAACATTTCATAACATCCGCCATATTGGAGTCACTCAAGGCAAAGGGTTATCGATTTAATTCCAAATCCGTATGCGGCGGATGGCAGCAGATACGTCTCCGGCACATCCCGCATTTCCAGTGTCTCGACAATGTATTGTTACAAAAATAGCCGGGGGCTTATTCGGTCATCTAAACTAGGGTTGCATCTGGATTGAACTGCATTTGTATTGTATACGTTGCTGTTTGTTTTTATAGTGGATATGGCTGACAAAGCTTTACAAAACTTTAACTTTAACTACTTCAAATTACAAAGCATATTTGATTCCACCTTTTTGCTCAAAATGATTAAAAGTATAAACTGGTAGTTAATTTTGGAGGGGCTAATCTTATTTAGTTAGTTGAGTTTGTACCTTGAACGAATACGAAGAAATTTGATGCATTCAATTTACACTCTAATGAACATCAATCAATAAGTACTTATTTTATTAAACCTAAGTCTCTAATAATAAAAATACATTTACGAAATGCGTCGAATACTACGGTGAGGTAAAACATCGTGAGGAAACCTAGCTGTTCCCCGAACAGGTAATAGTCAGTGCTTGTATATGGCGACATGGCTTACCACCTGTCACATTGAATACTGACTATCTGGTCAACACATGGGTTGAAGGTGGCCATAGAATTACTAACTTCGCAATTATGGAGATGGAACCTGAACCTCAGACTTCCCTGCAAGTGTTAATGGTCGTGAACGCGTATGTCTTTTTGTTTGTCCAAACTCTAAAACATAGTGGTACCAGAATAGTCCCCTCCACTGAAAAGTTAAAGCAACGAACAGCCGGCATAGCAAGGCAACAGTGAACAAAAGTAGCCGGGAGCAGCTATATATGAAATTTCATTTCAACTCTGTAAAAAGTTCACCTTTGTGAATCTGCCTCTTTGCTCTTTGATACAAATACACACAGGCTTGTTAGCGGTGTTCCCTGAGACTTAGTCCGCTTTCTTTCGCTTTATTTGTACGCGGCTTTACAATGGTCTTGTTGGTTTTAATGTTGTTTGGACTTCTTGTTTGGATACATGAACAATCACATCTTTGTATTACTACCAACGGGATAATCTGTGACTATCGATCGTTACCTTGAACGATACTGACAAATAATAAAATAAATACCGTAAAAGCGCCGTATACCGACCGACCTCCTGTATCCGACCATTTTGGTTTTTTCCCTCCTAAACTTATAAATTTCACGTTAAAGTTATGAATTTGCGCTCAATTAGTTCATAAATTTATATTACATTATAGGACAAAATTTGGTTTAGACACGTTAACAGCAAATATCTCATTTGACCGAAATCGTCGCAAGGGAATTTTTTTTGACAAATCGGATCCGAAAAAAACATAAATCGGCGTAAACGAAGATCTGGATTATTTTGAAGAAAACTTTGCTTAATTCGTAGTATTTTTGCATGATATCATTTATTGGTTTGTTGAGCACCGTCGATATCAATCAGTAAGTAATATTTGCTTATTTTATTCAAAATATCAAGCAAATAATAATGGTCGGAATCGGGTCCTCTATAAAAGAGTACGTTCCAAATACCGACCACTCTGGTCGGATACAGGATTTTCGTACTTTGGGAATAAAGCTATATTTCATTTGTTTGATGAGCTTTGAGATTATTTCATGTTAACTTTCTTACTCTTAAGACTATTCTTATTTTAAAGACCTGTATCCGACCAATACTAACTATTATAGTTTTTTTGTAAAAAGTGTCCAAACTTTGACTTTTAATTCTCAAAACGTATCATTACGTCTAACATTGAATGTTTTGAATGCTTACTATTTAGTCATTTTAAACAGATATAATTACTTTTTTGCTATATTGTTATATTAGTCAAGTGTCAATAATGTAAAAAAGTACTAAAATTATGTAGATATGTAAAAATTTAAAATTTTATTACGAAATAATATGATTGGTCGGAATCGGGACACGATTTAATCACCATGTACCGGTATCTGTCCAACTCAAGAGCCTTTGGTTTCTTAGTTCATGGATCAGTCTGCATGTGTTAGTTTCAGGTGTTCAGTGCATACATCTATTATATATACGTATATTAACCCCTAAACTTCCCTAACGGTATAGGGATATGCTATTGTTCGCCACCTTGAACGATCCTCATAAAGATCTCGTGTGTCTTCTGTTCCTTTGCCTATGTAAACCCACTTTGAGAAGATCATATTTAGATCAGCATAACTTCTACGTGGCCTGCCTCATCCAGCGCTACCAATCTAGGTTTTGTAAATATTTTCGTAGCCTAGCTTTCATGAATCCTCTCCATTTGCCTAAACAACCTTAACATTCTTTTTGATATTTTCACCATCTTCTTTAATACGGCATCATTCACACCTTCATTTATTGCCTTACCCTATCACATAATCTTCTATTATGTACATAATTTGTTAGGAACCTGATCTGTATTGCATTATGCTACCGTGATACTTTTTCCAAACCCAACATTCAGTACCATATATAAAAGTAGGAACCAGAACGGCGTTTTTGAATCCACTCTCAACCAGCGACCAGTCATCAAACTATCTTAACCCCGTTTGTCATATTTCCCTATTTCAGTCTCTTCCCCGCTCTATATGACCTTCACCATATCTAGTCAACATACTAGCCAAATATACCAGATTCTCACTTTTTTTACTTGTTCCACTTCCTGATCGTTCACTTCTTATAGAGATTCTGACATACTATCCTGTCTTTCTAAAGCATTCATGATAATCAACATACGCTTTGCTAATGGGATGAGCAGAGACTATCGATCGTCACCTTGAACGATCCTGACAATCTCTCTGGCTTCGTTTACGCCTATTCACCGTCTCATACCAGCTCTTTTGTTGCCTTGAAAGCGAACAAGGGCAATACAGTATAAGTTTAGGTATGGAGTGACTGTTCGGTTTGGCAGAAGAGAAGGTGACAAAGATGAGGCCCTTCAGCTCTCACAAGAGTGTTATTTGTCAGCCACCTGGATGTTTCAAAAAGAGTTCCACAATTGACACTCCATGACCATCATAAAAAGCTGGTTTTTAGGTCTACGGCAATTAATGTTCTTCTCGACCCTACATATCAAGTCAATTCATAATGAGAGAGGGACTACGCCACTTTGGTACTGACGCTGGTCTATGTGTTAAGGCCGCGACGAATAAATTTTACCTACGAAATATTCGCAGCATGATTTGCTTTGTCAACAACAATAAAATATCAAATTTTTTTAAGAAATTTACAAGCAGGTAGCATACTTATTACGGGGTTATATTAAAGGCTTGATTTCTTTCGTTTTGTGAGCATAGAAGGTATTTTAGCAGGCGAGATACGGCTGGTCGGAATCAGGCACCTCAGTGGTCGGAATCAGGAACGTCAGGCGTCAGCCGGTCTGTAAACGGCGCATTCGGTATAAATCAAGTTTTTTGAGTTTGATACCAGATTTAGGTATGAAAAAGGCAAATTTGATATTTTTCTTGGTGATTTTATGAAAGTAAATATCGTAATCTTTTTAAAGAACCTTTTATATTATTATACTTTAAACATTTTCTTTATCTTTTTTGTGATTTGCGTAGTCAATTCTATCAGTGGTCGGTATACGGCGCTTTTGCGTTAATCATCTTGCTTACATCCAAAAACTCTCTCATACAAGATTTACAACACATACATATAATTTCACGTCCTCTAATCCGTTTCTAGATGAACAGAACCTCCAAAGCCACTTTTTAGCATGAATATTGGGATTGTGCTGTTATATGGAACATTGGTACATTCCATTGACCCCTAGTCCCTTCATCGCCTTCTACGAGATACTAGGAAGAACAGAAGATAGTCGCAATTCTTCTTTTGCCTTCCAGACTATTAGTCGCCTCCTACGACATTCCGGAAAGAACGGCAGCTAGTTTGCAATCTTTTGCGTTCCAGACTAGCAGAGGACTTAACTTACTATGTTTTAAGCTATTAGATGTAACTTTATTTATTTCTGATGTCTATTATTTCCAAAGTTGAAACCACCTATAATCAATAATGGCTCTTACACGTTCTATTAAAGATAAGAGATCGAATTAAAGTGCTGCCCGAAAGCCTTATCTAACGCATTTTTCATTGTAATTATAATTAAGGGATGACCAGGCGTTTCCTACTTGTTCCGAGATTTAATTGTTCCTGTCCAAGCCCTGATTAATTGCTTCGGCGATGCGATGGTATTCTGTGGAGTCATTTAGCTGCTGGCTCAATGTAACCGGGTTCAATGTGGCTAACTATAATGGAACTAAAATGGATTAATTATAAAGTATTGTCTGATCTATGATGAACTGGGATGAATAAGTAATAATGAAATAAAAGTTTTAATAGGTAATCATTTTATTCGTTCATTAAAAAGGCAATTCATTATTAGGTATAAGCATTATTTATTAAGAGCCCTTACAGATATTTTCTGTATCTATGTAATATGTACAAGTACGAATAGTTACTATGTAGGTATAACAGTATGTTATTTATTTTCTGTGTTTTCATAAGTTTCAAATACATTGCATGTATATTTACATGATTCTCAACGATATTATGACTCTACCCTTTCGCTTTCAAAACAAACTGAGAAAACATTCCTTGTTTATACATGAAATTATGAATGGATAGATCCCGTACGTAATTTCGCTGCAACGAATTTCAAATCTCAAAGTACAAAAACATTTACAGCGCTACACACATGTGTCGAAATCATAATTGCTAATTCGATAGCACTGACTCATCGAGTTATGAATATGGCTTTGTTTCATGCAATTATACGCCCAATTTGTAAATGCGTTACGTTGTTTTTCTAATGAACGCACTGTGGCGAGAAAACGCCATAATTGCAGTTGATTGGCTAGCAAAAGGAGTTGGTATTGAGGTGTCTTATTCGTTAAAGATGGTCAGCATGAGAGTGCCATTACTTTTCTATAAAAAATGTTGTTTATATTATTGACGTTGGCATCATTATTTCGCTCATTTGGTCTGTTTATGACTGGCGCATATTTACCCATCTTATGTGTGTATGTCATTCATGACGAGCTTGAGCCTATGAGACAATGTCGACCCATTCTGTTCCGGACATAATTATCTGTAAAAACTTCAGCTTACTAGTTATAAGTGGCAAAAACTGTTATGGTCACGCAAGGTAGACAAATTTACTTAACTCCAAAGCATAGGAAACACAATTATTGCTTATCTAACGCCACCTAGGAACTGACTTCTGCCTAATCGAGAACGATCTTTCGCATTAGCTCAACCTTCACCGTACATTACAACCTCAAGATGTGTTTACGAATAACAAATCCATTACAGTGGTCAAGGTGCCAAGACTCAGTCGCTACAGCCAATCTTTGGGCGGATGCAGTCACTTTAGCTGATAGTCCACAATAGCCCGACGGCGTAGTATGCACGAGATTTTGAAGGTCTTAGCGAAATAAACAAGTTTACTAGTCCTGGATAAATGGACCCTTATTCTTCCGGCAGAAAGATTTATAAGGTTAATCAGATGTTTTTTGTCGCAGTTTAAGTATGATGCGATGTGTTGTTTTCGTATTCAACGGTAGAATAAGGTAATTTTATATCTTGTTTTACGATATTTTCAGGCATATAAACAGTTTGAAGATAGATAATTCTAATATTTAAGCACTACGAACATTATTCTACGATAGGTTGGTAATAAAAGTATCTAGATGCGTTTTATGTTTCAGAATCGCAAGGAGAATATCTTTTACGAGATTTCGTAGAATGAAATGAAGCTTTCTCTAAGATTAGAATACTTAGACGTATCTATATTATAGAACAGAAAAGAGCATGCATGAGAACGTTAAAAACAAACGCATTCACGACCATTAACCTTTGCGGGGTAGTCAGAGATTCAGGCGTCCATCACCGCAATTGAAGAGGTAGAAATTCTATGGCCACCTCGAACCCACGTGTTGACCAGATTGCTTATTGTGACAGGCGCTAAACCGTGTCGCCATTTACAAGCACTGACAATCACCTGTTCGGGGAACAAGTAGTTTTCCTCACGATGTTTTCCATCACCGCAGTATTCGGTGTAATTCGCAAATGTTTTTTTTGAAATGTACAGAGAAAATCAGGAAACTTTCTTTCCATCAGTACATGCTCCGGTGTTTGAACCCGGTACCCGCAGATTCAGAGTCAACCTATCAACGACTGAGCTACGTCTAATACTCTAGGTGCCATATTACGTCTTATAGACTTAGTCCTAGTAAGACTCAATAGAAGTACTATAAGAGTATTGTGTAGGGTAACCTCGGTAAACAATGTGTTATTCAATATTTCCTGCTGACAATTGTATGTGATACAGGATTACTTCCAGTTAGATCAGGTTCCATATTATTACTTACTATATAAACAACTACATAATTTTAGTATCCTTCTGGTTTGGAGACACGAGTCGAGTTATGTAAACTAGTTGCTGAAAAGCTTGGCACATCGGTTAAAATGGTAAAGATTCCTTTTAGACTAATGTTCTGTTTTTAAAGATTATTACCTAATTTACCACTTGAAGTTATGTCCATTCTTAAAAAGATGTTCAGCGTGCAAGCAACGACTGCAAGATTAATTTCAATGATTTAACTACCAAAACATTTAAAAGTTACCAATACGGTTATTTGAATTATGTAACTTTAAAGTAAACATTTGAAATCTTTACAATATTACAAGACAACTGTATTACCTTTATCTTACCAGTTGCCTTACTACTCTAATACATTAAACCCTAGCATTTAATAGCAAATTACGTAGCTTGCACCCCGTCGACAGATGCTGAGCATCCGACCGCATATTTCCTGATCGCTACATGTTCCTCCGAGTGATAGCGAATTAATGGAGATGAGAATCTGATATAGTTAGTATATATTCATTTACATAATATAATTTACATAAATAAAATTCGGTCGCTAGGAGGGTAAGCAGAGACTATCCTACTGATAAATCTCCCTTGCTTCACTCACATCCATTAACCTTAATAATAAATAAACCAGCATATAGTATGTTCCATTATATGCAGGAATATTAACAGAATCCTAATTACAGCTATCTTCTCATTATATCACGCTAAAGGTAAATGGTGATGTAAATACTAACAATTATTTACACATAAATAAATGGTTACATCGATTGCAAAATTGCAATATAAATTGTAACACCTATAATCAAACAACAAAGATAAATACTTTATCTTAAGATAGTTAGTATAATATTTTATATCCAGGCATCTTAATATGAAATATTATAGCATCTTCGCCGTGGTCGACGCCATTTACGCACATTACCTTTACTGGGAGCAAATCATCTTTGTTTACAATGGTGGAGGTAATTCTATGGCCACTTCGAGCCCACGTGTTGACCACAAAGGCACAACTCTATGTACATTCATATACCTTAACGTTTTAATCCCTTTTGGATGAATAGAACTTTGAAGTCACTAAAATCTCCTAGGTCACTTTTTAACATGAATTTTGAGTCACCTGTGACATATCGGGAAGAACGGCAGCTAGTTAGTTTTAACGACCTAGTCAAGCACGGGACAGTACTCAATATGACAGGTTATAATTACTTAACTGAAGTTTCTAATCCGTTCGTAATACTCTCATTGGATTGTACCAAGTACCATAAGTACTCGAACCGGATAGACCAATGAAGTGACAGTCAGCTGCAATCCGCAGTGCAACACTTAGTGCCTATCGTGTCCTATTTAATCGAGCACTAGCGTAGGATGATCTAGGTGGGTGAGACGTGACTTTTACTGTCCCATACTAACTGGCATTTGAAGAATGTAACCGGCTGCTTTTTTCAATAGAATGTTACTCTTTTCATAATTTTATAATGCAGTTGGTAATGAAGATGGTGTTTCTGAAGTATTGAATGATGAATTGGCCTACTAAGAAATGTATTTTAACCAAAATAATAAAAGAAATTGGCAGGTTTATGTGTGGGAACATTGTTGATGTACTTTGTAAACCGGCTGTAAGAAGCGCAAAGAGCATGTATGGGAAGGTTAATAGGTGTAAGTGAGGCAATAGGTATTCGTTAAGATCGTTCCATTAGGTAAGCAAAGGCATGAATATAGTATGAATATGTAGGTATTATTTCCCAATGAAAGCGAGTAACAATGTGATGCATCCTTAACTACTTAAAGCTATGTATTCATATTGTGCAACTCTGTTTGACCAAAGGAACAGTCCTAAATTTGACCAATCATATTTTATTAGTACCTACTAAATTTATTACGGGACAAACCATGGGTAGTGAATAAGTCCTATTGTTAACCAATCTCAGCTCTATTTGACAATCAGTGTGGTGAAATGGTATGAGAATAATAAAGATTACACTACAGGTTTCTTAAAGAATTGGGCAACAGGACCCATGACAATTTATTTATCAATAGCTTACTGGTAATTCGTAACTCGTCTATGATTTGAATTTAATGTGACTAGCCTTTCTTCAATAGTTCGTCTTTATTGGACAGTGAGTAAATCTATCATCAATTGCTGCAATAACAGGCCATTGAAGTAGAATGAGAAAAAATAGACTTAACTAACTATTTCGGCAACAAATTTGAGTAGTTAAGTTGTAATTAAGTGGATAACGTGTCCAGTCCCAGATCAGTGGTAATAGAAGAACACAAAAGCATAACGCTACTAGAAGAATACAATTTTTCTTTAAAAAATACATAGATCATTTAAGATGTACGAGTATTAACAATTTTGGAGAGTTATAGCTAAATATATGTGCCTAAGATTCTGTCTACCACAAAAGGTACAGAAATTCATTATACATAGCTGTAATAGTAGTGAGTATACATAGGTGTAATAGTAATTCAAGTAATACCGAGCCCGATGACGTAGTCAGTCATTCGTCGCATAACAAACGAACATCGGGCGGCCATCATTTCAATCGAGACACGCAACACAGAAATCCCAATTATGGCTTGAACGTGATACAATATTAATATGAGAATGTAACACGCGTTGATGCAGAGTTCATTCTCTTTATTATCAACTGTCTCCACATAGTTAGTCCAAACATGTATATGCTTACATTACGTTTTAAAGAACCATATAACACAACCTTTCATACCTTTAAGGGTAAACAGAACTTTGTTGTTTAGCGTGAGTTTTGGGGTTATGGTATATGGAGCATTAGTGACAGGTTCCTAACCCCATAGCCAAATTATTCTAGTGACAGTCATACCGGGAAGAACGACAGCTACATTATATTTACGTCCAATTTTCGAGGATTTTCATATAACCAACTTATAAAATGAAACGTTACTTAAAGGATTGCAAGAATTACTACAATATTTTTTGTATTTTATTTTATTACTCAATCAATCAATCAATCAATCAGCCTATGACAGTCCACTGCTGGACGTAGGCCTCCCCAAGGCAACGCCACAAAACACGATCACTCGCGGCCCTCAGCCAACCACTACCAGCGACCTTTTTCAGGTCATCAGTCCACCTGGCAGGGGGGCGTCCTACACTACGTTTACCGAGACGCGGTCGCCATTCGAGAACCGCCTTGCTCCAACGGTCGTCGGTTCTGCGACAGACGTGACCGGCCCACTGCCACTTCAGCTTGCAACATCGATAGACAATGTCTACGACATTGGTTCTCTGCCGGATAATCTCGTTCCGGACTCTGTCCCTTAACGAGATACCCAGCATCGAACGTTCCATTGCTCGCTGAGCGACATGTAATCGGTGAGCCAGCCCGACCGTCATGTTCCACGTCTCGGCACCGTACGTCATTACAGGTAGGACACACTGATTAAAAACCCTGGTCTTAAGACACTGCGGTAGTGGCGACGAGAAGATATGACGCAACTTCCCGAATGCTGCCCAGCCCAGCTGCACTCTTCTGGAAATCTCACGCTCGAAGCTGTCCCTACCCATTTGCAGAGCCTGGCCCAGGTATACATATTCCTGGACCACTTCGAGCGCCTCTCCACTGATCGTGATCGGCCCCGGGACAACGAGTTCGTTGAACATGACTTTCGTCTTGTCCAAGTTCATCCGGAGACCGACCGACCGTGAGGCAGCGTTAAGACTGTGCAGCATTCCCTGCAAATCCTGCAGCGACTCCGCCATTACGACAATGTCGTCAGCGAAGCGGAGGTGTGTGAGGTATCTGCCATTGACATTGATACCCATCCCAGTCCAATCCAGAGTTTTGAAGACGTCCTCCAGTGCGTTCGTGAACAGTTTCGGGGATATGACATCCCCCTGTCTCACTCCTCTGAGCAACTGTATAGGACTTGTCTTTTGGTTTTGGACTTGAACAGATATCGATGCCACGCTGTATAGGCTCCTCAACACCTGCACATAACGCCAATCGACCTGGCATCGCTGCAAGGATTCCAGAACAGCCCAGATCTCGATGGAGTCGAAGGCCTTCTCGTAGTCCACAAAGGCAAGACACAGCGGCTGGTTATACTCATGAGACTTCTGTATAACCTGCCGCACTGTGTGGATGTGGTCTACGGTACTAAAACCTTTTCGAAATCCGGCCTGCTCCGGCGGCTGGAAGGCGTCAAATCTTGAGGCCAGACGATTTGTGAGCACTCTCGAGAACAACTTGTAGACGTGGCTTAGGAGCGCGATAGGCCTATAATTCTTCAATAGGGTCTTGTCTCCCTTTTTGAAAAACAAGGCCACCACGCTCTCACTCCACGCCGTCGGGGTAGTCCCATTAGCTATGACGGAATTGAACAGGTGCTTGAGCTTCTGCAGGACTGGAGCTCCTCCCGCCTTTAGAAGCTCAGAGGTTATTCCGTCTTCGCCGGGAGCCTTCCCATTTCGAAGTTGTTTGAGAGCGCTCCCAATTTCGTCTTCGTCCACGAGCGGGAGATCATCAGTGTAGTGGCGCACCAATGTGGCTCTTGGGTCGTTCGCATCGGGTGGAGGCTTCGGGGCATGCGAGGCGTATAGATGGCCGTAAAAGCCCTCAACCTCGTTTAGAATCCCCGGAATTGAAGTGACGGTTCTGCCCTCTGAGGTTTTCAGCTTCGTCAGATTAGATGTACCCATTCTTTTGCTGAAGACTTTCGACCCCCGATTTTGCTCAATGGCCTCTTGAATGAGTTGCGCATTGTAGCTACGGAGGTCGCGTCTCACCGATTTCCGGATTGTCTTATTGAGACGTTGGGTATCTGACGAAGCTCCCTCTGGCAATTCACGTCGAATCCGCATCAATTCCAGGGTTTCGCTTGAGAGCTTAGACTTTCGGCTGCCTCGCCCTCCCCTGAAGCATCTCTGACCCACCTCGCGAAGTACCCCCACCACATCATCGAGGCTCTCGTCAACACTTGCCGTGGTATCCAGTGCCTCGAAGCGATTGCGCAGTTCCAGCTGGAACGCTTCAGAGCCATGCACGGATTGGAGCATCGTTGGGCGAAGAACGGACCGTCTCAATCGCCTTCTCTCGGCCTTGAAGTCGAAATTCAGGGTGCCTCCCACTAGGCGGTGGTCACTGCCGGTCTTAAACCTATTAACCACTGAGACATCCCTGAACACGTACTTCCTGTCTGCCAAGATGAAGTCGATCTCGTTCTTCGTCCTACCATCTGGGCTCTGCCAGGTCCACTTCCTATGGGGCTTTTTCTCAAAGAATGTGTTCATGCAGAACAGCCCCTCTTTATCCAGGAAGTTGACCAGCATCTGCCCTCTGGCATTCCTGCATCCAACCCCGTGCGCTCCGATACGCGATTCATCGCATTCGCGCACTCCCACTTTGGCATTGAAGTCCCCCATGACAACGGTGTAGTGGGTCCTGGTGGTGTTATGCATCGCCTTGGCGATATCTTCATAAAGCACCTCGACCTCACTGTCTGAGTATGCCGACGTCGGCGCATATACCTGCACGACCCTAAGAGAGTATCTCTTGGTCAGTTTCAGTACAAGGTACGCTACCCGGGTCGACACACTCGAAACCTCCAGCACGTTGTCACGGAGAACCCTGTTGACGAGAAAACCTACGCCACCCTGTGACCTCTGATCGCCCTCCCGGAAGTAGAACAGATGGCCTGATTCTAGGGTAATGGTGTCCTCACCAGGTCTTCGGACCTCCGATATCCCCAGAACATGCCACCTTAAATTCGTCAGTTCCACTTCCAGCTGCGCCAGGCTTTCGTCCAGCCGTAGACTGCGTCCATTGTACGTCGCCAGGGTCAATTTGTGGCAGCTGTCCGTAACCCGGGGATTCTTAGCACCCCCTGCCCTACCGTAACCGAGACCCCTGCCGTGGGCCGGAATAGTAGGGCGACCGGGAACTGGGGGCCATGTGTTTCTCGCTTTTTTCATGGGGGGTATTGCCCTTACTCACCACGCTGGGCAGGCGGGTTGGTGAGCGCAGAACGTAGGTCTTCGCACCAGTGACGCTGCTGCCCGTCACTGGTCTGTTGCATTTAACCACGCTTGATTACGAAATGGTTATACCGCCATTTGTCGGTCGCCAGAGCCTCGTTCGTTGGACAGCAGGATGCACCACGGGCAGGTGAGGTTGGCTTGGGGCACTAGGGTGATAGAGTGCCCCCTTACATCCCCTATTATTTATTTATTTTATTACTACATAATTATATTTTGAGATCATTCCAGTAAGTAAAATTAGTATTGACACATTGATTATTATTATTTAAAACGGTGTATTAGCGACGTGTAAACTGGAGTAAGGTGGGTTATTTCGGTACTAGTTAGTTCATCGTCCTACAAGAACTAAATTTATCCTCTAGTTCCATAGTTGATGTGCCTAGCTGTCAATGATATAGGTAACTACAGTTGTTGGCAAATAAAACCAATGGCAATTAGTCATTCAAGCCTCTGTCTATCCCAGAAGATATGTTTAGATACTGATCTTTGGTTATGTATAAAGTTTTCCGTGATGACTCTTATTTAATGTTTAGTAAATATTAGTTATGACTTGTTTATTCTCTTCTGAGTCAACTAGCCTGACGAATTCAACTTTTATAGTAACTACTTAACTCAAATGTGAACAAATAGTTATATGTATTACATTAAGTAGTGTTATTTAACTAAGTATATTGATTTCATATAAAATTAAAAATCATAAGTAAACATTTCTTATACGTTAGTATGTAACTTCTTAAACGTACTTATCTATATGGCTGTGTCAAGGGGTTAGTTAAAGTGGTGTAATAGTGACCTACAACATTACTAGTTATTAACTATTATAAATTATAATGAACAAATACTAAAATACATAATACTGTCCAACTTACTTCTCACATCAGTTAGCAACTACCTAGCATTTGTCTAGAAGATTACAATCATTCTTTTAATACTTTAAATCTTTGAAATCAATGTAAAATATAGTGAACTTTGTTTCCCAATATCCTAAATATCTTGCAAGGGTCCAGTCTCTATCTAGCACTTTACGTCCAGACGAAGCAAAATGTTACAGTCCCAGTCTATATTAATACATGTATATTGTATAACTAGCTTCAATCTCGTTAAGATATCGAATACATTTAACCCACGTCACAGACTCACCTCAGAAACCGTGAGGTTATCTGTCAATCTGTGTACATTAATTAGGCTTCGATACCTAAATAGCATAATCTCATTAAATAATATTCAGATTACTTTATCACTTGTCGCCAAACAAACAGGCCTTGTTATCAATCGGCTAATGAGTGTATTTGATTGAGAAAACATTTGTATTAAGAAGTTCATTAACGAATCAGATATAATGAATAAAGAAATAACAGTTGTGAACTAATATCGGTTGAAAAGGAGATTTATTGCTACTATAAATGTAACTACCTCGAACTTCATGATAAAGGAGATAGACATGGCCACTTTATACTGTCCTGCAAGGAATAGAATATGAGAACATTACTACACAAGTAGTTTGATGACTGCATTACTTAGATCATTACATAGTAAAGCGATGAATCAGTAAATAAGAGTTAATAATGAATATTGTAGAGGATACAAAACAGTTTTTATACGACCAGCGAGACATTATTTGAGTTGAAAGATCGAAATAGCTTATTTTATATTGTCTGTTTCTAGATGACCAATTCATCACAAGATGGTAACATCTTTGTTCAATAAAGAACTAACTAACTACAGTTTGGTCTTAATTCACCAGAAAGTCAACACCATAGTTATTTTCCATAGTTATTCACATGCAAAAGCAATAATTCACTAACTGTCCTATCTATACCACGTAACTATGCATTAACTAACTAAACAATCACTTGCATCGCATGTAACACAGTCATCACTTTCACGCTGGACCTAATCTGTGAAACGGCACGAAATCTCAGGATACAGACATTAGCTTCTCATTACATCAACAGCTTCCCATCTCTCGAGAGTTGAGTAAAAAATGGTCGAGTCCCAAACAATAGGGAGGCCTGCGTCGGTCGATATTCACACGAAATGGTAGGAGAAAATAAACTAACAGGTAGGTCGGAATGCCGTGCATTGTTTACAAAGAAATAGTCGGGCACCGCTCGCATGTTTTAAGCTGAGTAATCAGTGGTTCGCCTTATATAAGCGTGACTATTGAAATTTTGTTTGACTAACTTGTATCTGATTCTGGTGTACTTGTAAAGAAAGTTGTTAGGTTTCTTTTTGTTGGAGCAATTAGAGGTTGAATAGTATAGAGATATTATGTTTTTAATATGCACAATGAACTTGCGACGAAGTGATAGAGAGATGAATTGTTAATACTTTTTTACATCTCAATATCCTACACATTGGTATCTAATGTATCAATTTCACATAATATATTCACGTCCTTACATCTCATCTGGTCTAATTATATTGATTAGACCTAATCTTAATTTCTTTCCTAGTTTACTACTGGCATGCTACTTTGTTATACTCATTATATACTCATAATATCTCTTATGCCATTGACATTATATTTATCTAGCTGATCATCACTCTAAGTCGCATTTTCTTCATGAAAAGGGATATCAGGCAATGACGAAGTTAGGGCTTATTCTTGGGAAATTGTTAGCAGTATAAACAAAGCTGTCTTTTGTCATTCTGGTCCTTAGTAAGCTATAGGAGAAAGTTTCAAATTGGGGATTGATGATATAATTTGAACAAATCGTTCCTTAGGCTCGGCAAGTCAACACAAGTCGAACAAACGAAAGATTCCGTGACTAGCTGATATAATGCAAATGACTTGGGGAATTAATTACTTTCACTTTATTTCTAGTCGGCGCTCAATTGATTATTGTTACGAAATCATAAAAATATATTTTATATAGTTAATCCAGTATTAGTTTACGTACATTTAATCGTGAAATAGAGTGTTTAACATGAATGAGTTGAATCACATAGAGATTCTAAACTGACTACCAAAGAAGCATTAGGCAACCATGCTAAGTCAAACAAGAAAAGTTTGAAGTATTTGCAAATAAAGCAGCTAGAGGTAAATGCTTACCTTTCGTTGTTTAATATTTCACAAACACTACAATCAGTAAAGTAGACAAATAAAAAGCTGCATACGTTAAACAGTTAGTTGTTACACTACAATATAATGCTAGTCGTGGACGTAAATAGGAAACTAAATAGCTACCCTTCTTCCCAATGCTTCGTGAATTTATTAAGGGACAAGGTATTAATGCATAATTCACACTAATATTATAAGGTAAATGGGTGTGAGTGAAGCAAGAGAGGTTTGTCAGGATCGTTACAGGTGGCGTTCGATAGCCTGCATTTACCTGAGGAACGTGGAAAAGTGAATTTATGTATGTATGTAAATATTCCGAATATTAAAACTAGTTAAATCCTTATATTAGCCAATAGTTGATCAGAACAAAATAATGGCTCATCTAAAATGAGTCAATGATTCATGATTGCTATGAATCAACTTCTTCATTAAGATTTGTGTCATATTTGCTTGTTGTCATTCGAGCACAGTGCGTTTTGACATCTTGAAAGAGAAACGTGTCAGATTATAAGACCCTTTTAACATGCTTACCAAATGGGCACCTAAGTAGCTACATACTTATAATTAATTAATATCAAGGCCATCGCATTTGAGTTTATCTTAGACAATCTTTCGAGAAGCGTATCTAATATGTATTATTATGATGGATTCAACACATTATGCAATACGTTTCCATAACATTTTAAATAAGATGACTAGACGAATACCAATGTAAAGGCATACAATATTTATGAAGAGTTTTCAGGATGTGGATAAAATCCTAAAATTGAATCAGTTGGACCATTGCTCCATTAATCAGGAAAAACTTGTGACCTGCTGTTTGATTTGACAATGCTTCAAGACATTAACTATAGTTACATTTTGCTAAACGTCTCCTCTCCATTAAAGGGCTTGAATTCACTATTCATATACCTACTCATATTCATAAACAAAAAAGGAAAAAGCGTTCACGACCCTTGCGTGGTAGTAGAGGGTTTATAATAATCCATCCAAACGGATTATCACACAGCTACAATCTATCTAACAATTCTGTATGCTGTACTATTGATTTCAAATCGTGATAAAATATTATAGTGCTCATAGACTGAAATTAGTGCATTATGTTATCGTCCAAATAATTTATGTAGCATTTACGAACATTATTGATACAAAATACGAATGCTAATATATTTGGTTACAAATATACTTTAACACAGAAGCCAACCATATTTATGGTCATTAAAATTCAATTAAGTTGCTTTTAATTGGTCAACTCATCAGCTGATGTAGTGATAGTCATTGCTAAGATAGTTGTATCAGGAGCAAATGGTAAATCAATGTTATCTCCACAGAATGACCATTTTATGATGACTCAATGTTTTGGCTGGCTGTATTCGGTTCAATTATGCCTACTAATCCATCAAAATTAACTGGACATGTTGTTTCAACGTATTGCGTGTTAATTAATTCTAATGTTAAAGGTAACTTAATATGTACTTTGATGTTAATCTAAGCTATGTAAAGTACATTAAGTGGTGTTATGCTAAAAACGTTTCTATAAATCTAACGCCTAAGTTAATTAGTCTTCACTTAGACTAGATGACGATGTAATGAAAGAGAGGCGGATCCGAGGCCCTTAATTTACCTTCCCATCTCGAATGGAACTCAATTCCCAAATTGAACAGTGTCACGTGCGTAAAAGCTTTCTCCGAAACGTGGGTGAGCTGGTTCCGTAAGAAATTAACCTTACGTTTGTCTGTGAGCGCGGCCCTCCAATAACGCCTCGAGAAAACAGTCCTACGCTAGTAAATCGTGCCATTAGATAAGATACTAGATCGATTCCGTTTGTGTTTACTCGATACGTTCAACTTTCAAGGCAATTCTCTATGTAAACAGCATTAACTCATACGTACTAAGATAGAACGAACGGTTATTTGGATATCGTTATTGTAACGAAAACATTATTAAGTGGGCGTGTACAGGAAAGTCGCTGGAAAACTGAGTATTAAGATAGTCGTGTTGACATTGAAGTAACAGCGAGACATGCAGGAAAGAGTAAAAGCATAGTTGTCGTTTCCGAATAAAGCCCGGCCCTACAAAGGCCGGCGAACAAGACGAACCCTCACCTCTGTCGCGTGAGCGTATCCTGCGAGGACGAAATACAGCCATAAGTAAATCCTTAAATGCATCACAACAGACCACTAGGGGCTCGCACTTTGCTAATTAGATCACAATACACTGAGCACAACACTTGTAAGACGAATAATCCTGTTATGTTAGAGCAAAGCGCCGTTTACGAGGTGGCGGGAGCGGCCGACGTGACTCCCGTGCACAGCACTCTGTTGTATACTGTCGCCCGCTTGGCGCTAACTTCACTGCGCTGCAAACGTCAATGTGACAGCTACACATCAATGCGCCGCGTTCAATGCACTACACTAGGTGGCCCGTTTCAGATTGCAATTACATTTCCTATTTTTGTAAACGATGTTTGGAGATATGAATGGTATAATTGTCTCGTTTAGTATTTGTCTTTTTTGTAAGCAGTATAATTTTGTCTTTGTTGATGGAATAAGCGTAAAAATATACCTAATAAACTATATAAAATACAGGATGTCCTCATTGTTAACTATAGTTTACTTACGTAAATGTTAGATGAATAAAGATGAAAAGAATCTTCTAAAGCGTACTGCATCAACGGTGTCAGGCCTGAGAGCGACTTCTACGAAACAATTACCATATCCCTTTATTTAAAATAGTTATTACAATCTAATTATAACTCAGAGCGCGTCTAATGGTTCTTGTAACTTGAGTAATCTTTTACGACAGCTCAAGGTTAATTTTCTATCTTGTGCATTTTATAATCTACAGCACATTCTATTTTTTATGATCATGTGTGTATTTGTATGATATAAAATCTCCTTCATTACTTAGTAGGTCATAAATTATATCTCCAATTTAATAAAATAGCGCCATCTATCTCCTAACATTCAAACTACAATCCTAGGAAAGAAAACAATTTTGAAAATATTGTAACCTCTTTATTTATTTATGCTTGGCATTCCTAAATTAAAATTAAACGCAAATCTTCGTGTAACTTCTATCTGTACACCTGTTTGATGAGCTACTGAGTTCAGTCGCTCTTGTTCTTCTCCATTTCAGCCTTGGCCAACTTGGTGCGCCTGATGGCTTCTTCATGGCGCTTGATGGACTCCTCGTGGAAGGCAATTTCTCTGTCCAAGTTACCCTTCAAAGCTTGCAACTGTTCCTTTTGCTGTAGACAATACAAAACTTTGATAAGTAAGACTAATGATTAACAGGTGTCCAAAATTATTAAATGACTAATCCAATGGAATCTATAAGGCAATGGAAGAAACCACATCTCAACACTAATGATTGTTGTGCTAAAAGTAATCGTAGAAGTTAAGTATTTGTATATTACAGTTTTTGCTGATAGAATTTAGCAAAGGTTTATTTCAGAGAAATTATTAAAACTCTAAACAAGACTAACAAGATATTTGAACTTAGTTCTACTAAGTTGTAAACACACCTTTTTACTTATTGATACAAAATCATTCTAAATGTTGAAGTTAACAAGCAAAATTATTTACAAATTCATAACCACTCACAGGGATCATTGTTTTTGTCGTAACTTTGATTGATTGATTTTTGTTGATACTTTAATTGATGTACACCTGACACTATTTCTAATTTCAATTATATATCTCTTTCACAGTACAATTAAGAGACAACAAGTTATGGATAAAAGGATTTGTCTTTCAATAAAAGCAATATACTTATGTTATATAAAACTATTTTGACTTAGTCTAGCTTTGACAGAACATGGTAAATATAATAAATGTAACATGGTCCTTAACACATTGGTCACCATGGTGGGTCAAAATGACCGGCACCTCATATACTTATTTGGGCCATGGCGACCAAAGTGTTAAAATATCTGGCTAACCTTCTTGTAGAAGTATTCATCCTCACGCGCAGCCTGCATTTCACCAAAGGCACCACCAGCGTCGCGGATGGAGCCACCGCCGCCACCACCCTTGCCGGCGCCACTGCCTGGCATGCCACTTGAGTACATTCTGGAAAATAGGTAAAGGACTATGTTAGGACTAGATTTCTTCAATAAACTAAGCTTTTAAGTGTTATTTTTAATAATTTTAGTAAGTATTGTGTATACAGAAAAAGGTTTGTTAATTTAATTATTATGAATGCTGTTGTCAATCTCATAGTAACACAGAAATTATATAGATATCTCCAAATACAGTATAATCTCATTAATCTGGCACTATTAAAAACCAGAGAGTGCCGGATTATTGGAATGTTCGGATTACTAGATTATAGAGAAAAAGTCATAGTAATGAATAAAATAAAACATTTCATAGAGGGAATCAATGTATGTGATGTATTCGATTATCATTATTCAAATCTAGTGCCTTGTGTTTGTGTTTATTTGACATTTTAAACTATAAACTGTTCTCACTTGAAAAAAAACAAATACGTAAGCACGTGCACGGGATAAGTTTGGATGCGGGATTATTGGACGTACCGATCTATAGAAGTGCCGGATTAGTGAGATTATACTGTATAAGCTTAAATTGTAATAATTTAATATAGAAACCAAACCTTTAATATAGAAGCTGTTAATAAATTTGTATTTAAAAATATATTCAAATCATGATAATTAATAAATTAAATGCCAGATGTTATCACATTATACACCCCAGTGCAAATGTCGCAGGTCAATGTATGGCATATACATAGCAAAAAAAACAATTTCTGATCTATAGCACCTTTTTATACCCCAAATGCAACAAACAATATGTGAGAGCCATCAAGAAACAAAGAGAAATTTTAGCATGGTGTATATTCTCATATATGGTGAGTATACACTGCCCTGTATGTAGTGACATTGAATGATAGAATTAAAAATAGTGTGATAAGAGAAGGTTGCGGTTTGAAAGAAGATGTAGTGACTAAGATTGAAAAGATGCATGCTTTGATGGTTTGGACATGTTATGCGGATGAATGATAGCAGATTGACAAAAGGAATATATATGAGTGAAGTAGAAGGGCGGTAACATAGGGGCAGGCCTAATATGACATATAACAGTCAGATATACGCGATATTGGAAAAATGTGACGTTAGCCTATAACCGCCGAGAGTGTATGAGAGGATGTATGAATGTCAATGAAGCGAAAGTGGTCTGTCAGGATCGGGACAAATGGGGATCCGTGATCTCTGCCTACCCCTCTACAGGGAATCAGGCGTGATGTGTATGTATGTATGTCATATATACACTGCCCTCTGAAGTTGTCTAGAAAAGTTTATATTATAAGTTTTTTATACAGCATATTGACACCTAATTATTAGAATTCAGATATCATATTTATTATTGGCTGTTGTACTTCATCTTATACTGTAATACATAAAAACAATGGTATTGCAGCTCTTAGTAGCAATTTAATAAGGTCATAATGATTTATGGATTGTGTAGAATGTTCTATTTCATATTAATATTATAATTACATACCTAACACTGATCAAAATAAGTAAGTAAGTAATTACTTTAATGTGAAATTCTGTTAAATATAAGCAAATACCTACAAATTTATATACAAAGATAACACGAATTTGCGAATCATACAATACAAAAACAATGACGTCATGCAGTAAAAAGCAAAAAGATCAAAACAAATTAAAAAAAGATAAATTACATCAAGATCACTGAATTGTTAAATCTGGAATTGCTATTTATTCTTATTTACGATTGTTTTTAAATACTAAAGCGTATCAAGTATTAGAATATAGTAAAAATCTATTGTAATGCAAAAATTAAAGAATTATATCCACAAGGTTGCGTAATCTGCCGGGTTATTTTGAGACGGCAAAAATAATGTATTTACAATAAACTAACCTGCTAGCAGCTAAAAGACGGATGTTACTCCTGCAAATGAAGCTCATTTTGTACAGATCTATTTAAATACAAATAAGAAATTGCGTATAAATTTCACCAGATGCGTTTTCTATTTTTCTTAGTGAAACTCAAGTCAGAAGTCAGGTTTTGTTTTATGATTATTTGACAATATTTGACATTTAAGCGACAGAAGTCTGACAAAAAAGCACTGAACACTTTATCCTCAAAGTGCGCATAGTAATGTCAGTATCAAGGCGCGGCAAAATTAAAAGTACTTTTATAAAATTACTTTTTAAAGTAGTATAACAATTTTACATCAACGTATTTAAAATATAAAAAAATATTCTAAATTATTAAGTTTTTTTTCGAGTATTACATTTATTTTACTAAGGATAACAATAGAGAGGTTTAAAGATTAGGACTTAAATATATTATCCATGCTTATAATTTTTTTTTTTTTGAAACGTGAGTTCAATATGATCCATACAGATCATTTATTCATAAATTCAAATTAAGTTATATACAATAAAACAAGGAATTAAAACTAACAAAATATTTACAAACTTAAAACTAATTAAAATAAATTACCTATAAATTAAATATGTCTAAAAAATTGTCGCTGTCATTGGAGCGCAGAGTGCCCAATATGCTGGCAGCATTCCCCCTCTGAATAGCCAGACTAATTCTCTGGCGGAGGAAGCTACCAGCCCTGCAATCCCCACTGGACTCTTGCAGGCGATGGGCAAGATCCCTTATGACCCCATGAGCCGCGCCCCCCCAAGAGCCGAGAGTTTCAACGGCGAAAGGAACAAAACTATATTCCCCACCAAGTGAAGAATATTTTCGCCGCTTCAAACTCTCTGCCGCAGCAGCAGCACATCCCGCCTCGACAGCGCTCCGGGAGACATGACAAGGCGCCAATGTGTCAACGCAGGTGGCATCCCACACCAGAGCCTTGCCACTCTTCCATGGAATGAGCGTCATACCATCCGGTCTCTTGCCATCGTCGCGTACCAGACCGGAAGGCTCCAGCACTGCAGGTACACGAGCGCTTACAAGAGCGCGGCGTATGACGTCATTCAGAGCCGCGTGACGTGACAGGCGACCTGCACTGCGCTGGCACGACAGCCCATGATGCCCGAAGGGATCGACATCTGTCCCACAACGACAGCGATGTGTCCCACAAATCTTAGCGCCTACCCTGAGACATACTGCTAGACAGAAGCTGGTTCTATCTAGCAGTGTGCCGATAACTGCGGAAGGCAGGGCGTTTAACCAATACCCCGACTCTGGCCTGGCAGCCGCTAAGAGTCGAGCACGCTGTGTAACACAAGAAACTGAATTTAAAAGGTTTAATTGAATCTGTTTACACAGCGGCTCGTCCCATAGCCTTTGCGATGCCAAAACAAGAGGAGTATCGGTCCCGGGACCAACCAAAACTAACCAAGCCTCCCTCGCTTCATCTAGACTCGTCATTAATGAATGACCGATACTAGGGTCGACGATTTTCAGGCACAATTCCGACGTGCCATAGACAGAAGAGAGGAAGGCTGGGAGCGCCACACCCGAAGCGCAACGAATGCCCAACCCGCCAAAACGAATGGGAAGTGATGCCTGTGTCCAACAATGATCAGTGAAATTACAATTTAGGATTTTGGATAAGGTTGACCGAATAATATTGTCCAACTGTTCTAAAAAGAAATGATGTTTCCAAAGATAACTAGTTCTAAGAAAATATAAAAAATTTGGAATAAATATACAATATTTAATGATGGTGTAAGCCAAATGCGGTGATATGTTTTGCAATCGTACGGATGATTCATAAAATTTTGCAATTTTTTCTTGAATGAAGGCGGGTAAGGATTCGTCGTTCAAAGGGGCGCCGAGGAGACGAAGCGAGTCTTTAGATAAAATTTTTATATTCGGAGCTATTGAATCAAATTTTTTACTAATTTCGGCTTTTTCTTCTAAACTCAATTGTTTAATAGTCACCAACACCATAAAATGCACAGCAGTAAAAGCAGATCTTTTAAAAAAACCAAATTCAACCATAATTTTACCTTATACCAGCATGAAACAGAAACAATAGAACAAACAACATAATCCAATGCAATAAAAAAAACTCACAAAAAGGATTTCATATATTTAAATAATTTTGATGACTGTTGGAGCTGCTCCTGAGTGGAAGCCATAAATAGGTATGGGACTGATGAGAAGAAAGCTGTGCTCACACTAATTGATAGAGCTGTAGTTTTAAATAGAAGGTGCATAACCATAACCAATCTCTAAAAGAAACAAAGGCAACTGCAGGTTGTTAATTAAAGCATACTCACAAAAGCAAACTAGCTCTTAAGATTAGTAAAAAACCACACCAAATGTTAGTACCATGCCATTTCCACACAATATAACAAAAATACCTTTTAGCGGCAGATTAACCAGATGTATTTCTTTTGGTACTTAATAAGTCTTCACATATCAGCCATATCTATGAATTCACTGTGAAAGTAATGTTGATGTTGTGATATCTATTGGATACATAAACAGACAGAGGTGAATGTAGGTAATGCTACATAGACCAGTGTACATATAAAATACTATGAATGTGTAGGTCACTTTGTATTAGTTTCCTTAATCATTTAATAATTATTATATTTTACATACCGTATTCCATGTTTTAAGTTCGTAAACTAATTACTAATATTCCTTAACGCCAATAATGCAGCCAAAGTGAACAATATGTCCCCTTTGTTTTATTTAATTTGAAATGGGTCGAAGAATATTATTTCTTTTGGGTGGACAAATCTTGGAGATATAATATCTCCTAGGTCACTTTTTGTATAAATATTGGGGATGTGTTATCATATGGAACATTGGTCAGAGACCTATAACCAAATAGATCCCATTAACCTCTAGTTCCTTAATCGCCTCCTAAGACATGCTGGGATGAATGGAACCTAGTCATTATCTTTCTACCTCCCAGACTAGCACAGAACTAAATTCGTATTGTACAAATATTTACCTTATATAAAAATTATTATTATATACTTACTCTAAGTCTTTCTTCTGTACCCAAAGTATATGTTTCAATCTCTGTTCAGCAATGATTTTGTTCAGTTCTGCCGTCTCCCTCATCGCACGCACCACCTGTCTCTCCTCCCTTATGGTATCCATCTTCAGTTTCTTCTCGGCCGAAGAGTATCTATAAAAAAAAGAAGTTTTTTCGAGTTAGAAGCTATATGTACAATTATTGCTCTGTGTGGTAGTTGAATGGAGAAAGTTTAAGTGTAATGTAGACACTGCGGTTCTAAATTGTGACTAAAGTGATTAATATGTAAGCTAAGTATATGCCTATAAGAATAACTTTTATCAATATATGTGTCTATGTACATGTTGATCAAGTCTAGTGTGTACAGGAATAGAAGAGAATAATATATTAAGCAATGAATAGATAAGTTCAATTGTTTGATTTTTGTCTAAATCAAGACTTGGAAGAAATCCTGGCCTCAAATTACAATCAGAAAATCAAATTTACAATAAGACAATGACAGTCAGATAGACACCATATTGAAAAAGGGTGACGTTAGAAGTACCTATAACTGCAGAGTGTGTATAAGTGTGTGAGAGTCAATGAATAAGTGGTTTGTCAGAATCGGGTCACATGAGGATACATGATCTCTGCCTATCCCTCTTCAAGGAGAGAGGTGTGACGTATATGTATGTAATAAAACCAAACCCTAGCAATCCACATATGCAACATTGACATCCATATTTGGACTATTTCATACAATGATAACTTACTTGAAAAACTCTTGAATCTCTCTATAGAATGGATTGATAGGTGCCGCTTCTGGTGAGGTTACTTTGGGTGATGCTGTTCTCTTAGCATTTTCACTATTATCCTGCTGATTTTCTGTATAGTCAGTATCAGGTTCCACGTGAGAAGATGATGATGTAGATGTTTCTGATAAATTGGTCTGTTGTGATGTAGTAGAACTATTTATATTGATTGGCACATCTTGTCTTTGTGGTTCAACAGATTGGTTCTCATTGTGGTTCATAATAATCATATCAGGTTCATTCATTTCTTGCATTTCTCTGAAATAGAATAACAAATTTTAAGGCTTCATAATAAAATAGCTAAGCAATAATAAATAATATATTAAATAAGAAGTTGTAACTAAAACTCATAAAAGAAATTACAACAAACATTTTCTGAAATGCAACCATGTCAGCATTTACAAGCACTGGCTATACCCAGTTCTAAGGAATTAGGTAAGTATGGGATAGAAAAACATTGTGAGGAAAGGTACCTATGTCAGAACAGATAATAGTGAGTAATTGAAAATGGCTATATGGCTTACCACTTGATCACATCAAGAACTGACTATCGGGTTAACTTAACTTTTAACTGACTTTAAAAATACTACCACTGTAATTGCTGATATAGACATGTGAACCTCTAATCTAATCTAATCTAGAAAGGGACAGTCTTGAAAGTATATCTATGTGTGTTAAAATGAGCAATAAACATAAAAAATAAGCTACCTATGTACTTATTTGTATTATTTAAGGTGTTTTATTTTGAAAGTAACACAATTATTATGTCATTAAAAATGTTATTAGATTATATACAATACTCACTCATCAACTAATTCAGTTTTTATCTCTATGTTAGCAGTAATACAATTCTCTTTTAATATTTCAGGAACATCCCATTTCACTAAGCCATCTTTAACTATATCTAAAATTAAGCACACTTCTTGAGATTGCTTGGTTAACTTTATAAACAAACCACCACAAATTGTTGATTCTTCTTTGGCTATTCTTTTCATATTTTGCCATTGGGTTTTAACTTTTTTTATTGAACTCATTTTGAAGTTCCCAAATTTTGCACATAATTCTCGTAATATGTCTTGCCAAGCCATTTCTTTTTCTTCGCAGTGCGTGGCAGGACCGCAATTATTTTTCGGAATTATCAAATCTTTGCGATCTTTGATGAGCATTAGTAAATACTGCTTCTCTTCCAAAGCCCAATTAGGCATTCTGGATCTCCGGATGCAGTTAATTTTTCCCATTTTCCTGTAATTTTCAGAGGGGCAATGCTGTATTTTTTGCAATGTTTTATTACAAACAATGCAATCTATGAATATAGTTATTGGTGTCTTCATTTAAAAACAACTGAACATAAATGTCGCGAGTTTATGAGCAATGTTTAAATTGACATTAGTCATTTACTACGATGCATTTTGGTAAGTTAACAAACAAAATAGTTCCTATAAGAAAAGTTATTATCCCTATTTTAATTAAAATAGTGCCTTGCTTCATGTATTTAGTATCTTATGATTAGTTATTAAGAATTTTACTGGGTATTTTAAATGTAAACTACCAAAGTTAAACTTAGTAGAGAATTACCATATGTAGAACTTACCTCTTCATTCTTGACTCATTACTAACTATAAAAATAAACCGCAAAAACAATGTTCCTCACAATTTCATAAACAATAACATTGCAGTAGGCACGTTTATTAACATTTTGAACTTAGGTTGTCAAAAAGCTTTTTAATAAAATAGTACTTATTAAGTTGTACAGATGGCGCTATATGTCTCAAAACGAATGTAAGATGAATTTTGTTTTAAATGGAAAGAGCAAAGGACCTTATTCTCTAATAATTAACATACTATTAAAGTAACAACTCCATCATATCTTTAAAGGTCAGATTTGGGATTTCTTTGTGGCGGTGAAGACTTCCTTCCACACTATTATTCCCAATTTCTAGTAGATATCTTTGATCTCAAGGAACCGGTTAAAATAACTCAATTTCATAGGAACCTTTATTTCAATCCACCCCTTAAGCACAGGGAATTATGAACTTGGCTGTATACTTTTACATTGTGACATAAAATGATAACTAGCTGCTTTTCTTGCTGGAATGTAATAGTGGACTAGCAAGAGACTGCAGTAAGGAGTAAATGGAAATGTTTAAACGATTATACAGGAACTTAAATTAATTATATACAAGTGACCAGAAAACATATTTCTAATTGAATATACAGACAGGATAGTAAATGAAAGTTTTTATGTGAATTCAATTCTCATTTGTATGAATTAAACTCATAACTTATAACCTGGGACGTAAATAAAATAGGAAGAAGTAGCTTTTATTCCCATCTTATCGCAGAACGTGACTTAGGCAGTAGGACACAGTAGCAATGAATAAATGAATCATCACATTCTGAATATTAATGCTAAAACTTAGCGAAGAAATATAAGTCTTCAGGTTTTGGTCCGTCCCGAAGGAGATTAACGGTCGTTAATGTAAATGTATTTCTGCCCTTAGAATGAGATATTTCCAAAGATACATATTGATCAATTCAAATATTTAATCTCTAACTGAAATCGTTTCATTAAATATGTATTTATTTTACGAATGATCATTTTATATTATTAATAAAGTTTTAATAATTCAGATGCCGAAATACAATATCTTAACATTAAGACTGTCAAATAATGAGCTATTTTAATTAGAAAAACTTAAAAGAGTTAAAACACAATTATGAATTCTGAAAGTTTGAGTCGTACATGATGACCAGTTACAAATTTCCTCGCGCGGGAGCTCGACGCACGTCTGACCGCTAGTGTGTATAGAGCTTGTAAGCCGAATTAATGATCAATTTCCAAGCTTCATAGTCTTAAAATAATAATATTAATTTAGGCGCGACGCGTGCATTTTGCAAAAAATAATAATATTAAGTTTTATGTGTATTATTAGTTCTATTTATTCAATTTAAGGATTCAACAAGACTCTATTGAAAGGATATATTTATCAGGGGTCTAGGTAATCGGTAAGTTTATATTATAATGTTCTATATTAGGTTATTGTTGTTTCAGTTAAAATAAGTACTTTTTTGTGTCATGCTTAGTACAAGTAATTGAATTACCTATGTTAGCTAATGCAATGTATGTAGGCATAGACAGAAGCCGGCTTCGTCGTACATATTATACGTTCAGAATTATATCACTGATACTCAATGTTAGGAATGAATGCGTCTAAGCTATTAGCTCAATATTAAAATAATTACATCTATAGCTCACTTAATCTTATAACAATCATGACACAGCTAGCATTAATAAGGTAAATTGGTCACACAGTACTAGCCAATGGCAGCCATTCCATTTACATTCTAAGCTAGCATGGGATGATTTATTAGGACTACTCACAAATACTCAGGATTTACTGCGTAACCCTCTAGTACATTATCACCTCTTACTACATATATGCCTGGGTACAAAGGCTAAGCTGTTATTGTATCCAAATCCTAGACTGAATTCGGATTAACGAATGGCGACGTACCGAAGGACGAGAATAGTATGTCGATCGAAGACTAGTTAACTTTCTTTTCTTCGCATCATAAAGATTTGTGAAGATATAGAAATATTGTTATACATACGTACAAAAATATACTCCTAAAATCATGACCATACAAGTGATTAATATGGAAAATTAGTATGATTCTATTTACCCCTTGTGTCCAAATAGTGTGTGAATGTCAGTAATAAATTTATGGAGTTAGTATTTCATTTACCTTAACTAATTTCTGAAATAATCCATGTTGTAAACCTTATGCTTCTATAATTCTAATCGCTCTTTCAGGGCTAACGTACATACTAATATGTAAAGTAATTGAACAGTAGCTAAATGAATATAATATGGTGCGCTTATTTCCACCGATATCTAATCAAAATGTCGTTTGCTAACCCGTTTTGAATTGTCAAGATTCCTTTAAACATATTTCTTTTTAATTTGCGGTTCCAATTAATTGATTGTCATGTTTCACGATACTGTTTAAATGTTTCGACATGATTTCGGTACGTTTTTCTCCTTTTTCATTAATTTATTTCTTAAACGAGTTTATTGAAACCCTTTGCGTTTAAAGATATCGACCAATTATTGCTCAGTTTTGCATAAATTGCCGTCAGTCATGAATTATTTATTATTTAATTTATTATTGGTTACAATTAATTCGTTTCGAGACGCCGGTTGTTCCCAGATCACGTTGTCAGTGTATGTATGGATACATAAGTGATGATCCAGGTCATGACCCTGACAGACATCTGCATAGAATAATAGTGTATTAAAGTAGTATCCTTAAAAGGGGGAAGTGTAGTGAATGGAGATTTCCGTTCGAGTTAACTTCAAAGATATTATGTATCGATAAATTTACTACCAATGGGAATTCTCGGAATACATATTTAGAAAAGTTTCTAATAGTTTATGTTAACAATTTGTGGAAAGCTCGCTTCGCTTATCATGGCTCGATCGCATGCGTTCGTAGTTTCCTACATTCTTGAAAGGTTGATTCTCGTAACACGATTGCTCTACGATTATTGGAAAAATGTTTTCAATTAAATTACGATACACAAAATGCAGACTTCAAAACTCTTTTATAATATTTACAAAGTTTTAAGACTACATGTGTAGTTTAATTTGGTCTTTCTCTGCTACACCTCTGTCCGGAAAAAAACAGGCATACGTACATATTTAATAGGTTAAAACGTAATATTTCAGTAAATAATTGTACATATTTCTCTATAGAGACCTCGATTCACCGTCTATGAACGTCAATTGTAACACCTAATAATGTATTTAATAAGATTGTGCAATCGAGAAGGAAGCATAATTAAGTCAGGTAACGGCAGCTACGTAAACGTAAAGAATCACAAACAACCGGTATAAATTGTGCTTTACACTGTCTTCTATAATTATTATAATATCTGTGACACTGAGTATAGGATATTGTCAGAATAGGGCGTGTAACGAAACCCTGACAAGCATAGTGGCGAGCCGGCCGCGGTGTCATGTGACAATTTACTACAAACATCGAGTTTAGAAACCTTTCCTATTTCACAACTTTCTTTATGAGGTATCCAGATCAATGTTAAACACTAATTAGAGGGCTACATATGCTAGTTTAGGTGTTTTAGGGATTATGTGGTGAAATGGGTAATTTAGGTTTAAACTATGGGTTAAAACCACGAACCAAATATAAAAAGGACCCGGCGAAAGGAGCGGTCCCCGTTACGCAGTGCGGAGTCCAAATGGCGTGTTTTAATTGGTGCGGAGTCTAATAATGTGTACCTAGTAGAAAAAAGATACTTACCTGATTTGATTGGCTGATGCCCTATTTTAATTGGTTGTAATATCTGCCCTCTATCTCGCGTACCTCGTTTCACCTCGCGTAGTGCCACGCTAGTTTCCATACAAATATTGCGTAAGGCCCATTAATTACTCCATGGTTAAAACTCATCTTAATTTATACCACATAAATAAAATAAATTAAAGTGCCACTAGCAATTATTTATCTTTCCTAAAAATAACTTCATCTATCTATCTATCATCTATCGACAAAAAGTACCTCGATTTTGTTAAGTATGAGAATTAACTTAGCAATGACGTCTCAAATAATTTTATCATTCCCATTCCACTGAATTCTTAATGCCCACGGGATGATTATCAGTAGTGTCACAAAGAGTCTCACTATTCCTTTTGACCCCTAATCGGTCAGAAGCAAGTGTCAATCATTTTTAAATTTAAACGCATTCATTCGAGAGAAGTCGATGTCTCAATTTGAAGATGGCCGCGACATTATGTAGCCAGGAAATGTGTCGTTAAACGTATTGGTGTAAGAAGTAATATAAGAAAGGTTTTAAATATTTCGGTGGGTTTTTTATGTATTTTTCTACTTACTCTCACATACCAGAAATTGCCATTTAGAGAAAAGAGGGTTAGTTATAGGAAAATTGCACATAATACGTTCCTGTACGTGCTGTCTAATACGTTCGTATTGAGTCATGAATATTATATTATTATTTTCATCTTTATTCCGTCTTGCCGAGTTATAAGAGAAGATATAAAATGATGCTGGATAACCACAACTAACCTAAATTTCTATAATTATCGTATGCCCTATAACAACCCCAACAACAGGAAAAATGTGAAACATGTCCTTCCGAAGATTTGGTTTTAACCACCACATGTATATTAACCATAATTTAATCAAATATCAGTAATATATTTTTTAACATTCGCGATTTATACTCATTCTATTTACTATATGAGACCGAGTCATATCACAATAAATTAATAAAGATATAGATACCTCTCGTGATATGACCCGGTCTCAAATAGTAAATAAAATATCAGTAAATCGTAAATGATCACCTTTCCTATTTTGGACACATCCAACATTTCTTGAATTCCAACCACGAGCCTTTTAATACGTTGATGAGTGATTGACATTTCATTAGGGCCACTTTTAATTCTTAATTCTCTTTTGACATCCAATCTGACAAGTAGCTTAAATAAATCCAAGAGGATAGATCGAACCTAACGGATTTGAAGTATTTCAAGAAGAATAGTGTATATAGTTATAGACGTAAGTAAAAGAAAAAACAATTTCATAGAAACCAAATGACAAACTGGTAAATGTCCCTACAAATTCAAAAATTATTTATTGACCAGATAAGGCTGAGTGTTTCAAAAGTTCTCAGTTTTAAGTTCTATGGGAAGCCAGCGTATTTCATCACCAATTGATAAACAGTAGCCATCGGAACTTAGTCGCCTATTTGATAACTTAGTTTATACTTAGTCACATATAAGGTTTTGAATGGAATATAACTTACGGTGTTACCAGAGAAACTTATTTCAAATCCTATCACAACAAATATCTATCACTTATACCATTAGTCTTAAAAGATACCTCACTATTTTTATTACTTTTATCCATCTTTTTCATTCGGGTCCTTTATTAAGTACGATCCAATTATCTTAATAGATTTGTCTACGACAACAGGCCTAGTCTCTTTCCATTCGGAGTAATAAAGAATTTCTACGAGCTGTAAATACGTAGTTATCATTTTGATTGTTCTTTAAGTAAGGTGACTAATTTATTTAAAGAGTATATTCTTTACAGATCGTGTACTAAATATTTTAATTATTTCTTCCGAAATCCTTTTTAGTTAAGTCTAGTTTCTAATAATTAGTTTTTAGTAGTTGTTATTCATGCTATCAAAAGACTTAGGAGATATTATCGTCAATCCAAGATTTTACTTATCCCGTTAGTTATTAAACGTATATGTATGTAGTTCCTGTTTGTTCCAGCAAATGCCTGAGAAGCCAATATGTCGGAACTAGGTTTGAAGGTGCCGACCCGCAACATCCTCACCGGCGCAGTGGTCAACTGGGTCGAGGATGAACAGCTGGACGCACTCAGTGAGGTAGGCAGAACCATGGAGCAATAGAGTTAAAGTAACTTCTGATACACCATGTCTTTTGGCAGAGTTAAGTTATGAAAAATAACTATTGTGGTTACAAGCAAATATGCCTATCATTATTAACAATACATTACTAACAGTGTCATACTATAATCATCAGGCTTATAGAGTCCATTTTAAATGTTACGTATTACCATTAAGTTAAATTGTGTATAAGTAATACAGCAATGTCATGAACCTAGTATGTAGACAAAGTTATAATTCATTTGCTGCCTTAGAATTTAATTGCGTGACTCAAATGTATCTTTACGCATAACAATCGATCGAATGTTTATTATGTTACAAACATACGTTTAAAATTCTATTTTCATATTTTTCCTTAGGTTCCCGGTAACCTGACTCTAGCATGGAAGGATCTCTGTGTTTACAGAAAGAGGAAGCACCAGACTAGCATCTGGGCTTCACCCACATACGAAGAAGTCAAGATATTACATGGAGGTATGTTAACAGTATTTTAGATAGTATAGTAAAAACCAATATGATGATTTTAAAACTTCGTTATCGCTACCTATACCTCTTTAGGGTGAGAGGAGTGATATAAATGTATGTACAATTGGTTTTCATTGAAGTATCGGTAGAAGAAAATGATATTACACACTTGTGTATTGATAATAGAGCTAAATAATAGTTTTAAACTGTAGTAAACGTAGTTAAAGAAAATATGGTTAACTTAATTTTTTTGTTGCTATACCCAAGTTTTACTTTAATGACTACATATAGATATTTAACTCAACATATCTTTCATTCACATCATGCATGATAGTCTTGTGATAATTACCTCTTTATTGCTGGCGCCGACTAAAAAACTTACTGAAGTAAATTATAACAACATTTAAAAACCAATTGGAAATCAATTATTAATTTGGAAATTTATACATCAATTGTTACAAATATTCAATGAATTATATCTTAACTACTTGAATGAAACTATCTGAAATATATTACTACATCTATTTGCTACGATCTCTAATCTGTTTTAAAACATACTAGATTTGTAAAAGCCTTATTTCAATAAGATTTCTACGAAGAACAATGTTGCTTATCTGAATATTTGTATAAATATTATACCCTTTTAACATTCCAAGTTATACGAGTCGAGAATGCAAGAACATGCATATTAATATTAGATAACGTAGTAGAACACGTAGTACGTCAATTAACATTCAAATTTGAATTTAAGATAAAAACCTTGTTTGGAATGTGGGTCAAGAAAAAGGAAAACTTATTTCAACAGAATATAGTTGCTTAACCACAGTACCTTAAGACCCTTTTAAAATACCTTTGAAATCATTTTTTATGCATCGAACACAAAAGACAATTTACCTCCAAAATATAAAAATGTAATTGAGTATAATTCAAACCATTTTAATTCTCTAACAAACCTTTTAAAACTAACGTATTTTACTCAAAAGTGGCCTAGGAAATATAATAGGTTTCTGTCCACCCCGCAAGGGATTAAAGGTCAGTTAGGTTAGGTTAGGTTATAATTTTAAAACTACGAGTGCTTAAAAGAACGTAGTAGGTACACAAATAATACAGTGTCCTATAATAGTCAAGGATATAAATAGAATACTTAATAATGATAGCAAAGATATCTTCTTGGATAACCTCAAGGAGCAGAGATATAAATGGAACAGTAGTTTTATGTCAATTATTTATAACGATGAATGTATATAGTTATAATTAGATAGGTAAATAGATAAATTCTTTATTACATAAATACATATATTCACGCCTCTAATGTACGTCTTCCCTAAGGAAAGAGACAATCGATCCCCACCTAGAACGATCCTGACGAATCACTCTTACTTAACTCTAATAAATTTAAACTTATTATTAATCATTCTGACAGGAATCACATAGAAATACAAACACAATAGACAAGGAACTTAAAATGTAAAACAATAGCCGATCTTATGAATTTAACGTATTCTATATTTAATTTTATTATTATTATGGATTATTATAATATTATTTTATGGATTAAGATATTATTTATTTCTAATTATTGATTCAATTGTGATTTCTTTTATAGTGAATGGAGTTGCATCTTCGGGGAACCTGGTAGCTTTAATGGGATCCAGGTAGGTTTCTTGTAACAATCTTTTGCACTAACTTAGGTAGTTACGTTACGACTAGGGACTAACATTCATGCATACTCGCCATGACTAATGGAAGAGCAAAGACTCGATCGCCTTCTTCAACGATCCTGACTTATCTGTTTTTTCAGTTTGAGTAACCAAAGAATATCACAACGACAACATAATAGAATATAACATTATTTTGTAATCAGGGATTTCTCGCAGGTTTAAGCTTTACATTATTTATCGAAAGATCCAATTATATGATCTTTATTATACCAATCCCATATTGAACTAACTAATAGAACTAAATACAACACTACAATTCTACGAACAGTGGAGCCGGTAAAACGACCCTGTTAGCAGCAATCAGCAGACGAGACAAGAGTGCTATGACAGGGTACCTGATGCTGAACGGAAGGTTGGCTGGGGCCGACCTCATCGCCAGGATATCAGGGTTCGTGCCCCAGGAAGACCTGGCCATAGACGACCTCACTGTTATAGAGCATATGGAGTTTATGGTAAGGGAAACTTTGAATAAGTTAGGCATGTTTAATATTGTCTTAACAGTAGTAAAAAGTTTGTTAGAGGAATAAAGTTTACTGTATCGTAAAAGGCAATTTAGGGACCAATATTCCGTCTTCTTTTGATGTTTCTTGTAAATAAACTGTTTACTTACATAAGATTTAGATACAAGATCTTCAAACATACGTAACTGCTGCTATCCTCAAATTGGTTGTTTTCGGTAAAATTAACTCAATCCCTTTAGAGTTTAGTGTCCAAATTTGTCTCTACACAATCTTGGATTTAAAACGAAAAAGCTTTCAAAGAAATATTTTAAGGATTTTACAAACAACATACATCACCTTATTAAATCAATAACAGAACAGTAGTTTTATTTCAATTTAACATGAACGTGTCATTTTAAATCAATTTCCTACTTCTAAAACCGTGGGAATAGACTATCCCGCTGTTTCTATCCGGTTTCAATGACAAGGCGCCTACATTAGTTGAAATGTTTACTTTCGACCACACCTATATTTTATCTTAATAGTCTAAAACAATCTGGAGACGTTTCTTCAGTGGATTTAACAGTGACTGTAACAGGGTTATGTTTATCGCCTTACACCTGGCGTCTTTGAAATCGTTGTGCAATAGGGTATTAGCCCTTGCAGGCAAGGATTCGGTATTGCAGCCCGAATATGCGAGGTTCAAGGTCTCGGAATTTGAGTTATGAGTGGACGAAAAAATTTTGATTGTCGACGATGTTGAATGTAATAAGTGAAATTCCGCCTAATCTTGATGGTATGAATATCACTGAACGTTTACATGTTATATAAGTATTCTAGATTTAAATAAAATCAATCATTTTCTGTTTGAATTTAAACAGCTTGACTATTTTTATATAAAATTTGAAACATGTTTTTGACACTCTTATTATTAAAATTTCTCCGTAATCAATAATTTTTTTTTTTTTTATATTATATTTGTTATATATGTGTAAATATTTGTTACCATTATACACCTAAAACAATCTTTATCACAGGCCCGCCTTATGATGGATCGCAGAGCCACAGCAGTATCAAGAAGTAGAAGAATTCACTACCTGTTAGGTGACCTAGGCGTCAACAATTGCGATAAGACCAAACTGAAAGCTCTGTCGGGCGGAGAGAGAAAACGAGTAGCCTTAGCCGTTCAAGTAAGTGGAACCTGTGAATTGTAGTAATTAGCGGATTCTTGCTTGGATACATTGATTCACGAAGTTTGTTAATTCATGGTTTTGTCCGTAATGAGTCGGCTTTGGTTAAGTGAGAGTATATAGTGATGTAAAGATTTATGCTAAATGAAATCAATAAAACCTTGCTTCCTATAAATATTTCAGCATTATAAAATCATGCGAGAGTTTGAAACTTAAACAGATTGAAACGTATTGCACTGCGAACTCAGTAATTCCTTACATATTAACTCCGTCTATATCCCCACGTGACACACCCGTTCTTCACTACATACCTCTACCCTGTTAAATCTAAATCAAACCCCTAATTCCTCAGCTTCTAAACGACCCGCCAATCCTATTCTGCGACGAGCCCACAACAGGCTTGGACAGTTCAGCAGCCAACGCCGTGGTCTCCAGACTCCGGAACCTGGCCATCAGTGGGAAGCTGGTCATCTGTTCCGTGCACCAGCCAGCTTCTGGAGTCTTCGAGCTGTTCCATGAAGTGGTTCTTCTGGCAGCTGGAAGGACGGCTTTTCACGGGACTATCGAGCAGGCGGATCATTTCTTTGCCTCGTAAGTATAGTTTTTGTGCGAACTGTACTGTACATAAGTTTGTATGTATATGGTTTAAAGAAACTGTTGTAAGGAATTTAAGTATACGCTATTGTGCTTTATATGTCAGTGACGAATTAAAACAGGGCCCTTACTCCACTAATTCATATTGGCCACAATATTACTTCAGTGTCGACATTGTGGCAGTTCAATGGCCGTAATTTGACACTTTTCGCACTCCACTAACAAATTTTGGCCACTGAAACGCTATCGAAATACTTCTGCGTCTGACGTCCCTCAATATTAGTTCAATAGCCTTCATTTGGTACTCTACTATTATTATGACAGCTTTTTTTGTCTATGGTCAATTTCTAATGTACACTCACACGCTCAGTTAGTAGTTTTAGTTTCAATTAAAAACATAAAATATTTTTTCAGGTACGTTTTTAGTTACGTTTACGTTATAAACTTAAAACTTTTAACTGCTAAATCAATATGCATTAATTGACATTGCTGCATTGTCAGTGCAAACAGTTTTTTAAATTGTTGTAATCCATAGACAATAATTTCTGTACTTTGAGTGGCCACTGAAGTGCCATTGACTCGCTATTATGACGCTAGTGTGGCTGTCAAAATATTAGCAGAGTGCCACTTTTACGGCCGAGATGCAGATTTATCGCTATAGCCTCGCAGTTGAGTGGCTGTCAAAGTTAATTAGTGGAGTAAGGGCCCAGGTGAATGTTTATGATATTATTCATATTTGAACTGTATATACTCGTATCAATTCTATGATTGATACTGAGTTGAAATTTTTATTTTAGTAACGCAAGTCAATTTTTGAATCCCTATTGTCTACAATATTGACTTTTATATTGAATTTTGAATCCCTATTGTCTACAATATTGACTGAATTATGTTAAAATAAATAACAGCATTTCCATATTACACTAAAACTCTTACCTATTTACTTTACCAAACCTCTCCAACAAATAGAGATATTATCATTCATAATAATTACACATTGAATCGCCAAATTATACTGTTTACTTCACATGTAATCGAAAACACCAACAAGTGCAAGACTGTTATTTATCATGTAGTTTAATCAACAATTCACTAGTAATCGAGATTCCATGTCTGTCTGCATTAAGCATGCAAATATTCCAATGCAAAACCAGTTTGGAGACTTAATAAGTTAACTGGGGTGTAAAGACTGCCTGAGTTAATATGAATCGCTCGTGGTTAATATTGCAACTACGTAAATACATAAGCACTCACGTTGATAATCCCATAAGATTATTTCTTTAGATTTAGCAAAATTCATAACATGTATATGAGATGATTAATAATTAACGGGACTTATCGCGTAAGTTTATAGATAATAAAATTACCTTTATAAACTTACGCGATAAGTTTAAGCGTTAATTATTAATCATGAGTATAAATCGCGAATCTCTTAAAACTATGTATATAAGATATTTAAATATTTCTGTTTGCTCTATCTTACATAATGACTTCGTGCTAGTTTGGAATGTAAAACGAATGCTAACTCGTTGCTGTTCTTCTTGAAATGGATTAAGGGACGTAAATGATTGTTCCATAAGTAGCTTAGTCTCTCTTAGTTATGTATGCTGGTTCTATGACTAAGTTAGTATCTATTAAAGTACTAGTCAAACAAAGAACAAGTATATTGCTCGTATAATGATTAATAACTGAATATATAGCTCCTATATGCTTAGAGATTTGAATAGTTCCAGAAGTTTTAGCTTAATACTTGAATAGTTCCCGAGATACTTTAGGACTTAACTAGTTTATAATCATAAGCAACTATTTGAAATTAATTAGCTACCAACTATTCACAATATTCCACGTTAGTGCTACTTAAGGGAAAATATATAATTCCTTCAAGGTTCTTTTACACCCCATTCTAAGAAGATGTAAGTATACGTACGTATTTGAGCAATGGTGTATACCTTATCAATAAATACATACCATAGCATACACTTCACGTCTTTTGCATGCACATTCCTTATTTACAATGAATACTATGAAACTTTTCCATTAGGCAAAAAAGACAAACGCGTTCACGACCATTAACCCTTGCGGGGCAGTAATTCTATGGTCACCTTGAACCTACGTGTTGACTAAATACTCAGTACTCAATGTGACAGGTGGTAAGCCATCTCATCATAAACAAGGACTAACTAATACCCTTTCGGGGAACAGGTAGGTTTCCTCACACTGTTTTCCCTTACCGTAGTATTAGGTGTGTCAAATGTATTTTTATTATTATTAAGATCCTATGTCCCCTAGATGGGGCAGAGGGCATCCACATTTCTCCGCCATCTCGATCGGTCTTGGGCTTCGCGCTTGACTTCACTCCACGTCTTTCCAATGGTCGCCGCTTCTGCGATGATCGACCGCTGCCAGGATTGCTTAGGGCTTTATTTATTGATTGTATTTTTATTACTATAGTCCTTTTCTTCCAGATTGGGTTACAAGTGTCCAGTCGGGTACAACGCAGCTGAATACTACGTGTCCCTCCTAGGCATTCAGATAGGCAATGAGATGGAAAGCAGGGACCGGATTCGACGGATTTGTGATGAGTATCAGCGGTCAGATATCGCGGTAGAGATTGAGAAGCTGGTTGGTGAAGTCACTGATGAACAGGAGTACTTCAATGGGCATTCTAAAGTGAGTATTTTGGTACACATTATTTAAGAAGTATAGCAACAGAATATACAGTAATTGGATACAAGTTAATACGACTACCCTTTCTTGTTCGCGATTTAAAGTTTTTATTGACTGTGGGAGAATTTAGTTTCTTACATGTCGTGCTATTAACCTGTCTTCAATGCTTCTCTTCTGTGTTTTACTATTTATAGTTTGGAACATAGGACTATATATAAGTTAATAAATATAATGTTTTTCTTTTCAGAACGAGCATTTTGAGCGGTACCTAACTTTGTAAGTATTAAATACTAGATTACACAACTTAAACTTTTTTTCTATATAAGATATCAAATTTAAAACATGCAAAATATATTTAGTAACTTTTGCTACCAACACAATTAAAGTTTTATCAAGTTGTCAACTGCTGCCGTTGTTATTTAGGTCAAACTTACCGTAGGAAAGAGTATGATTTTAACAAACATCATAATTTCACAGAGTGAAAGTGAACTTCTTCGTGCAATTCTACTGGCTGATGTGGCGGAATATACAATCTGTGAAGCACAATAGTTCTATATGGATAGCTGAATTCGTGTTACTTATGGTAAGAATCCCAAACAATAACCGGGTATCTTAAGCAGCATACTTTTAGTAAATTATTAATTAATACTTTCTTATCGAGGTATATCGTGAGCAAATTGATTTGTTTATCTAGAACATTTTGAACTACTGTTTAAGCTCTTTTGTATAAAAGACCCAGGTATTACGGGACTATGAATATTATCTGATATCAATATTTCAAATTAATACCATTACAACCTGTTTTATACTAAATGTTATCAAAGAACTGTACTGTACTGTCAATCGACGATTCTATCCGTCCTGAAAGAGAAGAGAATCATGAAGACTCCAAGTTTTTGTTGTCCTCGCCGCAAGAGAAGAGAAGAACTTAGAACTACAAAACTAAACTGTTTTCATTCTCCAGTTCGTAGGCCTAATAATCTCCATCCCTTACGTGGGTCACTTCGCTGAGTTAGACCAGCGGGACATCCAGAACGTCCAAGGTCTTCTTTACCTCACCATCACGGAAGATATCTTCCTTTTCATCTACGCAGTCTTCATCACCTTCCCCAGCGAGATGCCTATCCTGCTGAGGGAGACTGCTAGCGGCCTCTACCGTCCGGGACCCTACTATTTGTCTAAAATGATCTTTTGGGTGAGTTCTTTATTTATTCATGATATCCCTGTAATGTCATTACAGAAATTTACTAAGATGTACATGTGAGGAAACTTACCTGTTCCTTGAATAGGTAATAGTGAGTGTTTGTTAATGGTGAAATGGTTACCACCTGTCACATTGAATACTGACTATCTGGTCTACATGTGGGGTCGAGGTGGCCATAGGATTATTACCTTCGTAATAACGGAGATGGAAATCTGAACTTCTTAACTACTCCGCAAGGATTAATGGTCGTGAAAGCGTTTGCTTTTGTATGTCATTGAATAGGATACGTAAGAACATTACCTACTTAGTAATGTGAAAAGTTATGTTATGTTTTTCTGTATGATATATCAATAATCCTCTTAATCATACACACTTACTAATCATACGAGATAAATATGATCTTTGTTACCATAATATGAAATGATGTGAACAATAACGCCTTTATTTTTGCATGTATCATAAAGTTCTTTGACACAAAGCCATAAGATAAAGAACCGTTATTGATATACGTTTAATCTTTTAGTATAAAATAGTAATAATACCCTATTAAATTGAACCTACAACTTATATAAAATAAACTATTTCATATTAATAAAAATAACTAATCTCTATACACAATATTTATCGACTTAATCAGTGCGTACAGATCATAAATTAGTATATGGTTTCATTATTGGCCCTAGTGGGAAATATTTTTGTTTCTATTTCTTATGTTAACAACAATCGTAGCAGCTTTAAATAAATGGTCGTCATCCTTCCACCAAGGTTAAGCAAATATGAACGTGGTCAGTAACTGAATGGGTGATCCTGTACTGTTTCTATGATGACGGAAAACATAAAGGTTAAATTACTTATCTATCTATAAATGAATTATAGTCATTATCTGTATGTTTTACTGGCGGGGGACCATAGACAGCTACGGACCATAGCTGTGACACCGATTATTCAGTTTTAAGTCTTTCGTGAAAGTGTTAACACTTGTGATTTGTATGTACACATGACATTCAATAATAGATACATAAATTTATTCATTTCATTTCTCTATAGAGGAGTAGGCAGAGACAACGTCCCATTCGTCCATATCTTAAAAAACCACTTTCCCTTCATTGACACCATTGAACAATTTAACACTCTTACATACTCGGTGGTTATAGGTACTTCTAACACCACCTTTTATCATTTGGTCCACTGTCTGGTGGTACTGCCTCTACAATAAATAACTAACCTAAATGTTTGTGATTGCAAAAACAGTCTAGGTATATGCACTCATTTAATATTCAACATGTCTAAAAATAAACTGTTACCCATAAAATATTATAAAAAACAACATAATAAGCTACCTGACACTTTATAGTTTTTACTGCATTGGGCTTTTTCCTACCATAAGCTGTTAATTAATTCTTTGAATTGATAAACAAAAACTGGCTAATTAATGTGTTGGGTCACGTAGTTATCTTTAAAAAACATCTGAAAGTTTACGTTAATCAAATAGTTTCTTTCATAACACGTGTAGATTCATAGTGTCTTCTGTTATTGTTTATTTCTTAATATAAGTATACAAACCTTGGGTTATTAAGACATTAAGTTACCACCAATCTAGTATTTTGATAAAAAGATCGTCAGGTTCCAAAAATAAGGTTATGCCAAATTAACTTCCGTCGTTCTAGTCTATCAAAGACAAATAGGGATCCGTGATCTCTGCCTACCCCTCTACAGGGAATCGGACGTGATGTGTATGTACGTATGTTCTAGTCTATCAGAACTTCTTAGGCATGTCTTAAAAGATGACTTAGGTTCTAAGGTTCATGTTAATGTATTTTCAGGCTAGAGGCTTAACTAAAATCACAATCATTGTCTCATAAAGACAAGACAAACGAACATTTTCACGAGTACAAGGTAGTCAGAGGTTTGCGTGACCATCTCTACATATTCGGAGGTTGTAATAATAGGTAATGACCATCTCACACCCACATGTCGTCTGATCAAGAAATACCTAAAGCTGCCATAGTTTTTCATAACCTGTCCTCACTATGTGTTAAGTGCATATGTTGATACGTCTTTCATCTCTCCAGATACCCCGCGCAGTGATAGAGCCAACTCTATTTGCTTCTCTGATCTTCGGGCTGGCTGGTCTGCACGGAGGCTTCGAAGGCTGGCTGGGGTTCAGCTTCGTCTGCATCCTCTGTGCCAACTGGGCTAATGCTTATGGTATGTATTAGTGGACTTGTATAGATGAGTATATGAGTTAACGCTGGTATAAAAGACGCGTATTGTTTATGTGTTTAGAGAGTCTTGTAGGTCAAACATATATAATATTATATTTTGTTGCACATCTGAAATTTGCGTTGTATTAGTTAGTCAGTACTTGAAAATTTAAACGTTCGTTCGTGCGACGTTACTTAAAAAAAAAAAATTAAATGATAGCGTATGAGTCTTAGATCCTTTTTATTGTCTAAACTTTGTCATTTTAAAGTTATATTCCTTGTTCACTCCAGTAGAAGGAAACTGTTATTTAAGTAAAATGTACTGTTTACTATTAAACTTTATTACTTTACATACCGCTTAACGTATATTATCCCTCAACGACAAAGTCAATAACAATAACCTACAAACCACTTATTATTAAGGCACCATACCTTTCCTTATAACGTATAACACCCTTTAATACCTTACAGGTTCGTTCCTCTCCGCCGTGTTCGACAGGATGGAAACCGCGGCCCTAGTGTCAGTGCCCTTCGACCTAATCGGCACCATGTTCTCAGGCATCTACCTCAACCTGGACAGCGCTCGGCCAGCCTTCTCCTGGCTGAGGTACGTCTCCGGCTTCTATTATGGCGTGGAGTCCATCTCCATACTCCAATGGGAATCCATACAGAACATCACGTGTGTGGATGTACCCGGCATGCCCTGTATAAGAACGGGGCCAGAGGTGTTGGAACGATTCGGTTACGCCCACGAACATTTTTGGAGGAACTGTGTGTGTTTGTTCGCGATGTATTGTATTGCGCACACGATAGCGTATTTGATGGTTATAAAGCGAAGTCGGCGGACGCCTGTTTATTAACCTGTTTGGAACGTTTTATACAGGTGACTAGCTAACTTTCTGCTCGAAGTGTCGTAAGGCTAGAGGTTAATGGAATCTATTAGGTGGTGAGCTAGTAATCAGGGATTCTTAGGTTAAACTAGACCTAAATGAGACGAGGAATTTAGAAACCGCGTATTCTATCTTACTTTTGTGAATGATGGAAATGATTTTGTATGTAATAGTTTAAAGATATTCGTTACTAGTGTATTGGTGTCATAAAAGAGTTATTTTATACAAACTTGTAATCAACTTAATAATATTAGTGAAAAGATTATTGGAAATTTATTATGAATTATTTTAGTTTTAAGGACAATTGTCACTTTTGTGTCTTTGTTGTTATGTTTTGACTGAAATTGTCTTGCCATTGTTTATTTTTTTATTAAAATTAAATACTATGCTAAGTGTAAAAATAACGAAAATATCTTAGACTTGTTTTTTATTTATTTCTCGAGTAGGACAATAAATAAAATACCAAGATTTTATACACTCAATTTATAAATACATCAAATTAATTACAGTTATTGGTAAACATTAACAGTGTTTCTTATTTCACCTAATATTATAATTAAATACATCTATACCAATCCATATGTCATTCCTAAATGGATTAAATAAATTGAATCACATGCTAATCTGAGACAGACATAAACAAAAGTAACTAACTACTTTTCTGGTTTTATACGACGATTAAGTAAATGTAAATAATAGTGTAATACTTCTTGACAATGCTTTTCTTTTTCCAATCTATCTATCAATCAGCCTATGACAGTCCACTGCTGGACGTAGGCCTCCCCAAGGTAACGCCACAAAACACGATCACTCGTGGCCCTCAGCTAACCACTACCAGCGATCGAATCTATCTAGATGAAGATATTACCTAGAAATGTATCAATAAACATACCCTTTCCTTTCCTCTCTCTTTAAACCTAGGTATCCTATAAAACTCCACATTACAGTAGTTAGTAAAAGACCTACAAAGTCTATAAGTTCATAGCTAGACGAATATCCATTCTGCAGAAGTACTGCTTCGCCGGTTGAGACACAGTGTGTGGCGTTTTGGGGACACTCTGTAAAATAGAAGATATTGTTAAGCAAGAAGATATATTGAAATCATTGCTTATTGCTTTGGTACAAGTATTGTAGTATCTGTGTAATGGGGTAATGTATACATACATACACATCATGCCTGATTCCCTGTATCACGGATCCCGATCTGTATCGATCCTGACAAACTACTTTCGCTTCATTAACACTCATACACCTCCTTATACACACTCGGTGGTTAGAAGTACTTCTATCGTTACCTTTTTAGACAATGTATAATAAGCTTAAATAGTCTTACCTAACCTTTATGAGGTTTAAAGCACAAGAAAGACTACGGTAAAATAATGTTGCTTTACTATTGTCTATACTATGTCTTTAGAAGATTGAAAGCAATTATATGTATTTCTTTCTTTATCCGCAAATAAAGGCTCTGAAGGGCATTTTCCGGGAACAGGTAAGTTGTGCATAACGTTAAAGCAAACAATTCTTGTATTCCTAGGTTTTATCTTGGTTTCTTTGCAATAATGTATAATAATATACTTTTAAATTGCATCAGAAATGCGTGCGTAAACTAGATATCAGTAAGTACATTCAGAGTCCTACGTAATTTAAATCCTTTAATTGTTGATTCATTATATCACAGAATAAGGTCCGTCCACACGAGTTTATATTTACGAGTTTAAAAACCTGTTTATATTAGTTTGTAAGTAGATATACCCATGCTTGTTTTTTCAAGCGATAAAATGTTTTATCCTAACTACAAGTAAATTGTGAAATTTAGTTGTATCGACATTTTCGCAATATATGGACTTATAATGAATGTCTACGTGTATCTTTCAGATTACTGATAAATATAATATATACAATAATATAGTACCCAAAACAATATTCCAGAATCGGGCTTATTTAAGAACGACGAAATTTGTAACCGTGGAATTGGGGTCGATGTACACTATTTCATTTTAGCAAAATCGTAGTTCAGTACAATCGCAATCGAACTTCAGTTGTAACCTTAATGGCGAAATCTCACACTTGCTACTCTAATATAAAAATATTACCATTAAACTGCTATCACGTATTCTACTTTTTTGCCTAAAACGATTTAATGGAATTAGGCCCCTGGTAAGGTACACTTTGTAAGGTTTTCAAATGACTCGTGTTCTTAGGAAATCTCTCCGTGTAAATGGGCCTTAGGATATCTTTGTCAGCGCCTGTTACAAGTTGAAACGATAATTGAACATTGATTTACTAAGTAGATCTAGTACTTCTAGAAATATAACCTTGTATGTACAGACGACTGTAATAATCCCTTTCGTTAAAGACAGGGACTTGATTGACTGCCGTTAGGATAGTACACAGTTTCACGAAGCCTATTCTTCACCTTATAACCATGTTTCCTACGAAATGGTAAACAAGACTTCTTTATTCTTTCAATAGTACTCCCGCTAAATATCTCGCACTAATCTGTTCCAATCTTGATATTGAGAAGTAAAAATTGCACTAGATATCTTTTTCATAATAAATGTGTTAAAAATACACAATAGTCCCGTGTCAGGCTTATATAATAATAAAGACAAAGACAAACGCGTCCACGATCATTAACCCATGCGGGGTAGTCGGAGGTTCAGGTATCCATCTTCGCAATTGCGAAGGTAGTAATTCTAAGACTACCTCGAACCCACGTGTTGACCAGATAGTTAATACTCAATGTAATAGGTGGTATGTAATAATAAATATATAATTATTATCAAATATTTCAGTAGCTAGATGAAATTCTATGTAATTATTACTATATACTATGACTTCCTTGTTTATTTGTGTTTTTACTAGTATTACAAATTCTAGAGGAACGTAGTAATCTAGGTATTGTATGTAAAGATTCGTCCTTCTACAAGCCTACGCTCCATTCATTAAGCCGCATACCACATTTGCATTTACATAAACTGACAGGCATGCTATAGCCATTACTTCTTTAAATTGCATATACAGGCTGCTCCTTAAAAGGCTTATATTTTACACAACAGAGGCTTTTCAAACGTCATCCCTGGCAGTGAGTCAGAGGTGTGAATTAATTAATCACTCTGAATATAATAATGTATAATTGTATTTTGATTTAACTGTATCTATTGGTTTGGGAGAAGAATGTATAATATGACATATGCTAGTACATAAGTAAATTAAAACGTCAAATTAGCTAAAAGTTACTACTTTCCCATTTCTTAAAAATTGATAAGGCTATTAATATACGTTTTATGGTTGGTATTATTAGGGTATATCTCAATCTCCCCATTTGTTCATGTTATAAAACTATAATTCACCTACGTCTTATGGAAAAAACCTAGTGTCAGCTGAGTTTCGACATGTTTTACCTTTTTTATAGATTCTTCTTTAAGTCCCGATAAAATCTGTCAAGAGTTAATGCATTTTTTAAATCCACCTCTTACGGTTGATAACAGAGGCTATAAAAACTAAGGCACCCACGGGATGCTTCAATGGTATCAAACAACAAGCCATAAATTAAATTCGTTAGCGCCCACTAGATCGACATTGATATATTTTAGAAAACCTAATTGATTCCATTTAAAACATCTAATGCTTTTAATGCATCGGGATCTTGAATTCAATCTTAATTAATAAAAAAAAAGAAAAGTTTAAAAATATTTAGGTACGGATATTATATTGGATTATTACGCAATTCATACAAATGTGTTACGAAAATGTTAAACTTTTTAAATAGAATCATAGCTAAATCTTCTAAACTCACACTACCAATTAAGTACGAGAAAAGCTAGAAGTTGTAAAATTTAAATGTATGTTTGACTAACTTTATTATTATAAAATATCCTGATGTTATTAAGTTGTAAACATTTCGAAACATCCTCTCGTAAACTTTATTAGCACATTTAATAAAAAGGTCGAATATTAACAAGAATATCTTGATGGATGTCTTAAGCTGAGCCAGATAAATAACTGGTTTCATCTTATGCTTTGGTTGCTTTTGTACAAACTGAAGGGAGTTCTTAAAATCAGATTAGTTACATAAAATTCAGTGAATTTATTTCATATTTTCAGATCACGACTATTCATGAACAGATCATTGAAGCCTACAAATAGAAAATAAATTAATCTACGCTCTTTTGCCTTTTGGTATGACTTTCGTTCATTGTTTAGAATTCTATTCTCAGCTAGATTAATCAAACTACAAATACCAAACACATTTAGTCATTAAATTCTAGATGTAGTTCATTCTATCCCTAATTACATTCATTATCCTTACCTATATAGTCAATCTGTCGCCAATAAATATTGTTCACCGCATCCAGTCCATAGGCAAAATGCGATATGTACTTAATTGCGTAGATCCAGATAGGCAGTGTATTGGTTCGGAGGAAGGCTCCAGAAACCAAATAGAGAGGGAGGTCCACACATGCCATAAAGTCTCCTAACAGCTTTGTTGATGCGAACAACGCTCCCATACCTAAACCTGTTACAAACATATGTATTATTAATGATATCTTAAGACGTAGTCAATGTGATCTGAGTGACAAACATATGTATTATAATGTTTAAGTTCGAGGTAGTAACAAGATTGAGAGCCGGCTATTGTCAATGCTAAAAATATTTGGTCACTAAAATATACGTTCCTTTTAGCCAGTATCCAACATTATTGGTAAGTTATCCATAGCTCAAAGACACTGGATTGATACTCTAATAGATAATGCACACAAACAAATATGTATTCCACACCGAAGCTGATAGCAAGTGATCATCCAAAAGAAACCATCTAAATTACAAACACGGTCAGCGTTGCTTTTCTTCGATAATCAAACAAAGCCAGGTTGTATAATCTTTTACAGCTCACAAAAAGTTGTTATAATGTGATGATCACCACAAATTCCGACCAATTGTTGATTGTTCTTTAACTCAACCAGTAAAATATTAATAAATTATTATTTTATATAAATACTACGGTGAGGGTAAACATCGTGAGGAAACGTACCTGTTCCCGAACAGATAATAGTTAGTGCTTGTAAATGGTGACATGGCTTGCCACCTGTCACATCGAGTACTAACTATCCGGTCAAGACGTGGGTTCGAGGTGGCCATAGAATTACTACCTCCGCCATTGTGGAGATAGATACCTGAACCGCTGACTATCCCGCATGAGTCGTGAACGTGTTTGTCTTTGTCAAGTAAACATATTTAAGGAGCTAAACCAGAATCCCTCTTACCATATGCCGTGGCAGCAGCCCCAGCACAGATAAGCGTGCCGGTGATCTTGGCAGCGGTGAGAGCGTGGTTCGGGAACTCTATGGCCACTGTGGCTACTTGGACGTATAAGGCAGGCCATATTATTATCAATGGTATCTGAGAGAAAAGAAGAGGTTAGGTGAAGTAGGTACTAACGCGGCTTTGATTAGGTAGACTCTTCTATTAGAGATAAGAGATTACCTTCGTCCATTTATTTCGTAGAGTTATTAAAAAAATATTTGTATAAAGTTGCATCATCGATGGATGGAAATTAGAGTGGTATTATAATATAATAAAAATGTTTTAGGATAAACTAATTGTAATATATTGCAAAATAGTAAGCAATCCCAAGGGAATAGAGCTTCATATAGTTAATGCCTCCTCAGTCCCTGAAAGCTTACCCTAGTATGTAAAGAAGTTAAAACGTAAGTAGTAATTAGTACGTAGTTAAAGAAATATAAATAATTAGTTATATTAGCAACAGTTCTATTGAAATCCCCGATCAGCTTGAAGTGTATTAGCGATTGACAGGTAGTTAAATTTCATCCGGTAATCTCATTAGGACTCAAGTCTAAGCTAGACTAATTCAATATGATTATCATGCTCTAATAACTTATTCGACTAATATGGCTAGAAGTTGCTAACTAGTCCGGTCTATGTAAGTACTATGTATATAGTCCAAGTAGTCCTGCAAGAACTATGTTTAGGTCCAGTTCTCTATAGAGATGTGTCAATATTCTATACGTATCTTCTAACGTTATTATGAGTTGCAAAATAGTTCAGCCGTGATAGGACAAACAGATAAGTTAATTAATAGTAGCTTAATTGTAACTTAAAATACCTTAGAAAACCCTTTTTAATCTCCACTCAGAACAGAATGTAACTTTTATTAATTTATCTAATACATTTGACGACCTCTGGCGCGATTGGTTAACTACGCTAATCGTGTGGTCCCAGGTTCGATTCCAGTTGGAGGCAGAGTTAAGATTTATGCTTTTCTTCTGCTTTCCAGTCCGGTTGTTGATTATATAGTTTACTATAATCAAGAACCGAACTGGAAAGAAGAAGAAAAGCGTAAATCTTAACTCTGACTCCATATATGTATATATCTATATATAATAAGTATCTTTCGCAATGAAGCGGAAGTGGTTTACCAAGATCGGCAGAAGACACGTGTGATGCATGTTTGAAATTTACGTACCAAAGTAACAAAAGTCGCAGCCAAATACGCCGAGCAGGAATACAATCCTACCTCCCGTTTAAACAAGACTATGTCCGCTTCGAAAGCAAACAGTGTGTTATAGGCTAGTCCATAGGAGATCTCGCTGGTCACCATCCAGAGGAACCCGTCCATGTCCTGAATGCCCTTTTGGGTCCTCCCTGTTATGCCTATGAAGCAGGTCATTATTATGAGGGAGGATATGACCTGGAACAAAAGTTTTTAGAAGTAATAATAAAGGCGCTTGTTTACAGCTACAAAACAGAAATATTTAATATGCTTACAACACTAACTTGTTAACTGTAAGCTTTATTCTCTATTTTTCATTTTCATGTCGCTTAGAAAGAGGTGATTTGTTAGAAACTTAAGTGGATATACATATATTAGCCCGATATGTTTATTATTGATTAAATCCAGCTTGTGATAGATTCCCAATCGGGCGCTGCCAGTACGCCAGTGATGCAGCCTAGCTGCATTACTGAGGCAGCAACATTTCACTATATCAAGGATAGGTAGGTATAGGTAAATGTCTTAAGCAATGAATAAAACGTTTTTTTTCTTTCTACATGCAGTATCCCGACCTGATATATAGTTTGACTATGTAAAGACAAATAGGCTTCGTTCCGAAATGTTGCAAGAACGAAATCTATGGACTAACAACCTTTCACTAATATTCCTCAATAATACCATCGCCATCCAATAATAATGCTAAAAAATAGCTACGGAGTTTTCATATTTCTAAGATTATGTTTAGCCTTAAAGTCCCGTGCCATTCTGGGATGTAAAAGAATGCTAATCAGCTGCCATTACCCTCGCCATGTCGTAGGATGCGATTAAGGGACTAATGATAAACGGGATCAATTGAGCAAGTCGTTAGCAACCTGTCATCAATGTTCCATATGAAATAACTATCCGCAAAATGCTATAAAGTGACTTAGGACATACTTAATCTTCGAGGTTCTGTCCAACTCAAAACGGATTGAAGGACGTGAATGTATGTGTATGAATAAACATATATGTACATATAAACCATACCGTAGAAGTGACAAGGATCCGAGCCTGGTCCATGGCGCTCCGCTTCCAGTTCAGGGAGCCTCGCCATAGCAGCAGGTACACTTGGCGAAACCAGTTTTGATGCGACCTGCGCAGGAACAAATGTTAACGGGGAACAGGGTCACCTTGAGTCACCTTGGCTGGTTTAGAGATTTGGGTTTAATAGCGGATTGACATATTAGTATTATTAGTTTATAATATAATATGTATCACAGAAAACTTTTACAGTGATACAGGTATATCTTTTGAGGTAAATAATTTTTATGTATATAGGTTTATACATAAACTTTAAGCAGTATTGAATAAACTTTATAATAATTTTAATATTTGTTTTTATTGGATTTAATTCAGTTAATACATGTATTCGACTACGTTTACTATTTTAAGGCTTAAAATTATTGATGGTGAATATCTAGCTGCAGTAGAGTGAACTTTCTTTCTCTATTAAGAGGACGTTAGATAAAGGTAACATATAATGAGATCATTCAATCGAGGTTAATCTTCTTAATAAATTGGTGTCCCGTGGCTCAATAACAGCATAATAGCTTCCCACGGTACTTAGTCACCTCTTAGCACTTCCGTTGAGAATAGCGGTTGCTTACATTTTATTGAAGCCTACAGGAAAGTATAATTATTATTGATCTATTTATATCTAGTCTATCCCTTGCTAGTGAAAGTGAAGGAAAGAATAACTAGCTGCCGTTCTTCCTAGTATGTCTTAAAAGTTGACTAAGAAACAAGGAAAAATTGAATCGATTGGGTTATGGACAAGTAACTTGTCACTTGTTCTTTAAAACATCACAGCATTTATACTACAAAGTGACGTAGGAGATATTATCGTCTCTCCAAGGTTCTGTCCACCTCGAATGGGATTAAAGAACTTGTATGTACTACATTATAATATGTGATTCTCGGTTTGATTCACGTTAGATTTCAAAATAACACTTTTAAACAGACAGACTCTACTTGTTAAAAAAATACATATATCCTGACCTCTGTAAAGGTTTAGTTCAATCTCTGTTACAATGTTGCGAATACCTAACATGTTTAACATACATACATACAAAAATGTCCGAGTCAAGGACGCCTATTTTTAGAATGCTAAGATTAGAGCGAAGGCTCAGTTAGGACTTAGGCCATTAGCCTTTAGATTTATTTACATTTCAATGCAGACGTGGTCCAAACAGGTAGCTAAAGGCAGCCTTAATCCCACAACTCAGAATACATTACGAAATATAACGATTTATTACTTTACTTTTAACATAAAATGATGTATGTATTTATATAGGCTGTATGGATATTAATGAAGAATACTATATAGAAGCGAAAGTGATTTATCAGGATCGAGATAAATAGAGATCCGCGAACTCTGCCTATTTCTTCGTCATGAAACGGGTGTTATGTGTACCTATAGTCTACATAATCTTATAAAGCAGAAATATATGTATGTGTATGTTTACTGTAAAAATAATCCCTGTAGGTCACAATATTTCACTTGTATCTAACTATCTGGTGTAACAAGACACCAAACATTTTCCCATATGCCCAAAATTAACAGCAGCCAACAACAAAACTTACACTTGAACATTCCCTGGTGGCAATCCCTGCAAATCAAGACAGTCTGTGTGCCTCAGGAACCTGTTCTGAAAACATTCCAGAATTTTCCACGTGTCACTGCGGCCATTGGGGTCTGTCGATATGCACTTGATGTAGAACTCTGCTGGATTGTAATTGGCCGGACAATGGAGGTTGAGGCTGCAAAGGACTAGGTTATACATACATATATTCATGACATGTATCTGTGAGGGTAATTAGTTTGGTGACATTTACATGTATTCTTATTTCTTTTAATCCGTTTTGGAGAGGATAGAAATTGGCTGATATCGGTTTGGGAAATTTAAGTGTTACTTTAGTGTAATTATTGAGGTCGTAAAAAAATTCACTAATATGTAATTATTATGACATATCATTAAAATATATAACAATATTTGCAATAAGAGTACATAATTCACAAAGAAGTGAAACATATTTTAACCCTTATTTTATGAGTGTATAGAATGTGTGTTAATTATAAAGCCATTATGAATCACATTATTAACTACACTATATCAATAACCAATTAATAATTCTTATAGGTTGTAGCTACTATAGCTTATGATAGTCATAAATCATATTAATGAGTCAATACTGCGACAGACCGACGGCATAATAGTCTGGTGATTTAATAACTATATCAATTAAAAATGTCACAACGTTTCGAAAAAAGAATATGAAGTAGCTAGCTACCTTCTTGTGGTCTAATGACTAAATTAATCGAAATGTGTATGCTCTATAGGGTCTACATTGAACGTACATACACTTTATACTAATTATGTATATACAAAAACTAATTATGTACTTATTATGTATTTATATGTGTTTTTCTTTTACGTGCATAATTTACAGTCGCTAACGATGAGGGAAAACATCGTGAGGAAACCTGCCTATCCCTCAGGATAGGTAATAGTCGGTGCCTATATACGGCGATACGGTTCACTACCTATCACGTTGGGTGCTGTCTATCTAGTGATACGCGGGCTTGGAATGACCCATACCTAACATGCCTTCGAAATTTCGGAGATGGGCATTCAAGCGTCTGACTACCCCGCCATAATAAAAAGGAGTGTGTATACACAAGTCGTGAAGCGTATGTATGTATATACACTCACAAGACCCTCAGACAAAAAGGAGTTTAATGACTAACTTCTAGCGTTTGAAAGATTATTCTTAAATTCGACGTAGCTCAGTTGTCTGGGGCTTGGCTCTGTATCTGTGGGTACCGAGTTCAAATCCCGCTTGAGTATTTACAAAAGGAAATGAAGTTTAAATGCATCGAGTTATACGGTGAGGAAAAACATCGTGAGGAAACCTACCTGTTCGTCGAACAGGTAATAGTGCTTGTAAATGGCGACATGGTTAACCATCTGTCACATTGAGTACTGGCTTCAACACGAGGTGTCCATAGAATTACTACCTTTGCAATTGCGGAGATGGAAACCTAAACCTCTGACTACCCCGCAAGAGTGAATGGTTGTGAATGCGTTTGTCTTTGTTGAAAGATTATATAGGCAAATATATAATGTCACACAACCTCCATTATAAAGACTTCATTTCGAACCTATAGCACTATTGCACAACGATTTTCCATGACACATTGTGACTCTAATAAAGCAATTAAAGAACTGGTTTGACTTCAACAAGGAACTTAGTGGAACTCGCTTGCCTTAAATACCCTAAATCGGAGGCTTCAACGAGTTGTGACAGGTTTTGATGGACGCCGAGAATAATTTAAACGATGTCAAAGGAATGTTGATTTGATTCCGAAGTCTTATGGTGTATTAAAAATAAAATGTCAATGAATGAAGCTGGTTGGTTTCCTGGCATGTTGTATGAGATGATTGAGGAATTAGTGATTTATTAGGTCTTTTTTAGTAATTAACAGGTCACCATAATTAACATTCAGAAATGCCTTAAATTTGTATTTGTTCTTGATAAATCAGACAAACAGTGAGGTAAAAGAATTCTGCAGTTTGCGATCTATCAAAAGTATTAATGTGTAGGTTGATTAAGATTTATAATAATTCTAGCGTTATGTAAATTATTACTCACCTTTCAAACATACTTCTACACATATCTTGAGATCCTAGAAATACCATTTTTCCATCAGCCATCAACATGATGGTGTTAAACTCCTTAAAAATGATAGATGAAGGCTGGTGTATCGCACATATCACGATTATTCCTTTCTCTGCTAATTTCTTTAGTACTTCCGTCACTAATAGTGCATTGTAACTATCTAAGCCTGTGGTAGGCTCATCACATATTATTATCTTTGGTCTAGAAAGAAGCTGAAATGTAGGAGTTATTTAATAATACATACAAAATGACGTCCTCTAATCCCTTAAGTAGTATCCCGTATTAGCCAGAAAGAGAGATCTAAATGTTAATAGAGATATTAAATTTCCTATGTCCTTTTCTGATGCGATCTACCAGAGAAACCGCCTTCCACTCCATAGCACGCTGAGCGACCTTGAATTTGTGGGCTAGTCCCGCAGTGAGTGTCCACGTCTCAGATCCGTACGTCATAACGGGGAGCACACACTGATTCTGTTTTCAACCTTAGTTTTCAGGCATTGTGGTAAAGACGACGTGAGCACATGCCTTAACTTTCGAAATGCTGCCCATCCCAACTGTATTCTTCTGTCCGCCTCCCTCTCGAAGTGGTTTCTGCCAAGCTGTATAATTTGGCCTAAGCAAGGCCTTATGGATTTCACTTAGAAGAAAGTGGTTTGTTGATCTCCTTACTCCACTGTTAAAATAGAGGACACACAACATAAATTAGCCTAAATATATTGGGCGCTATTTATCCCGCCTTTTAGTATAAAACTAACGTGGGTGTAAACTTTTTTTATTAGTTTTTATAGGATGAACACGTGTACCTATATCTTGTTAATTCAACTTATTATAAAACTACTTACAGATCCAGCGACCGATAGAAGTCGTCTTTCACCTCCGGAGAGAAAACTAATGGTTGAGTCGGCTAATCCTTTTAACATTAACTCTGATATGATTGAATCTCTCATTTGACTGATCTCAGGCTTCTTGCAGCTTCCTAGTTTCATTTCAGTCTAGAATAAAAATCACTAATTACATCCTTTATAAATACATTTTTACATATAGAGCAACAATTAATAAAATAATTTTACATCTACTTATAATATGTCTTCAACTTTAGATGTAAAATACTTAAAAAATCGTTATTTTACTTGTCTTAAGCTACATTTAAGTTCAAGTATATAATTTTTGTTTAGGACTAAAAGACTATACTGTCATCCTCAATCCAAGAGCCCCTTAGTCGACTCCTATTACATTCAAAAAAGAAAGGCAAATAACCATTGTTCTATTAAGGTCTTCAATGTAGGTACATTAACTTACCATAAATGTCAAATGTTCACTAACTGTCAAGCATTCCTTGTACACTTCAAACTGGGGAATCAGTTCCATAAAGCCTTTGCTCAGCTTCTTGACATTTACGCCGTTAACCGCGATACAGCCTGCACTGGGCAAGGTACATTTGCCAGCCAATGAGGCTAGAAAGGTTGTTTTGCCCGCACCGCTGTGGAGAATGGATACTATTAGAACCTAAATATCGTATTATAGAAAAGAGAGAGATATTAGAACTTAAATAGTTTTGTATAGAAGAAAGATAGGTGATTTTATTCTGAAGCAATGTCATATTAAATGGTGATACTCTGTTATAAGTATAATGTAATTAAAATGATATTTTGGCTTTATTCCCAACATATCCTCGAATAAGGCTGGCGCTAATACGTGAAAGGGAATGCACCCTATTATATCAATACATTTAATTTCCGATAGTTATTTATGCTAGCCAAATATTCATTGTTTGTATAAAGTACTTATTCCACCCTTTAAGGGATAGCAAGACCTGAATATATTTGATGTAGGTACACCACACTCTGTATCTGAATAGGATTTAAAGCGATCACATACTCCAATCCTGAATCCTAGCAAACTACTTTCACTTCTGCGTTGTTCATCATAGCATGCAAATATTACTCTGAATTAATAAAGTGTTTTACTGTCATCATAGCTAAGAGCTATGTAAATTATATGAAGGTTACGCGTGGTTAGAATACATTGTATTTACATCTCTCCAAACAAACAGAGGGTCTGTTTATTAAATTTCTACATTACATCTCTACATTCACACACTTTATTTCTACCAAGATATGCTACGATAAATTAACAGAAGCTGAATATGAAAACCAAAAAATAAATGCCCCGCTGTTAACAAGTTTAAATAGAGTTGGGCTATCCTACTGTTTTCATGTATTATAGAAATCAACAATTGGTTTAACGAGTTAATATGTGCTCTATATACGTATTCTTAAAATATCGAAGGGCATTGGCGAACCATGTAATATTTTGTTATACATTCATACACACGCCTGATTCCCTGTACCGGGGTACCTGATAGACCACTTACGCTTCATTGACACTTATACATCTTCTCATACATACTCGGAATTATATATTTGATATATTTTGTTATAATTTCTTTATTTTCAGCATATCACAAACATTATTGTTAGATGAAGAATCAAAAGTTTGTAATTGATGGTTTGACTTTTAGCTTACCTCGGTCCTAGAACAGCCACGAATTCACCTGTTTTCAAATAACCTGAAACTAAAAAAAGAAGTCTTATAAAAGTGAATCCCTATTCCAATGATGTATAATTATTGTAGGACGGACTGAATTAATATTCAACAACATAAGTCCTTTATAAGAACATTGACGATGTGAAAGTAAATATATGTAAGTGAAACAAGGGAGATTTGTCAGGATAGTTTAAGGAGGCAATCGTATGACTCTGCCTATCTAGTAAGGGAATTAGAGGCGTGAAATATACCTATATATTCTATATAACTCACCATTTTTTATTATGTCTATCCTGGGTTTTTTCACCTTCCGAAGCCATGACTTTTCTTCTGATGTCCACACTGATAAGTTGTCAAACACTAGAACTATTTCACTCATGTCGACATTGCTCTAAAAGTAAATAAATTCATTAAATTTCCTCACAGACATTCAGTTAACCATTTTGGGTTTTGAATGAAAGGTACCGTCGTATCAGACACACGGGATGTGACTCACTGAATTGACACTAAAGGGTCCGAGGAGTTATACTAAGATGAATAAGGAACCTGAGTGTACATATTTTTGTTCAGTATAGCTTAACAAAAGGGGTCCTTGCTCTTGAATTCTTGACGACCTCTGTGGCGCGATCGGTTAACCTTTACGCTAATCGTGAGACCCGGGCTCGATTTCGGGTGGAGGCAGAGTTAAGAGCTACGCTTTTCTTCTGCTTTTCAGTCTGGTCGTTGTGTTTTTATACATGTTTGTATTTATTTATGTATAATAAGTCTATATTTCTTAAATTTACGTTGATTAGTACCCTTAATAAAAGTCTTAAATTAACTTACCAAGGGACTAGTTCAATTGGTGTAATATTTTCCTAAAAAAACTGTATGTTCAAGATGCAATCCACTAACACACGTACTAATGGTAAGTGCATACACTATTTACTAAATTATTTATAAATAAACTAATAATAAAACTATAAATAAAATATTTGAGCCAAATCACTGCCAACAGGGTGAGTGCCCAAGATGCTGGCAGCATTTCCGCGCTGTGGCTAAGTACATACATGTTGTCAAGAAAAATAAATTTGTGAAATACACTAACTACAGAGCGAGTAAACATTGTGAGAAAACCTACCCATTTCAAGAAACAGGTAATAGTCATTGCTTAATAATGGCACGATTCACCATCAGTCACGTTGCGAGAGGGTGTTACCTATCTGGTTCACACGTGGTTTCGAGGTGTATACCATATCTAACTTCGCAATTGTGGAGAAGGGCAATACATACATACATATACATTCACATCCTTGAATCCCTTTCGGGGTGGACAGAACCTCTGAGATATAATGTTTCCTAGGTTCATTTTGGCATGAATGGGTTTTGATGTTTAAATGGAACATTAGTCACAGGTTGCTAGTCTATCGCCCAATAGATTCCCTTAAACCCTAGTCCCTTAGTCGCCTTCTACAACATGTCGGGAAGAACGGCAGCTAGTTAGCACTCTTTATACGTTCCAGCTAGCTCGGGAAAGAGAGCAACAATAGGAATGAAATGTATGTATGAATTATTGAAATGTAAGTCTTTTAAATGAAATAAGATATTTTATATCTTACCTGTGGCAGTGTCATTTTGATTACCACTTTCCTTTTCAAATATTTCACCAAGTCTATTAAAGTTAACTTTTATCTTCACATTTCATCTATTCACAGGGTCTTCACAAGATCGTAAAGTATCACACAGTTTGTAACTTCACACACTATAAAGTTGTATTAAAGTAGGATATCATAAAGACACTAAACACATGTTAGGACTGAAAGACAAAGAAACTGAGTGATGTTTCACAATACAGTTCTGTAAGTAGTTTATTTACTGAGACATCTTTCTAAGTATACTTGTCTAATGATAAATTCTTCGTCTTCACATGTAACACACACCGACTAATGAGGCCGTAAGATAAAGTGACTCAAAATTCAACAAAGACTCGTTTTACGGGGGCATTTTTATCGATGTCTAATGAATGCTGTTTGTAATTAATTCAAGATATGATCATGAATGATAATTGTTTTATTTTAAGTTTTCCACGAAATTCGCATTGGATCAGTAACTTACTTATGAGGGAAAATAAAGTTAAAGCAACTGGAATGCTGTATTAATTATGTTGAATGTTATGTTATTGATGCTGAAATTTTAAAATAGTATGTTATTTATTTTCTTAACATCATATTTCATCCGATCGATATTAAGTTAAATCTATAGTTAAATAAATGTTTCTTGTCTGTATTTAAAATTAACTAAATATCTCGTATCTTCTATATCACTTGAATTACTCATAAGATTACTTTCTATCAAAATTACATGTAAATACTCTCCTTGCACATTTTCAACCTGTCGTTTGACAGCGATAAGATGTAATAACAAACAAATTGTGTAAATATAATGGTAGGGGATCTCTGACAATCATGACCAACATATAAAGTATATGTATTTTTAAAGTATTCAAGTATACGACTATAAGGATAAGTTAAATGCTATCTATCCAGTGAACCGTGAGCTTTGAGTGGCTCATACCGAACATGCCTTCAAAATGTCTCAAGCCTCTGACTACCCCGCAACAATAAAAAAGGAAGTTTGTATACACAAGTCATGAAGCGTACGTTTGAATAGTAGGACGAGTGACTTATTAATTTTAAGGCCATGTCAGTATTTCTCTACCAATTTGTGGGATGCAAGTGACAAATGATCGTGATCATTTGAATTTATAAATAAGTTACTAAGTAAACATTACCATGCAGTTTCTAGAAACCGGCCTATGGTTTAGTAAACGCTATAAGTAATATTGAATAAACTTGCAATAAGATTTGTGTTTGTGGATTTAGCATTATTCTATGTCAAATACCTGTAGTTAAATATGTAGTTTAAATATTGAATTGACGTTGCGATCCTTTTGGGATGGACAGATCCTTAGTAACATACTTGCAATATTTGCTCGACTACTTAAAATAACTATCAGAGTAAAGATGGCATTCATGGAATTGATAGATTGCTAGCCCATCGCCCAATAAATTAATGAGACCCTTGAAATTAATATTTCAGGGTATAATAATATATTACCTGCTAATACTTTCGTTATTCGTGATGCGACAATAACGTATCTGAAATTGCCAATTTTATACCCTTTACAACAAGTATTTCTCCAGTCATTAGATGATAACTCCAGTGTCACTCCAGTGCAAACTTTGAAGCATTTTGTTGAAAGAAAAGTTTTTTTGTTTGTTTTATGAAGTGCGGTTAATAAACCAATTAAACGATGTAATTTCTCTTACCGTGCCGTGTTTGTATGTATGAATTATATTTATTATATTTAAAGTATAATATTTCTAAGAATAAAGACACTTAACGAGTAAGATATTATTCTGTAGTGTTCTAACCAAGACTGACATACACTTAGCTTGATCACTTTTGGGATTTACGACAACACCTTTTAGGTCACTGTTTAGCATGAATAGTCATGTCATATGGAACATTGTTCTAAGCTTGCTAGCTCATCGCCTAATAGATTCCATTTACCCTGTGTCATTGAGTCGCCTCCTAAGACATGCCGAGAAGAAAGGCAGTAAGTTTGCATTTTTACGTCCTAAATTTGCACGAGAATATAGACACAAATGGGATCAAAAATAAAATCACAAGGTTTAATCATAAAATTTATTCAAATTCATCACAACAACTTAATTAACTTCTTATTACTTTTCCTTTATACACAATGTTAATATATGGAATAATATCTTTGACTTTGCCACATAGGGCAATCTAGGCAATTACCTTAGTTATATTTTTCAGTCATATAGTAGGTAGGTAATTTCTGAAACAAGATATAAATATGCTATAATGCATTTTGTAATATAAGCTAGAATTTTGGAATGATAAATGATATCCAGACTATTTATATAACATATAGATAAACTAATAAAAAAGAATCATATTTTAGGAATGAAAACAGTAAGTTTCAACATTCATCACCTTAACCTTAAAAATAAACGGAATATGCTTATATCATGCTGATATTGTCAGCTTAGTTTAATCTTTTAATAAAAATAAGTATTTGATATTAAATAAGATTCAGCACTAAGAGTGCAAATTTATGTATACCCTGCATTTAATACTAAGGCAAGGAAAGGCAGACCAATCACGAGATTGGTTCGTCAAATGTCTAGCTTCCGATTGGTCAGCACGCGCAGGATTTGTTTCCATTGGTCCGTCCGTTGTCGCCATTTGCAATCTTATGTTCCAGAGCAAATTTATCGCTGTCCTTATTATCATTATTCTGTAGCAGCTTATCATTGAGAAGTATCTGGAAGTTACAAATTAATCATCTAATTTATTATTAACTTGACTGATGTTATCAGAAAAAGGTATAAACTATCAATGTCATGATGAAACATTGATGAGTCAGAGTCATAAATTTGGATAATTAAAACCGTGGGGGAGTGGAAAATATATTTTACCTACTTCTCAATCTCAATTTAACTGATATTTCACATTCTCATTATTGCAATATGTAACCACAGATCTTTCTGCAGAGTTTCTTGGCACTTCTTCTCTGCAGGAATTTTTATTTACGAAGTGCCATTAATTTATTAATTTAATTTGATTTATTTTTATAATTAATTTATTTTAATGACATATTTTTATAAAAATTGTTTTTTTTACTTACAATAAGTGATTTTATGATCCCTACGAGTATATTGAATAAAAAAAATTTCATTTCATTTCAAACAACGTATACATCAATAGGACCTATTTAGTGTTTTCGTTTTTTAATCGTTGTCTTATAAGTTGAACATTTTGTTTATAAGTTATCTCTGTATACCAAACAATACCTTTCTTTCAAACAACTAACCTTATTAACTAAGCAGCGCGCCGCCTCCTCTATGTTGATGTTCTCTTTGGCAGAGGTCTCGAACCACCCCGCGAAGCCTTTCTCCCGGCAGTACTCATCCATCTTGGCAGGCTGGTTCACCAAACCTTCTTTTGATTGGTCGCACTGGTGTAAACAAACATAATAACTGTACCACACTGTACTAAATCTTAAATACGTCAAATAACACTTTTACGACCTTACAGGGTAGTCTAATGTTTGCATATCCGTCTCCGCAATTGCGTGGATAGTAATTCTATGGTCAGGTTTGCCACCCACGTGATAACCAGATAGTCAGTTGGTGACAGGCGGTAAGCGAAGTAACAATTTAAAAGCATTATTGTTTGATTTGAGGAATACGTACGTTTCTTCATGATGTTTTCCCTCACCGTAGTTTATTTTTCACTAAGGTAAAGTACCTACATTAATTTTACGATAATATAGTACAAAAGTTAAGAAACCTTCACTTCCTAGAGATGAACAGTAGAGTTAGCGCTTACAGCGATACAAAATTAGATCTGCGTAGTTTCAATAAAATCATACACACATTGCTATAAAATATTCGATATTGATTTGCAAATCTCTAACTACAAACAAGAAATGACATCCATGAACGATATGTACTGAAATTCTGCTCAGCAAATTGACGCACTCTTAAAACAATTGCTATTCCTGCCAATAGTTGTTCTAATATATTTCACCTTCACACCACTCCTCACGCTCCTTAGATATCCTATAACTATTCTAGGCACACTAACCTTGTTAGCAAGCAATATGCACGGAATAGGCGACCCGTCCGGGAGTTGAACCTTGCTGTCCAGATCATTCTTCCACTTGACCACGGCGTCGAAGGTGGCCGTTCGTGACACGTCGAACACTATGAAGGCTCCTACGGCCTCTTTGTAGTATACGCGGGTCATGTTGCCGAACCGCTCTTGACCTGGTTTGGAAAGAAATATTTAAATTAGTACTTATTTATTTCAACTAGCTGCCGTTTGTCCCCGCGGCGTGTTGTAGGAGACGGCTAAGGTACTAGGGGTAAATAGATTTTTTGGGCGATAGGCTTACTACCTGTTGTCAATGTTTCTTATAACATCACAACCCCAATATTAGTGCAATTATTAGCAATTTGATATTTATGTATTTAATTAGTATCAGCCTGGGCTATAAAGTGACTGACATCACGAAGCAAATACTTTTTAGTTGCTCCATCATGATTGATACATACGTATATGTATCTATTTTAAGACTGATGAAAATAGAGTAAAATATTTACCTTTATACATGTATATGTTTATTATTTTACTATATTTTCTTAAACTTTCTATTAGAAATAAGTTCGTACATTTACCAATACGGGCGCTAGTTCATATTAACAATCCGACAAACATAAAAAAGCACATAAACAAGAGGATTATTATCACAAAGATCACCAACATTGCTAAACTAGTTGGTTCTAAAGGATTTAGTTGGTTCATTGTTTAGCCTTTAATAAATTATACCCAAAATTCGCGTTTTTATCATACATAACTTGTTATAGTATGATATCTCGTTTATTGACAAAATATAAGTACAACCATAAACAATATAAGTTGTTCGCAAAGAGTACAAATACGAACGTGTTTATGTTTGATTTAACAAAGAATATTTATTAACCTATTTACATCTTATCAAAAAATAACATCTAGAGAATAAATAACACAGAATTTTCTCAGTAATAATTAACATACATAGATAATTACATACATAATAGATGGATCATATACATATAAAACAAAAGCGTTTGTTTTCCTGTAATAGTTATCTGATTTTGACAATAATTTAATAATAATACAATAATAGATGTTGATTACAAACCATACACATATTTTTTTATGATTTAAACTTCCGCCATGTGAAGTAAAGAAAGATAAACATTTACACATTGCACAACACGTTTATTTATTAATATAATTAAAGTACAAATGCTCTACTCCTAGTTTTGATGACGTGAAATGGTGCTGCTTTAGCAAAGTATCTTAATATGTTATGACATTCTATAATTGGCATAAATTTGGGACCTAATCGAATATAATATTTTATACGGTTCAGTTTTCCAGAAATTTAATTCACATAATAATAATTTCAACAATCTGGACCCTAACAAGAATACTAAATAGCTGCCGTTCTTACCGGCATACCGTAGAAGGCTACTTAGGGACTAGAGCAAATGGAATATATTGGGCGATGGCCTAGCAACCTGTCACCAATGGTCCATATAACATCACAACCCTGATATTCATGCTAATAAGTAATCAAGGAGATGTTACCATGTCTCCAAGGTTCTGCCTATCCCGAAAGGGATTAAATGACATACATGCATGTAATTTCAATTTGTTTCGTCGTATGATAAGTTTTTATTTCTATAAAATGGCTAAATTAGTATTTAACTAAAATAATAAGGATTTACCTATTAATCCAGCAATCATTTAGGATATATCTTACTATAAAATCACCAATTCACAGAAAAATAGGAACACACATAAAAAGGCATGAATAAATCAAAATTATAATTAAAAAGAGTACTATAACCCCTCTATCTTCGGCTTGGAAGTGGCTTAGTTCGGACATTTAACTTATTCGTAGCCAACCTCTTTAGAAATTAATATTATTATATTGATTTATGATCTTCTCTTAGTATATGACATAAGTTGGAATGTGACAGCAACTCAACGATAATGCAAACTTCAATGATGCTTTGTTTTGACATCCGTACATATTCTTTTGTCGATAAAAGATGCGTGAAGTAAATGTATTATGGTATGATCACTATCTCTAATTGAGTCATATAGACCAAATCAAAAAGTTCACCATGTGGTTAGTGATGGCCAAGAGTGCATTTTCCTCTGGTTTAATGTTACTCAAAAGGACTGCTACGATGTTCTTAGATTCTTATGTTTTGTAATTAAAACGCCGCCGCGCTGGTCAGTTTGATATTGTTTACAAACAAAGTATTTACACGAATAACTTCCTTGTATGTTATGTCATTTAAGACTTGCATGTTTTATTATAGCATTTAGAACTCTCTGGTACTTTGAGAATAGTATAAATAAAATGTATGAACTCACGTATAAGATTATTATTGACCGAAATGTCCGTGCTTTTAATTGACTAAAGATCATACTTAGTACTTTATATACTATTTAACATACATTAAACGCCCTTCAGCACCAGTAACTTCCGTTCATCGTTACTCACCCCCTATATACCATGATTAGAATTTTTGGACATACAAAATTTTATTCAAAATTTACCATTGAGCATATAACCTCATCCAACAAAAGTAATAAAAAAATGAAATTAATCGAGCGACGGGCTAGCAAACTGTCACCAATGTTACATATGACCTCACAACCCGTATATTTATCCTAAAAAAGTGACCGAGGAGATACTATACCTCAACATATGCAACGCATCACTCACCAGCAATATCCCACAGCTGCAGCCTAATGACAGTATGGGCGTCCCAGTTAAGCACCTTCAAGGCGAAGTCCACGCCAATAGTGGCCCGGTAGTGCTGGCTGAAGAACTGGTGCACGTAGCGTTTGATGATGGACGTCTTCCCAGTGCCCAGTTCACCTATCACCAGGATCTTGTACAGGTGCTCCCGCCGCTCTGAAGTGGCGGTCGTCGAATGGGACTGTGAGGAATAAGGGTTTGTTAATGGTGTATAATAATAGTACAAAAATTAAAGTGCTATGAATAAGATGTCTTTATGGTCACGCAAGGTATATACATACACATCACGCCTGATTCCCTGTAGAGGGGTAAGCAGAGATCACGGATCCCCATTTGTCCCGATCCTGACAGACCACTTTCACTTCATTGACATTCATACATCTTCTCATACACTCTCGGTGGTTAAAGGTACACCTAACGTCACCTTTTTTCAATATGGCGTCTATCTGACTATTTTACAGTTTTTATAAATAACCAAGGGTTGATAGTCTGTTGTAAATATATTAGTTCTAATCATAATTTTTATTTAGCATAGTATTTTTTAAGTTTACTATAACAACAAGAAACCAAGTAGGAATATTCCATTTAGTTCGTCGTTCGTTTGAATGCTAAAAACAATAACAAAGATGCTATACATATACTTGTACAAGTGGCCTACATAAAACGTCGCCGAGATCGCGAGTTATATCTACGTATTTACAAATTATCTTAAATATAAGTGAACACAAGCTGTATTTTAAATACAATGACACCAACATGTTTACTGGTGGCTACTGGAATTCTCGATTTGTGTCATTTATATAATTACTAATAGCATCTACATAAAAGCATAAACATACGCTTCACGACTTGAGTATACATACTCCCTTTTTTAATGTGGCGGGGTAGTCAGAGGTTTCAGTAATCATCTTCGAAATTTCGAAGGCATATTGGCATCATGTAAACTAGATTATGACTAACACCCTTACTAACATAACTGGAACCCTAATTAATCCAAAAACAGGTTGAAAAGGCATTTTTGACCGATAGCCTAACCTACACCACCATATTACTAAGGAACTTTATCATTCATTCTAAAAGTATGCCGTATCTTTATCCCTAAAGTTAAATAAGACGATTATGAAACCTTATTATCTTTCCGACCCTAGAAGGATTATGAATATGAAAAAGATATATGTAATATATTTCTGATTAAATCGGTTTGTTACTCTATATATTACGAGCAAGTTATTTTCATCTTTACTTGATTTACTAGAATTACACAGTAAAGTGACAGTAAATACAAAAGTACTTTTTATTCTACAATATTACCAACTTATATAAAGTATATTTTGTATTACTATCTATACTTTAAACGATATTAGAACCATGACCAATGAGGATGATGCATAGATAACCTCTTTCAATTTCACTCAGATAAATTTCAAATACTGTTTCATAAGATACTGTCGTTTCCTATCGCAAACGAGATGCAAATTCCAATTGATGTCAAGAATTCATTGAAGATCAATTAGAATGATCTATTAACGAAGTCTGTAATTGATCCTGTTAATGCTAATGTACTCGTATTAATAAAGAAATTGTGTATAATAGAAGAAGTATTATTAGAATATTTATACAGATGTTACGAATTATGTGGTGTGAATGGTTATGTGACGTTGAAACCTAAATAGTGTTATAGATGTGTGCTCTACGATTATATACATTATAGTAATGTTTCCAACCATATTGTTACGACATATGTTAATACAATTAATATGTATTAGAATCAATTACAAACACTGTATAAATACTTTGGTTATTCTGACTATGAATTAAAATATAAATTATTGTTATATAATATTTTCATCGGAATGTTCAATATTTATTTATGCCTGCTATACATATTAATATTAACATCTATAAACATGCATTGTATCATGTGTAACTGAATTAAAATGTTTTTGTTTAAGAATGTCTATAAACTAAACAAGTTCATCGAATGATAAGGTTCTTTAGTAATATCTATACGTATAATTACTCCTTTTTATAGGACGCTAAAGTTAATTCATATAACTACTAAGTTAATAAAAACTTTAGATTTTGTTCTTACTATTATTAAGATACATTTTTAAGATTCTGCTACAAATCCGGTAGTTAAAAAAATTATGCACTGTCAGGAAACTATCGACATCATTAATGATTATCTAGCAGATAAAATATTTTGACCGATAATACGCTATGACAATGTCAATATGAATATACATTATTAACTTAATGAAGCCATTGGATACTTTAGTAGACATTCATTTCTATAGTTTAGTAACATTGTCCTTATATAAGTAAGAATAAAGGAATAACAAAGACAACCATTTGCGTTCAAGTCAATTACAATCAATCTTTATCCAGTCATCATCCAGACACACTATTCGAGTTAAAAATTGATATGAAAACGTGTGAAAGAAAACCGCCATTCAACTTACGCCCGTATTCGGCTTCGGTTTAGGTGCCATCTTAAACAAACCACTTCAATGTCACTAAACACCACAATATAAACTCAAAGCACGTGTTACCCTCGTGATATTTTGACACAATCTGATCCACATCTCAATGCACTACAGATTTACTTAAATTCGATTAAAACTGGATCTTAAAGGTAACGATATACATGTACGCAGGCAAAGGCGATCGGCCCTCTACTCGGCGCGGCAATTCGTCCGAGTATCATAAAAGTAATCTAGCAGCAGCGGTAGAAAGCAAACAGAGGTATTTATCGGACGCTTGATAACGCTCAAGTATTTGTCATACTTCAAACATATGTATACATAGGTATGAACGATATATGTAGCTAAAGAATTGTGTACGATAGTAATATGAATAGATCAAGTAAAAGAAACTCATGTTTTTACCTATATAGCTAAATGTTAAAAACAATTGTGTTTAGTTTAGATCGATAAAGCTTATACTAAGGAAATAACAATAATTAACTAACGTACTAACCAGGACATATAGGAAGAAATGACTATGAGACTAGGATAAATTCTAATGGGTAATACATAAGCTTACGCCACCAATGTTACTAAAGTGTCATCTGTACACTCAAGAACCATCAGAGGCCTTAGTCCACTAACCTTCAAAATCACAGTTCAATATCATATCATTAATAGTACGAAGTTGGTAGTAGATTAGCATAAGAAACAAATTTCGCCAATTTAAAAGCGATATCTGACACTTATGCTGATATCATAAGTGAAATTTGACACTTTTACTAATTCACTACCAACTTCACACTATTACTGATCAGATATTAAACTGCGTTTGTGCTAAAATACTTTCGTAGACTTGGGCCTGGTCTCAAGTGACAAAAGGTTCTTCACAACCTTATCTTCCATCTCCTCGCAAGATTAACACCTAGTCCACTTTTCCTTGCACTATTCTGTGTATGCATGTGTTAAGAAATAGCGAACAATATGTCGTGTAAGCAAGTGAAGTGAACGGTGCGGTTGGCACAAGAAATATGGAACCGCCAGCTTCATTAAGTTACACTAAGTATTAAGTTTCAGCCACGCTTGAATAGGGCGACCTCCGTTAAAAGGCTTTACGACATACGGAATCGATACTGATATCGAACCTATTGAATAGAGGTACACATTCCAGAGACTACAATACAGGTATCGATTTAATATCGATTCTATTCGGACGAAGTGACATTCTGGTGCAACCGCAAATTCTTTAGCTACTTGTACCAATTAAAATGACATTATCGAGCATTATTATTACATTATCGATGATTTATTTAATTATGGAAGTTTTCAGGTTTTAATTACTACCAAGTATTTAGAATATCCAGTTTCGATGTTCTAAGTACTATTGCAACATTAAGTAACATTGACAACCACCGGTATAATAAAAACTTGAAAAATATATACTTTCATAATAATAATCAGATAAGTATTTGACATGATATTAAATGTGTATCTATTTATTTGATTCAATAAAATGTAAATTTTGGCTGGTTTTATTGGACCTTAAAACGCGTCTATAAAAAACGTAGTGGGGACCGTAAGATAAGATAAAAACGATACCTTATAACTATCATGAGAACAAAACCATAAAAAAATAGTTTTTTAAGAAAGTTAAGAATCCAAAGAAAGATCTTAACCCAATAAATAAAAAGCATAGCGTCATTATAATGCCTTTCTCGATCGATAAACTAACTTAAGTAACATCAGCTGGAACGAGTGCCTGGATGGGTAAACTCTGAGGTTTTCTAGGCTTGGTAAAGTAATCTAATACCGACCTCTGATGTTAAATACTGTATTTTTTATTTTAATTTGTTTAAACGTAAGCTTAGTCCAAGAGCGCAAAAAGAGGTATATGGATTATGCTTATGGCATATCCAAAAGCACTAATTTCCAAAGAACAAATTTTATATATATATATATACAATATATATATATATTATTATTATTATTATTATATATTTATTATTATTATTATTATTATATATATATTAGTTTAAGTGAAAAAGGAAATATTAAAAACGTTGTTTATGAGATCCTTGTAGACCCATAAGACCATAAACTAAGTGGTTGGAACCTAATATAATACACCAAATTTATCAGTTTTTTTTACAAATATGTATATAACTCGTCATCTGAATTTTCTAGTAATTAATCGATCTGTTCATTTAGTTACTTACTTTCGTTTCGAAGATACTTGTTGAGCTATTATTATCGACTTGATAGCAAATCTTTTATTAGACTTATTTTTTTCCTATCGTTATGATTTTGATGATGATTTCGAAATGCTACACTATTCTAAGAGTACAATTTACTTATAATAATTTTAAAAACTAGTGGCGCTGTGTAAATATTGTTAAATTTAAGTTTTTTTTTATTTGTATTTATTTGGTTTTATTTTGTTTGTTATAGTTAATTTTTCATATATTGTATAGTTTTAATAATAAAGAATTAAAACATATTTATGGTTTACATGTGACTAACGTAAACTATAGCATATTTTAAAAACCTATTATAAACGAAGATGTAATGGCACGAATGCGTGCTATTCAACAATGTAGCAATCGACCTTACTCAACAAATAAATGATTGAAGCCACTGCACCTTTAAGCAACTACGTATATCAACGTATGGAATGTGCTACGATATTATACGATGATTATAATCTAAGACGAAAGATGCGCATATTAATTTTATAGTAATCAGATGAGATAAAGCAACAAATAAATTTGTGAGTTGAGTGCAAATAAATTGTTAATAACTTCGCGTAATTTCGCACCATAACTCATATTTTAATTACCAATCACTGATAAGATGTTTTATTATTTTTAAGATATTTATACTGAAAAGTTATTTTTTAGCTTTATAGTTTTATGTAATACATACGTTATAAGTAAATTTTGAACGTAAACACACAAATTTAATTGTAAACATTTTTCATTAGATACTACACCCCAATTACTCAACAGCTATACGAATGCATATAAGTGTAAAGAATAGTATAATTAATAATTGAAATAGTATTTACATATAAGACACTAGGTGAATTTTAATAATATTAAACTATTAGTTTAATAATAGCGATAGAAGGGGTGCTGTGAGGTGTGAGCGTGGGCCGGTGCGGGTGCAGGGGCTGAGCGGCGTACTCACGAATCGCATGTCTTGGCGGCTGCGCACTAGCAAAGCAAAAGCAACGTACGGGCAGCAGGAAGAGCGTCTCGGCGCTGAAGCCGCAGCACTCGCACACCGTGAGGCAGCTGTCGTCCGGCGCCCGCTCGAAGCTCATGGCACGTCGAGCGCCCCCCGCGAGCGCACACTGACTACCGCTCGCCCTGCCCTGCACTGTGCACTATGCGACTCACCGTGGCGGGAGGCTCCGGCGGCGCCAGCAGGTCCCCGTGCGGCGGCATGGCGTCCACGAACGGCTCCTCGTCCGAGTCCTCGTCGGCGGGCGGCTGCTGCGCCACTCGCTGCGTGGCCAACGCCACCGCCTCTTGGAGAGAGGTGTGCGCGCCCCCTCCCTCCGCCTCGTCGTCCGCCTCCTGCTCCGAGTGTTGCGACACGAGGGCGATGCGCCTCCGCTGCCCGATGTCGGGGCTGGGCGCCTCCAGCGGCCGCTCCATCTCCAGGTCCTCGCTGCGGCGGCGCCACGCGGCCTTCATGAACGCCCGCGTCGCCACCGGGTGCTCCACCGCGATGGGGCTGCTCGGCGACTCCGGGGAGTCCGTCTCGGGCTCTGCGAGCGGCGCCTCCTCCTGGGGCTGCGCCTCAGGAGCAGGGTGCTCTTCCGGTGGGGGCTCCGTGGTTGAGGAGGCGGCGTCGCTCCCGTGGCGCTTGGTGAGGCTGCCGAGGCGCCGCACGAAGCCCTCCTTCTTCTTGCCGCTGGCGTGGGGCGATCCGTCGGTGCTGCGCGACGCGGCGGACGACTCGGAACCGGTCTCGGCGCGCGCCTTTTTATTTTTCTTGCGCATGGCTTTCTCGTCTCGGGCGATCTCGCCGTCTGAGGCGGAAGATTTGGTGGAGCCGCTGCGTTTGATAGCGCCGAGGTGGAAGGGAGAGCCCGACCGGAACGGCGAGCGCAGCGTGTGCAGCGTGCGCTTGAGCCGCGAGGGGCTGGGCGCGCGGGGCGGCGCGGGGGGCGGCGGGGAGCCCTCCCGGGGGGCTTCTGCGTCGGCCATGCTGGTGGCGTGGTGGAGCGCGCGCCGGCGACTGCCGCCCGACGCCAGGCAGCCCCAGCGGCCGGAGGGCGACCTTGCCGCGCCGCGACGCCCGCGCTCTCCCGCGCCGCCCATGCACTTCCAACCAAGGAGACATCAATCATACACCCGACGCATCCACACGATCACACATCACCACAATAGACGGAAAAGCGAGCGGTACTACTTAACAGCCAATAAGCATCACTCAAGCCTAATCTATCCAATAAGCAGTGCGTCGCACTAATTGTAACAAATCTCTATTTAGCTGTTGGTGCATGCTATTGTCAAACAGAGTACTCACCGATCGCCAAACCATGGCTTATCAAGACTTAATAATATATCTACAGTGAATTTATTTATTTGTAATAGCGTATCCCTCCTTCCAATTGTCAAACATGTTGAGGTCAAACCTTGGAAGACGAATAGTCGTCGAATGGTTTGGTTTCATGAACACAGTGTGAGAACCTGAAATTCGACACCGCCCCAAATTCAATTAGACTATTAGCACCACCATTGTACCGAAACGGAACACTTTTGACGATTCAAAAGAACGACATCGATGTACAAGGACACAGAATGTACGCAACACGTCTTTGTATTCATTCATGATACTCAACATCATTATCTATTAAATAGTTTTGGTGTTACTTCACTGAAAGGGTAGAACCTAAATTCTTTCACAGGGGTAATTAATGGAATTACAGCGTCAAAAATCAGCATCATTATACATACATATAAAAATACGTACCCTGCATTGGTACATTAACACAGAAATCATTACCGCACAACGTTACGGTCGATATCAAACGTACTGTTATTCCTAAGGCTTCCCTTCCGTAAGAAGATGACATACAAATGCCCTTTTCGCCTAATAAACACGCTTCACGGAATAATTCGTACCTGGTGTTATGTTGAGCCTCATTATCTCTCATATTTGGGGTGCGCATTACTAGGGTAATTTCCACTTATTGCTTACGCGTCACTTTTATAATCCCCGTACACAGAAGCTTTAGTATCAAAGCCTTGTAGTTCAACACTTGATATACGAGTATAATAACAATATTTAGGTATAGTATTATATTATCTGTGTTTAGGATATTAAAGCACCAATTGAACTAGCCCCTTGGTAAGTTCATTCAAGACTTGTGTTAAGGCTATTAGTTGACGTATAGTTAAGAAATAGATACAAATTATATATAGATAAATCCATACACACGAGTAGCGTTCAGATGCTTAATCAATCGCGCCACGGCTATATGAAGCTAAATTTCATTTGAGAAATTAGTGATTGATTGCAAGGGAACATCAAATATAATTACAACAAATATACCTTTATAACATAGTTAGCAAAACGATACTTATATTACATTTAGTAATACCTCAATACATTAACCTTTTTTTAATTTAATGGCTGTTTATTTGTTCCATATTCATTTTACGTATATATTCCATCTAGGCAACATTTACGTCATTAATCTACGTTCTATGACTGACACATCCCTTCAAATATGACGAGAATTGAACTTGACAATGCAGAACTAATTCAATCACTCATTAGCTCTGTTCAAGGACTTATGAACTAATCTTTACTTATTAGCTTAGATGACAGTCAATGTTATGATCCTTTAGAGATACATACATTCATGCTCGTATATTCACGCTTCTACGTTCCCAACGAGATAGGTTGAAACTATCGACTGCAACCTGGAAAGATCCTGACAAATCTCTCTTGCTTCATTCACACCCATTAGCCTTCTCATATATGCTATTCTGTTCTTCACACTACGTACACCCGCCTTGAGAATAATGTCTCTAACATCATCTGTATAGGTCCTTGGGAGATCGACTTGTAATACTAACATTCTATGTAATAACAACTTTAATTATTTGTCATACACTTTTGTTTACATACATATACATTCACCCCTGTAATACCTTTCGGGTGGACAGGAACTTGAAGATACAATAATATCTCCAGGTCACTTTTGTTTACCTTTATTATATTAGCATACATATATGATATGTCACGATATTGGAGGCAGTAATAATGCAACTAGCTGTACCTGTTATCAACCCGTGGCAGGTGACGACTAAGGGACTACGACTTAATCAAATCTATTGAGCAATATGTTAGTATCCAGTCACAAATATTCGTAATGTCATAAATACTACAGCGAAAAAGATTAAAGAAATGAACGAAGAATGATAATTTGTTTTATTTTAGTACTCTTATTATAAATATCATTTTATACTCGTACAAGTATACTACTTGGTATCTTACAAGTTCCCTTGAAATTTTCCGATGCAAATCTCAAGTCGATCAATTGACAAGTAGTTATTAAGGTTAATAATACAGTTCATATAATTTACATCTGGTTCTGAGACACGTATAATTACGGTTTCATTATTTAAAAGTGATAATTAACGCGGTGAAGGTAATCACACTTCTTAGCATAGCTTATAAAGGGCGGTGTAATATCAATGTTTAATAAGCAGGGAAATCTAGGGTCTATATTTGTATCAGCTTTACTATTTTATACTGGTTTACGTGTAAATCTAGAATAGTAATTTTTATATGGATGTGTTAGTGCTTTCAATATATGAACTACAATATACTACTAAAATATTGAAATAAATTTTCCACAATGTAGTGCGAAGTATAATGTTTGTGTCGATTTGCTTTCATTATCTCGTAACGAGTGAAAAATTCATACAAACGGATTAATATAGATAAACGTTAATAATAAAATTTTAAATTAGAGGAGCAATTAGAATGGTATATGTATTTTAATTAAAAGAAAGATAAATATAATTTATAACGTCCCTCTATCGTACAATCCAAACAATCAAATTGACCGCCGTTATTTCTACGTAGTTAACTTATATTAAAATTATAATGAATATAATGAATTAGAGGTTGCAATATCATTACTGGTACTGAAGTACTGTAACATGTAGGCACTTTCCCTCTTAGAAGACTTTGCTTTATGATTAAAGCCATCCAAACAATTAGCTGAAAATGCCTATAAACATACGTAACAATAGAACGGCAGAATATTTCTATTCGCTTTGTCGATATGCCTATCTAGGGAATGTTCCTAACTTTTGGTTCGAAGATCTAGACTGGCCATCCAGCCTTATTATGTTCTATGAGAAGTTCGCCTATGTAAACAGTTTCATGATTATATCCTTAATGGTTTTGGAGACTAGTGCATCCTTATTCACGGAACAAAACTTGACAGAAAAACAGAAAACTGACGGCGTGATACATAATATTGCTCACGCGGAATTTTACGTACACTTCCTGTGTGTGACTTTGAACAAGAAAAGGATCAGGAACTTAATTTACGTTCAGTCAGTGTCAGTGAAGAAGATCTATCACAATGATGAAGTGGATAAGAAAATGATTAAAACGTGTAAAACGTACATCGTTCTGTATTCATTAAACTTGGTGTCGGCCATTTTAAGCTTCGGATATGAAGGGTTGATGTCGTATCTCTCAGGTAAGTATTAACAAGAGGCTTTACCAATTCTTATATCCGTGGCATCATTTTCTTTACATGAAATAATAAACAAATCGTTGGCATGGCTCTTTGGGATTAAAGCAAAAATTATTGGGACTAAATTGGTTTATTTCGCCAATTTATGATGTTATGAAATTGGCAGCAGTAAAACAGCAGTCATTGCATGTAGATCAATCACTAAATGTTATATATTATTATAAGCTTTAAATAACATTAAACATTCGCGCCATGACCGTTAACCCTTGCCTGGTAGTAAGAGCGTCTCCGAAATTATAGAGTAAGATTTTTTAGGTTACAAATGTTCAAATAACTCTTCATCCATGTAATTGTTTAAGGTGGACCCTTCGTCACTTCAATCCTAGCGTACCCTGATGTGGAAAACCGGAGCAAATTGGCTGGAATCATCAGGGTCTTAGCCTTTTCAGTCTGGTACTTCTTAGCAGCTCGTTTAGCAGGAGTATACTCTATTGCTCTATCCCTGGGTATATGTACTAGCCATCAATATGAGAGTTTGAAGAGCTATTACGATAGTTTAAATAATATATTTGATGATGAAAGTTTGAATCAAGAAGAAAAAGAGGAGAGATACGAAAAGGGATTGATTGTTGGTGTTCAATTGCATAGTTTAGTACTGTGGTAAGTTGTTGTAATACTTGTGTAAACTATCTATAACGTTTTATACCTATCTTCTAAAAAGAGTTCTTTACCGTATAGTCTATACGGTCTTACACCACTTACTGCGCATTTTTGTTGATAAGAGATAATGATTGTATTCCATTACGTAATACAGACAATCTAAAACTTCGAAAATATTATGATTCCGCAAATTTTCAAAATATTTTTATAGCGAACTTAATAATAAATAAAATAGTGCCCAGTTTGAAATATTCCATCTAATTTTTAGGTGTTCAAGAGAAATGCAAGAAATATTCGGAAAACTGTTCAGTGGGCAAGTGACCACCATTGTCACCCTTCTAGTCTTACTGCTCATACAAATAACAGTATGTATTGAAACAACATAAGTGCAGGTAGTATTTAATTTTTGCCACACAATCTGACAACCTCTTTCAAACAATGTCTTTTTTTATGGAAAACTGTTACCGTATCATTAATAAAATAAATTTTCATATAATACAGATTACACAAGGTGATTAAATTTACATCTTAATAAATATAACAAAACAAAAAAACAAAAACGCATTCACGACCATTAACCCTTGCGGGGTAGTCAGAGGTTCAGGTTTCCATCTCCACAATTGCGAAGGTAGTAATTCTATGGACACCTTGAACCCACGTGTTAACCAGATAGTCAGTGCTCAATGTGACAGGTAATAATAAAGGTGTTAATAAATATATATCGTGAAAGATCATACATATGCTAGATTTTGCAATACGCCAAGATCCCAGAAGAAAAATTCTAATTTAATGACGACTTTATCCCTTGCAGGGCTAAATACATACACTTCACTATAATTTTATACCACCCATACGTTTACGATAATACAATTGCAAGACCTAAAACCTACCATAAGAACTCTTTGATAGGGGCTGTCGACAGTACCTATACCATAATAATAGTACAGTAAATACTTTTTCCACGATAACACAGTAATTTTCTATTATCTATTTCCATTATACGGTGAGGCAAAACGAGAGGAAACCTACCTGTTTCCCAAACAGGTAATTGTTAGTCCTTGTAAATGGCGACATGGCTGATCACCTGTCACATTGAGTACTGACTATCTGGTTAACACGTGGGTTCGAGGTGTCCATAGAATTACTACCTTCGCAATTGCGGAGATGGAAACCTGAACCTCTGACTACCCCGCAAGGGTTAATGGTCGTGAATGCGTTTGTTGTTTTGTATTTAATGGATGTTATTATACATATAAACCCTCCTCTTGAATCACTCTATCTATTAAAAAAAACCGCATCAAAATCCGTTGCGTAGTTTCAAAGATTTAAGCATACAAAGGGACATAGGGACAAAGAAAGCGACTTTGTTTTATGCTATGTAGTGATATATTTCTAATGTTCTACTTTTATTTCCATGTGTCAGTCCGAGAACAGAACCCCGGAAGGCAACTTAACGATAACGATCACGGCGGCCTCCCTCTTGTTTATCACCGCCGTCTTCATGTGGAATGCTGGCGACATCACCCTAGAGGTACGGCACGGTTCAGGGGCCCATAGTGCGAGAATGAAAGAGTAAATAGAATTAAAGTTTTTTAGTAGTTTTACGAATATATTTAGTACTAATATAGTTATATACTCGTAATATTTATACCGTAGGAAGAAGAAAGTAAGAATTACAGCTAAAAATATTAATATGAGATGTATTTGCTATCAATATAATATTTCAATAATTATAATAGTCATTAATTTATTCAATAATATTAATAATATTTCGCCTTATATAATGATGTGCCACGAGCGTATATATGTATGTATTATAGTCAGATTGCTTTAATTATGTTTAATAAAGCTCATATTAATTTTCGTTATAGGTCCTAAATGTATCAATCAAAAGAATATAGAAAAAAGGCCTGCATAAATTACATATTTTATGAATTATTTAATATAAAAAGTCTCATTTGATAATTATGTTCAACTTTTACGATAAGAAACATAATGAATTCATTCATTGTGTCACAGTGTACACTCTCTCTTATTGATATATGCCTATAAATATGTGATTATGTCAATTATAGAACCTTAAATTCTAGTGACTATTCGCTCATGACTCTTTCTGAGAGGAAGGCAATTAAAAGGCACATTAGACCCTTTTCTAAGAACGATTTCGTAGAAGCGCTCTGTTGATGTTATTTTTCTATTAATCATGTACCAGTATGCAAATTCAGTATTGGGTAGAACCGTTACTGTGCCGTTACCTTGAAAATTTTACGAATAAGATTCAATAGAAATAATATTTGACTATTATAAAAACCATGAATGAAACAAGAAGATTTAGTCCAATGAAATCTTTCAATTCCTACCTAAATTTAATCCAAATAGCTTTTAATTTTTACTTATTCTCAATGGCCGTATTGTTTAACACGTGTGCTGAAAGTGAAAAAATCTGTTAATTGTTTCTAATTGAAAAATGAAACTAATTGCAGAGTCTAAGATTTTGTAGCTACTACAAATCCTACATTAATACAACCACTATACTATTGAAATATCGATGTATTCTAAGCCGAGCAAGCTATTAAGATCACAATAAATCACTTAACGGGACTTTGGCTTAACTTACGTATACACAGACGCCGGTGGCGCCATCTCTATCGCCTCATTGGGACCATTCTTTATCACTTGACCACAACTGATAATATTCTAATTTAATCACGCTTACAAAACCTAACGTTAATAAAACGCTTAATGTTATCAAAATGCAATATAACTAATTATTATGCACCAATTTCATTGCACATTAAGATACAATAATATTTAATAATGCACTGGTTTTAGAGAATTTAATTAGTTGCCTTTCTTATGACTTTTGAATTCCCCGACAGATATTAGGATGTTTTTACTGTCTGTTAAGTAATGCCAACGAATCTCATAACTAATTTTCATTTCAAAGATATTTAAGCTTAAATTGGTCCAAGAACAGCTTTAATTCATGTCTATTCTAATCGGCGGATTTACTGAGCCCGCGCTCCGTAGATTCCCGCCGAGCTGGACGCCATTTGGGATCTCAACGGCACACACTAAATGACTGACATTTAATTCTAATTGCTAATTTTAATATAATAACTTAGTCGTGTATAACATTTTCCTTATTTAATTTTGTATTGTATAATTATTCGTTAGTACTATTGTGTCATTGATTATAATGTGGAGTTTCAATAAATGAACATTATTATTATTCTATAATTTTAGTATCAACTATTCAAACTAAGAACACTGATTCCTAGTGATTGCAATGTCTTTTTCTTTCTAGGCCAGTAAGTTACCAGTGGCGATGTACTTCTCGGGGTGGCAAAACTGTGGAGCCAACTCTCTGGCGCGCATCAGACATCTTCTTGTGATCTCTATCGCTATGGGCCAGGTCAGTTCATGACATTAAGAACTCATACAATAGAATAGAATAGAACAGAAAAAATATTTATTCACAAAAACAGCACAGGTACAAAAACATTAACATTTACAATTATTACAATTGACAAGAAACTGCACTGTCACTGTGAAAGGGCCCAGGCTCAGCATATGTACATATTGGACACCTTGTGTTTTTTGTAGATAGCTTTTGACATATAGAGCTATACTTAATGAAACACTTACCTATATAGTAATCTTATTTACTATGTGAGACCGCGTTATATCACGATAAATTAATAAAGATATCTGATTACCTTTATTTAATAAAATTTATTAAATAATAATAACTATATAGTATAAGTTTGAGTAGCTTTAGACTTTTTTCCAGCACATGGAATAGAATGTACTAATTAATCCTGGCTTACTTAAATGTTTACTTAAATATAATTCTATATAACTCTTTGGATTTTATTCTGACATTATTATATTGAAGACTATTTTCCGTAACTCGTATATAAATTCTTCAGTACATAATCTTGAATAGAATATAATATAATATATTTCAAATATGTTAATTTACATATTATATCGTTTCATTTTATTACGTTTCAGGTGCCAGTCGTAATGAAAGCGTTAGGAGTAATCCAGATGTCATATGCTGCTTATCTTTCGGTAAGATCACTGAAAATTTGTACCATGATTGAAAAAAACCAAGAGTTAAGTATAAATAGCAACAAGAGTTAAAAATTTAAGAAACATGTGTTTTCAAGATGCGTCAATAAGAAAAACTCTTCATCAAAACTTACGTCCATTTATCCCTTTTTAGGATATACAATCTCAAAAACATGTTTTTTTTCCAATTAAATTTCATTATTATTTACATAACAAAATACGTTTATTATTTTCAGGTTGTAAAAGCTGCGTACTCAATATTTTCAGTTATACTTTAAGCACACAAGCTAATTCCTTATTTTGTAAAATAAGTTAAGGAGGACATTATTTAAAGATGATAATATAATTAAATGTTAACATAGTTCATTAAGAAATATAAATTTAATTTATAACTACAGCACTTAACAAAACAATTGAATTAATACGAGAATACAGTTGTAAATAAATACGAGAATGTACCGTTCATAAATAATTAGTATTTTTGTTTATCCGACATGACATTAACTGTGCCTATAATAAAGAGATTTAAGAAAAGGTATTTTTATTTCAAACTTCCATATAATGTACATTTCCGTATCGAAGTGTAAGTTCATATATATTTATAGCAGAATGAAACCTTTTTGTCTCATATAGTGATTACAAATATTCGCAACCCAACATTTCTTTTGATATGGAATTGCACTTCCTCAGTCGTCTCCAAAGAGCCAGTAAGGGAGGTAACTAGTATTTTATAACGAATATTTAAATATAAAAGAGTGACGTTAGAAGTACCTATAACCACCGAGTGTGTATAATGAGTTGTATGAGTGTCAATGAAACGTTTGCAAAGATGAGGACAGATAGGGATCCGTGCCTATCCCTCTACAGGTAAACTGCCGTGATGTGTATGTATGGATGTATCTAAATACTACCAAGCACAGAATATATGCATAATATACTCATCCATATTATTCTTCCACATTTCCTTGTCCATATCAATATCATGGTGCAACACCTATCTATTGGTTCGCTGACGACTTATACGTTGGTTATTGAGAGCCATTAAAAGTAATTGTGCCTATGAGAACGTGTCGGCTCAGGAAGTCTCAATCATTCGCTTGATAGGTGACCAGACCTGCACGATGCGCCTATATGACTATTCTTACGTTTGACATCAATGAACGCATCCGCAAAAAAATTCATGTCGCAATTTCGGAGGATATGACAGAGCGATTAAAGTTAATTATTTAAAAAATATTACGTTTCTGCCAAATTTTTTTTCATTGTTATTGTACTTTTTATAATTTACTAACTTATGGTAGGTACACTATGGTCCAAATCTGAGAAATCAGAATTTGAATAATATGTGAGTTTAGAGTAGTTTGGCAACGCAAAAAAACCAAATCAAAGCTTCTCGTCTTTTAACAGATGAATCAGACTAAACATAACGTATAGCAGCCTTGAAATACATTGATGTATTATCCAATCTTAGAGAATTATTCCCCTAATTTCAAATTTTGTCTTTGTTACTTCTAAAGTTGTTAAATTCTTACGTTTTAGTTTTATTGAATAAAGAGCTTCCTTTGAATAGTCAACCATTAAAACACAACCAAAACGTCACACACAGACCTTAGGTTTCGGTTTTTTACTTTAACTCTACAAAAGATTACACTGGCTTACCAGTAATAATTATACAGAGATAAAAAATAGTAGCATCAATAAATAATAGATAAATTTTTAATTGCTTCACAAAATAAACCCGGCTTATATTTACATAGACTATTTAGATTACCACTAAAATAATGCCTCGTGTTTGTTTGGGGCGAAAATTGAATGCCCTTCTTTCCAGAATGCCATTTAAAGAATAATATACTGTGAATGAATTTATTAAGTGTTAGATAAGTTGACACCGATCTCGTGTCAAACAGGTTCACGGAAGGGATATAATGTGAGTAAAATATGTATAATTATTGCAAGGATCGAGTACATGTATGTATTTATATTTAATAAGCATATAATAATGGGAGTTAAAGTATGCATGTCCAGTGCTAGTTGGAACTTATAATATTTTTAACTAGCTATCGTTCTTGCTGGTATATCTTAGGATACGACTAAAGGAGGTTAAAGAACGTAAATAGCTTATGTAAAAGTATGTACATATATTTACTAGCTATGCTTCATTTTGCATTAGAATAACCATATTAATATAAACTTTTCTTTTTAAACATATAAACTTTCATATCTGCGTTTACTTAGTAGATCATTTAACGGTACTATCAATGAATAAGATAACACAAATGTTAACAACATTAATCTGCTTGTTACATGTTACTAATCTGATTGTATTGTTATTATACCACAGATATGTGGTAGTACATATTTTGTCAATGTCACACTACGAAGACTTATTAATAGTAGAAAATCGAATTGTTTTTTTCCATCTATTAGAAATAGTTGAAAAAAAAACATACTATCATTAAACATTTGATTCTTTTCTATAGTTCATAAATGTATCATTCATCATTCATAAATCGAAAGAATCAAATATTAATTGAATTCAAATTAAAGTGACTTTTCAATTAATTTTTGATTCCGACATTTAATTACTGTGCATTTAGGGTAGTTAATACTTCAATTATTCAAATGCACTGGATAATTACAAGATCGGGTTGCATTTTAATATGTAATAAGATTCGAAAACTAAAGTACCTGATTTCATTAGAGAAATTACGGGTTTCTTCCGCATTGAATATTTAAAGAGAACAATTATTGAGTGAAGCGCACGATTATAGATAATATTCAACTAAAGAGAGCTTTAGTAGACGTCCAAGTTACAAATTGTATTCTCTAAATGCAAAAAAAATGGGTTCTAAATCTTACAACAACATAGCAGCACAATATTTCCAAAATCTTTGCAAATATGCTTATCTGTGCAATACTCCCAACTTTTGGTTTGAAGAATTAGCATTATCTTCAACTCTGACCACTTTTTTAGACAAATTCATGTACTTTAACAGCTTTATGACCATCACTTTAATAGTCATGGAAGCAGGATCTCTGTTCACGGAACAAAACTTGACAGAGAAGCAAAATTCGAATGTGTATATGATTTCTGTTGGACACTCGCAGATATATATACATTATCTTGTTGTGTCCATGAATAAGAAAAGGATTAGAGAGCTAGTATATGTGCATTGTGTATGGATAAGGAAAATTCATTATGACGAGGCAGTGGACCAGAAAATGATAAAGACTTGTAAGAGATATATCTTTGGGTATTCAGTCAACGTCTATCTGTCGGTTCTGAGCTTTGGGTTTGAGGGATTGATGTCGTATTTGTCAGGTAAATAATATATAATTTCACCAAGCATGTTTCAGTAACAATTTTCACTTACGATAATCATAGTATTTTTCCTGAACCAGATAACTAATTCAGGTTGTGCTTAAAATACAACATTGGCAGTAGTCGATTAAATTTTTTCCATGTATCGGGTGCTTTCGAAGGACCAGTGACGCAGCCTAGCTGCATCGTATACTGAGGCAGCACCTTTTCACTGCATCAACTATTTTCTACACATTCATTTTTGACATGTTTTTGTTTTTGTAAAAGTAAGTAGTGAATAAAGTGTTTTCTTACTTTCGTTCTTTCTTTCATTTATGTAAAGGAAATAATACTAAAATGTTGTTTCCATAATCGTATTGCATACAAACAGTTTTTATAAACTGGAACTAAACCCTTGAGAGGTTCGCGGGACCATTTCTTTGATAGATTAAAAAACTAAACGCAACATTATTTCAGGAGGTACCTTCGTCACTTCAATCCTCGTTTGGCCATACGTAGACGACAGAAGCACATTAGCAGGCATAGTGAGGATCATCGTCTACCTAATCTGGTTCCTGATGATAGCAAGAACTGTAGCTATTTACGCAGTAGCACTCTCTATGGCGATCGGCACGAGTCACCTGTACGAGAGCTTGCAGAATTATTACTATAATCTCAACGATATATTTAAAGATGAAAACCTTAGTCAGAAACAAAAAGAGGATAAGTATGAAAATGGGCTGATCACTGGGGCTCAACTGCATTATAAGGTGTTGTGGTAAGAGCTAATTAAATTTAATAATATTTTATACTGTTACATTGTCCTGTTAGCTGGGACGTAAAAGAATGCTAACTAGCTGCCGATCTTCCAGGCATGGCATAGAAGGCTAATAAGGGACTAAGGATATTATATCTCCGAGGTTCTGTATACCACAAAAGGGATTAAAAGATGTGAATGTATTTGTACATTGTAGACAATTAACGATATACATAGTTTTAATACAGAGGCACCTTTTGGTTTTCCACTACTCAGAAGTTTCAGAAGCATCAGCTTGTGTAGAATTAGTAGTACATATTTCTATAAAGTTCGTAGTATAAAACTCTGAATTCATTTAAACGTTCAAATATTACTCTTATTATCTTACTCTTATTATATACATATGTGAATAGTTTACTTAGTTATTTCAGTTTAACAGTTTTTATTGATGAAAGACTAGGTATATTATACCGTCTAATTTCAAACAGTAAAGACAAAAAGTAAGTACAAAAGCTTTTACTGTAGTATTATATTATCTGTGACAAAAGCACATACAAATACATACTTTTTTTCCAAAATAATGTAAAAAAATATCTTTAATAGGTGTGCGAGAGAACTACAAGACATATTTAGTATGTTATTCAGCGGTCAAGTAATATTCAATGTCACTGTGCTGATACTTTTGTTGATACAAACAACGGTAAGTGAACAATATTATTTATGTTATAATTTTTTTTTATAATGTTCCTAAATTACGATCATATAGTTTTAATTCAGAGGAACTTTTCGTTTTCGACTACTCAGAAAGTGTTAATGCTATGTAAAAGTAGGAGTATTTTAGAAGTTTGTAATATAAAACTCTGACTTTATTTAAAGCAGAAATTCCTAAAGCGGTCGATA
>JAMBLF010000744.1:0-208964 GCA_030578115.1 Leucoptera coffeella
TATAATCCCTTTCGGGGTGGACAGAACCTCGGAGATATAATATCTGCAAAGTCACTTATCAGCATGAATATTGGGGTTGAGATGTTAAAATGCAACATTCTTGACAGGTTGCTAGCCTATGGCCCTATAGATTATTTTTACCCCTAGTCCCTTAATCGCCGCCTACGACATGCTGGGAAGAATGGCAGCTAGTTGGCATTTTTACGTCCCAGACTAGCAAAAGACAACTTTCCGAAGGTATATTTAACATGTTAAATTAATGTTTTATCTCTTATGACTAAGGGACAAGATAAATCTATCTGGCTATAGGCTAGCAACCTGTCATATTCCTAGGTACTATGACATCACAACCCCAATATTTATACTAAAAAGAAACCTAAAATATATTATATATCCAAGGAACTGTCCACCCGATATGGATTATAACCGTGAATGTCTATGTATGCATCACTACATAGTATAAAACAAAGTCGCTTTCTGTGTCCCCATGTTCCTTTGTATGCTTAAATCTTTGAAACTACGCAACGGATTTTGATGCGGTTTTTTTTGTAGATACAGATATTCAAGAGGAAGGTTTATATGTATAATAACATCCATGAAATAGTGGAGTAGGCTATAAAGCCGGAGCGGGTCACTAGTGCATGTATAAGTTAGAAAAGAAAAGAAAGAATCTATTTTGACAATAATAAATAAAAACAGTTCCGCGCATTTATCACTATAAAGAGCACTCTACACGGTAGACACGTCCCGCCGCCGTCCCGCCGCACGCGATCAGCCCGTGCCGCGATACGATCTCCGATGGCGATGATAGCACGCCATTCCCACGCCGCGGGGGATTAGCGACGCTATTAGTGCATGTGATAGGGCCTTTACTTTTGTTTGGTTTTAGTCCTTTATAAGAGAGTAAGGAACTTGGATGAAAATAAAGTATACAAAGAAAACAAACGCATTCACAACCCCCCCTTGCGGGGTAGTCAGAGGTTCAGGTTTCCATCTCCGCAATTGCGAATGTAGCAATTCTATTGACACCTCGAACCAAAATATACCTACGTACATATGTATATACGATCACGTCATTCAATCACGTTTAAAGTGGATGGAACCTTGAAGACACGATAATATCTCCCGGCAACATTTTAGTATGAATATTAGGGGTTTCTAGCCCATCGCCCAATAGATTCAATTTACCCCTAGTCCCTTAGTCGCCTCCTACGACATGCCGGGAAGAACGGCAGCTAGTTAGCATTCTTTTACGTCCAAAACTAGCTTAGAACTACGTTGTAATAAACCAACATGGAATCTACCGACTGACTAATCAAAGTTCAAAAAACTCGAGTTCAGTTATGAGTTTTATTGCAGGGTAACGATATTATCTATTGAGTTCAATAATACATTGATGTCACATCTGACCATTAATAATCTTTGCACGTTTCTCGTTTGTCAACGGTAACACTTTGACAGAAGTATTTAGAGGTATATCAAAATATCAATACACACTCAATAATAATAACATTTAGGATACTACAGGCCGTTTCGTAGGAGCCGGCCCAATAAGACATATGACAGTCAGATTGACGCTATATTGAAAAAGGGTGACGTTAGGAGTACCTAACCGCTGAGTGTGCATGAGAATATTTATGAGTATCAATGAAGCGAAAGTGGACTGTCAGGATAGGGATCAATTGGGATCCGATATTCCTTTACAGGGAATCAGCTTCGATGTATATGTACGTTAGGATACTATTACACAAATTGAACTAGTAAAATGGTAATATTTTTGAGAAACTCGCGATGTTTATTCATTTTACTAGAAAACGGATGATACGGTATACGGTATAAAATGACCGAAACGTCGGGTAGTAAGTAGTAGTTTTACTCTTTGTGTATAAAATATACGCGATAAGTGCTGTTATCTTGTAAAATAGTCCGATGGTAATTAAAGTCATATATAATCCGCCACCAAAATCATATGAAGAAGAAAAACATAGTTTTTATAGCAGAGACAAATAAAAGCAGAAAAATATTGATACAGTCTTCTCAATTTGTGTTTATATAGCGTCAGGAACCGAAGAGTATGTATGAGAAGGTTAATGGGTGTCACTAAAGCTAGAGAGATTTGTCAGAAAGTGACAAGATGTCGATCGATAGTCAGCCCATAAGAGACAAAAAAAACGCATTCACGTCCATTAACCCTTGCGGGGTAGTCAGAGGTTCAGGTTTCCATCTCCGTAATTGCGAATGTAGTAATTCTATGGACACCTGGAACCCACGTGTTAACCAGATACTCAGTGCTCAATGTGACAGGTGGTCAGCCATGTCGCCATTTACAAGCACTAACTATTACCTGTTCGACGAACAGGTAGGTTTCCTCACAATGAATTTTCTCACCGTATAATTCTATAATATAGAATAGACCTGAATATATCTATATAAGTATGTCCTTAAACTTAACTAACTCTCCACCCAATAAACACCTAAAATTACCCATTCAGTCCACACACGAATTCATATCAAGCCAACTCCTTATACATGCTACACACGCTGTACACGCCACGTGCCAAACGCAGCCAGTGACATGTCAGACGAATTTACACGAAGACACATGCCAAGGAATTTACATATTCTAATGCGTCGAAGCGTATTTGGGTTGGGTTTTAATACACACGACTTAAGTATACACACTCCCTTTTTTATTGTGGCGGGGTAGTCGAAATCTCCGAAATTTCTAAGGCATGTTTGGTATGGGTCACTAGAAGCACGTAACGTGATAGATAGTAAACCGCATCGCCGTATCTAGGCACTGGCTATTACCTATCCCGAGGGATAGGCAGGTATCCTCACCATGTTATCCCTCACCGTAGAGCCGGTATTCGAACCTAGGACCTTCCTGATAAAAAGTCAGAGATCTTACCCACTTGGCTACAGCCGCGTTTTTAATCTTTGTCTATATATACATACATTCACGTCCATTAATCCCTGTCAGGGTAGACAGAACTTCGGAGATGTAAAGTATCTCCTAAGTCAATTTTAGCTTGAATATTGAGGTTGCGATGTCATGATGGAACATTGGTGTCTACTTCGATGTCGTGGGCATAGATTGGATTCCGTTCGATCCAGGCGTCGATCGATAGTCTCTGCGTATCCCGTTGGAGACGTAGACGCGTGAACATATGTATGAATGTATGCCCACAGTGACCAGGCGTCATGAAATATCTGTATAGGCTGATGACTGATCTGCCTATATAGATATTTCACTGATCTGTCTCTAAAAGATATTGTTAATACCATTAATCACTCAACAATACAAGAGATTGACACCTATATTCTTAGTATGTTACCTACTTGACGAAAACAAATAACATCACATACAAACCGCTTAACCACTTTAAATTATTCCATAACCATCAAAAGTTTGTTAACATTGAGAACAATAGCATCTGCGGGGATCGGGTCGCATTTGGCAGCCCAGACACGTATTGCAAAATATTCGACCACCGCAAAGTGAATCAGACACTTCATATAGAGAAAGGAAATATATGAGAGTATTAAAATAGGGTTTCGTTCGTCTTGTACGGGATTTTGGCAGAATTATCTCTATAGTTTTAAGAGATTTGCGATTTATACTGATAAATAATGACTGACGCGACTTATCGCGTAACATACATACATACACATCACGCCTGATTCCCTGTAGAGGGGTAGGGAGAAATCACGGATCCCCATTTGTCTCGATCCTGACAGACCACTTTCGCTTCATTGACATTCATACATCCTCTCATACACTCTCGGCGGTTATAGGTACTCCTAACGTCACCTTTTTTCAATATAGCGTCTATCTGACTGTTATATGTCTTATTAGGCCGGCCCCTACGTAACCGCCCTTCCACTTCACTCATATATATTCCTTTTGTCAATCTGCTATCATTCATCCGCATAACATGTCCAAACCATCGAAGCATGCTCTTTTCAATCTTAGTCACTACATCTTCTTTCAAACCGCAACCTTCCCTTATCACACTATTTTTAATTCTATCATTCAATGTTACTCCTAACATGCTTCTCAGTGACCGCATTTCGACGGCATTGATTCTACTTTCATGCTTCTTTTGCCATACCCAACTTTCACTACCATAAGTCAATGTTGGAACCAGCACAGCCCTATGAATAGCCATACGTGCCGATTGAGAAATCAACTGGCTACCCATAACACTATACATAGCCCCATTAATCTTATTACCTGCACACACTCTACGTTCAATATCTCCCTCACATTTTCCGTTACTAGTAAAAAGTGTTCCCAGATATACAAAATCATTCACTTGTTCGACTCTTTCATTATCTATGTCAATCTTGCACTCTGTCTTGCTAAGTCCCTCCATGACCATTACTTTCGTTTTATTTACATTAATTTTCATTCCTTTCCTCTTAAGGGACTCATTCATGCAAGTGACCATCTCCTGCAACTCACACGCCGATGACGCAAGAAGAACCTGATCGTCAGCGTACAAGAGGCATTTAATGATCAACTCGCCCATACGCAATCCTCTGTCACTTTCTTTCAAATCAGTCAAGCAACTATCCATGAACAGATTGAACAGCCACGGCGAAGCTACACAGCCCTGCCTCACACCCTTTCGGATACTGAACCAGTCTGAGTAGGCCCCATTAACCCTAACACAAGCTCCGGAATCCATATATAAAGACTTTAGAGCCCGTATTAAATATTTACTTATCGCGTAAATTTTTATATAATAAAGTTTTACTATTAACCCGACGTTTCGGCTACATTGCAGTTATTTGTTAAACTAACTTTAGTATATAAACACTTACGCGATAAGTACCGTTAGTTATTAATCATGATTGTCGCTACTTAAGCCATAGATAGAGCCATGTAAACACAATGAATTAGCCGTAGTTTATTATAGTCTTTACACTGAGAATTTTGCGAACACATTTTGTCAGACTTGGAATCAATACTTTTTGATGTTATTATAATCCTTTTTAGGTAAACTTTCGATCCCATCTACCGTATCTCTGCACGAAGTTGTAATTAAAGATTAGGGTAAATGATAATTAGTTGTAATTATTAGTTAGTATTAGTTTTAATTAGAGATTAGGGTGAGAGAAGAATGATAACACTTTCTGGCATGTTCTATTTTTTGGAGGTATGTCAGCAATCATCAGATAAAGAAAATAATTCAGAGACCTAATTTTCTAATAATCTTCTTCAAGTTATACAGAATATCTATTAACTCTTATACAGATATAGTTGCTTTTAGAATACTAGCAGAATGAATAAGAAATATTTGTGATGCTGGATTAAAATACAAAAGTATTCACTTTGCTTAAAAGGCAATAAGGTAAAATAGTGTAATACTTGGAATAGGACTCCTTTTGTTCTCGGTAGGTTTTTCATACGATTAGTTGAAAATATAATCTTTTAAAATTTCTTCATATCAGTTTCCATGAAATTATGAAAGTTTCTCAGTAAGCTTTTGTTCAGTCGTCTATGGTGCGTCAACAAAGTCAGCAGCTCAGTGAAAGTTGAAAATACAAATAATTATTTTCGGCTGAATATTTAGTCAATTGTGTTGCCAAACTGGCTAAATATGTTCGCTTCGGGATAAGATTTGGATCCTCAACTGGAACGAACCGAAGAACAAGGACGAGAGCAAGGAATTAGAGCATCGATTTCGTTTTTCTTCGGTTGTAGCGGCTGGCGGCGTTGGTGTAACCATGGCGACGGAATAACAAGAAGTTCAAACGCCGTGGCATCAGTGTTTGTACTTCAGCCGACATAACTTTAGTGGTGAATGGCTTAATAAAGAATTAAAAAAAAAAGCTTTTGTTCTGTGTAACCCATTCTAATTCTATTAAGTTTAAAATACATAGGTACTATATGAGCCATAAACTCCTTACATTCATTTATTACTTAGAAAACAAGCCTCAAACAAAGGCTTACAAACAATATCTGAACGTGACACGCTCAAGTATCATCTTAGACTAATTTCCATGCCAACCGCCTACGCGCCAAAAACTGGATCAGTTATGCAAATTTAACTGACAGTTAGAAAGAGTTGTGACAGCTCTCAAAGTGACATACGGAAGCTGTTTGACAGGACCAGACTGACTGATCTGTGGTATGGACCCGCCTTTATTTGGTGGCGTTTTGAGTATGTCTTTTGCTTACTGTTGTTATTCACAGCTTAACATATACGTCAATTTAATGTATAATTAATGGTAGACTTGAGAAATGGGTATATATTAGTTGTAGGTGATATTAAGGGAACAAGGCACTTAACCTATAGCAGTCGACTGCTGGATGTAGGCCTCTCCAAGGGTATGCAATATTACGATCATTCACGTCGCTTTCTCTTCTTAAGAGAACAAAACAAACAAATCCAATTCTAACTAACAGTTGCTTTACACATACATACACATCACGCCCATCTCCTTACGATAGGGTAAGCAGAGAATATGAATCCCCATTTCTCTCGATTTTGTCAAATCACTTGCGTTTTAATGATACTCATATTACTTTCTAGATTTAATCTATTAGATGATGGGCTAGCAACTTGTCTCTATTGTTCCACTATAATATTTCAACCCCAATATTCATGCTAAAAACTGACTTAGGAGATATTATATCTCCGAGTTTCCGTCCACCCCGAAAGGGATTAAAGGACGTGTATGTATATACATATATTATTTATGTACTACGGTTAATACAGTTTACGAGGCTATAAATCTAGTGCCAAAATTTGTTCTACCATGTAGAGATTGTCCTAATTACAACCGCAATTCAATGTCACCTATTTAAAATTCTATTGTTATTTGTTGGCAACACAAAGCCTTATTCTTTGTATAGCAAAATGACCTCTAATAGTAGTCAATAAGGTTAAGAATTGAATACTAGTTCTAAAGAACTTAAATCCATGGCTAAGTTTGGATAGAAATCAAGCCATTGTCAAATTAAGTTTAAGCTAACACTTGGCTTAACTTGAGCATAAATTAACTGTAACATTAAGGTACGGTTTGTGACTATTAACCGTTATTACATTCTAGAATGATATTAGCATCTCAGCTGTGTGGAAAATATATATACTTCACGCCTCTTATATCTTAGGATGTAGTCAGAAGTTTGCGTATCATACATACATTCATTACTCTACTCCCTTTTTCCTACCAAGGGGTAGACAGTGTTCACGGATCCCCAATTATCTCGATCGTGACAAATAACTGTCACTTCAGAGACTACTATACATCTCCTTATATACACTCAGCGGTTAAAGATACTTCTATCGTCACATCTTTCCATATGTTTGTGGGATACTGTTAATATTTCATATCACCTATCTATGCAGTATTGAAAAATGTCTGCAGTTTCTTGGCATTTCTTCTCTGCAGGTTTTTCTTAGGAAATGCCAATAGTTTATTTAGATTTATTTTATTTTTTGAAGATTATCTAATTTGAAGGACAATTTTTCACCTGAAATTGTTATTTTTTGACTTTCAATAAGTGAATTTATGATCCTTGTATTGAATAAAAATCATTCCATTTCACCTCATTGACACCTTATATATTCAGACAAATTCAGCGGTCATAGATTCTTCTAACTCCATATGTTGATTGTGTATTGTGTTCATATTTCATAACAACTATCTATGAAACAACGGTAGCTAAAACAAAACAAAACAAATGCTTTCACGACCATTAACTCTTGCGGAGTAGTCAGAAGTTCAGGAGTCCATCTCCGCAATTGCAATGTAATAAGTAATTCTATGGCCACCTCGAACCCACTTGTTCACCAAACAGTCGGTACTCAATGTAATAGGTGGTAAGCCATATTATATATATATATATATGTTTGTGTGTATTATGTTATTATTTATCTGATTTCTATGAAAGAACGGCAGCTACCACCATTTTTTTACGTCCCAGACTCGCAGCGCATCCTGTAACCGGGTCACGTAGAAGTCTCATTTTAAAAACAGAACGTCAGCTCTTGTTTCAATAGATCTCTGGAATAACGTCCTCATAAAGGATGTCACATACGAAAGGGAAGGTCGGATACTGAATTTTGATTGGCTAATTTGAGGGAAGGCTGTAATGGCGCCAAGGATTGAGGCTTTATGGTAATTAGGCGGTGGGTTTGGAACTGAATAAATGTAGATGACTTTTTTCAAAAACAAATATGAAGATACAAAGATTAACTAAAATATTAATGTAGCTTGGTGAATGAGATAGTTAGAGCACAGATTATGTAATACTTTATTAGGCTTTGGTTTAAAAAGTGAGTTTCTTTAAAATTTTTATTATATACAACACAACAAGGAATTAAAACTATAAACCTAAAGTAGAAATAAAAATTAAATTACATAGAAAAGTGAGTTTTGATTTTAGTAAAAAAAAGTTATAAACTTAAATTAATTGACGTAATTTTTGAAGTGTACGAAATCTAAAACATAATATTGACTAGATCACATTACTCCCAGTTGAAATATTAATGACATGTTACATGATCATTGCCCAGTTAAAATAGTAAAGAAAGGCAAATAGTTCAATTAAATTCACGTCCCAAACTACTATGAATGATATGTTTATTGACCACACCGAAACTTCCCATAAACTCGAAAAGGTCAATTAAATTAAAATGCTACGGTGTCAGTTGGATCGAACAATTACGCAACGATTTCCACTGCGAAGACCCAGTCGCTTAACCCACAAAGATAGTTAAATTAATTTCGACAGTTCTGTAATTGAAGAGTATTTAAAAAGCCCACACGCGAGCTATAGACAAAAGAGGCTTCAAAACGAAGGTAATTTTGTGGCAAAGTGAATCGTTAAGGTGCTGCTTCGAAAATTTTGTTTAGTGTACTATAATGAGATTAATATGTAAAGCATAAGTATTTTTAGAGTACTATGCTTTTATGTATGCCATAAAATCAGATGTCATGTAATAAACTCTTAAAATATATACCTATTAATTAGTTGGGGTCAAGTCAAGTCCATTTGAGCAATGGGATAATAACTTGTTGCCAAATATAATATAATAAATATGTAAATAATGCTTAAACTCCATCTTGCTTTAGTAACTGTAGTATCTGACTATCCCAAAATAAATTACGGTCTACAAGTATAGATAGAAAAAACAAAAAGAAAAATAGTTTATTCACTGCATATACAAACCCTACAATTTACATTACAACACAAAACAAACATTAAAATTAAATGGAAACTTTGATGCAGTGAAGTACAGGTTATATTATTAAATTAAAAATACTATGGCCACCTCGAACCCACGTGTTGACCGGATAGTCAGTATTCAATGTGACAGTTGGTAAGCCATGTCGTCATTTACAAGTACTGTCTTTCGCCTGCTTGGGGAACAGGTAGGTTTCCTCACGATGTTTTCCCTCACCGTAGTTTTTTTTTATTGATTTGTTTTGTTTATTTATTACAAATACTATCGGAACACGCCAATGAAACGCAATAAAATGCTGTAGCTTATAAAAATCAACTACAAATCTGTAATGTTGTTATAATTATTGCTTTAAGTTTTATTTATGTTTCACTGTGTGCTATATTATAAATATTTCTATAAGTTTTGAGATCGTCACCTTAACACTGCTCTGCAGTTTTATATCACTCTTCGGCCTTGCAGAGTGATGGATTGACAATGAATCCCTCGAACTAAGCTCCCACGTATCTTAATTCAGAACACAATGCCACGTAATGAAGAGCGCCTAATTGTTCCATATGCAAATTTAGCTACGGATACGTAATAGATACCTACATATATTTCTTATTTAACTCTAGTTAAGTAATGTATGTTTAGAATGACATACACACATACACATCACACAGGATCGGGACAAATGGGGATTCATGATCTCTGCCTAAGCCTGTACAGGGAATCATGCTTGATGTGTCTATGTATGTAAAGATGACCTTCATAATATGTTTCCGAAATAGTATGTAAGGGTATCTTAGGTGAACAAAGTGTTTACGAGATCAAATACATACACATCACGCCTGATTCCCTGTAGAGGGGTAGGCAGAGATCACGGATCCCATTGTCCTGATCCTGACAGACCACTTTCGCTTCATTGACATTCATACATCTTTTCATACACTCTCGGCGGTTACAGGTACTCCTAACGTCACCCTTTTTCAATATAGCGTCGTATAGACTTTGATACATTTAACTAATTCTAAATCTTTTATAGTATTTCGCTAAGTACTGCTAACGTCACCTTTTTTCAATATAGCTTCTATCTGACTGTTACCAAATAAACGTAAAATAATCCCCTTTTCTCTAATTTAATACTCATTTTGCTTTAACCCACTCATAATTTAACCTTAACACCTTCTCATGCTTTTGTTTTCACTAACACAACCTAAATGTCAACAGTACCATAACTATTATATCTTGAACCTTGATCCTTAACAAACGGTTTCGTTGTAAAGATCATTGTATAGTGGTTATATGCTCCTTATAGAGTTAAATTCTCGCTATCTCATTAAAAATCATCTGATTGTTGAGTCATGCATTAATAAAGCAAACAGCTGGGTAACATTTCATACCTTTATTTAGAATTGGTTTAGCGATGAGCTAGCATCCTGTCACCAGTGCTCAATTTAACATACATACATACACATCACGGCTGATTCCCTGGAGAGGGGTATGCAGAGATCACGGATTCCCATCTGCCCGATCCTGACAGACCACTTTCGCTTCATTGACACTCGTACATCTTCTCATACACACTTTTACTCATACAATATTTTGTAATGTTTATATAAGGACGATATATATACGAAATATATGTAAGTATCTCATCAACAACATCATCATCTTATCATCACAACCCTGATATAGCTAAAAGTGATCTGGGAGATTGTACTTATTATGTTTAGGTAGATCTGTCTACCGCAAAGAGCATTGAATCTATGTTATTGTACACATGTCGTTTGAACACGACATAAAATGATTTGAAGTATACACACTCCCTTTTTTATCGTGGTGGGGTAGTCAGAGGATTGAGTGCCCATATCCGAATTTTCCGAATTTCCGCGTTTCACTAGATAGGCAGCACCCAACGTGATAGGAAGTGAACCGTATCGCCGTATATAGGCACTGACTATTACCTATCCCGAGAGATAGGCAGGTTTCCTCACGATGTTTTTCCTCACTGTTACCAACTGTAAATTTTGTACGTAAATTAAAAACACATTAAATAGGTGATGTATTCATCGGTACATGCCAGAATCGGGTTTCGAACCTAGGACCTTTCTCACAAGAAGTCAGAGGTCTTACCCACTGGGCTACAGCCGTACTCTTTACCTGATAAAAGATCAACGCTTTCAACCAACCATGAGGGTAATCAAAGGTTCAGGTGTCCATCTCCGCAATAGCGAAGGTAGTAATTCTATGGCTATGTCGAACCCGCGTGTTACCTGATAATCTATTAAAATAGTTTACATACATACATACACAGTATTTATCACTCATATTTCGCTCCAAAAACACCCAATAGCAAAACAATCAGTAGAACAAAAGCCTCTTTCACACAATAGAGTTTCCCAAGTGCCGCCCACGCAGTGTTTTGTCTCTCGAAAATAGAGCCTTCGTTATGACTCATTGATTTGCCATTGATAACCGCCTACAGGTAGACAGGTTGGAGCATCTCGAACGGTTGTGTAATTGATTCGGAACTGATTATCGATAATACTAAGGAATATATACAATATGGTGAGGGAACACATCGTGAGGAAACTTACCTTTTCCCGAACTTGTAAATGGTGACATGGCTTTCTACCTGTTACATTCAGTATTGATTATACTCTAAACACATGGGTTCAAGGTGACCATAGAATCACTACTTACTACGTAATTGAGGACATGGAAACCTGGAGCTCTGACTGCCCTGCAAACGTTAATGGTAGTGAACGGGTTTTTCTTTTTGAATAAACATTCCCGTGGTTGCTTCTTACGACAATCAAGGATTATTTCTCTCTCTATAAAATATCGTCTATAAAATATAGTCTATACGTAAAACATTACTAAAATGTATTATAGTAGCAAATATAATACCATTTACTTCTGCAAATTCACTATTCAAACACTTTGCCATTGTAAAGGATCTCTGCGCAATTGTTTAGACAGTGCCATACGAAGGAATAACAAACCATCCACAGCACTACTGTATTGAGACTACTATCATACACCCTCACATATAATAACAGATTTGACTTTAATTTAACATACATATACATTCACGCCCTTTAATCCCTTTCGGGGTGGACAGAACCTCGGAGATAATTATATCTCTGAGGTTACTTTTTAGCATGAATATTGGGCGGCGATGATGATAACATTATAGCTCATTTATTTGGCTTTAGAATAAAGGTAAAACCCAAAATGGAAGTCAGAGGTACACGAAGTAGGCCGCATAGAACTTATCAAATTAGATCCATTCTTGTCAAGGTTACAACTATGCACTACTTTATTATATGAATAGAAGAATGGGTGATTGAAGCAAGGGAGATTTGTCACCATCGTTCCGGATGGCGATCGTAATTCTGTACCCCTAACCCCGTTTGTATGTATGCATGTATAAACATATTATAGGGAATGTGGATACATACATTTTGCCTCTAAAAGACTCTTAATATGCACTTGCTATCCCTGACTACCCTAAAGGTTTAATCTGTCGTAATATACATATATGTCATGTAAGAAACGAAACGGTACAGCTACCGGTATTTACCGTCGCAGACGAGACAAACAGAAGCCACGCCCCCTTTTCAATCATGTCGACCCTTTGATCCCAGCATGAGTGACAGAACAATGAGGAACACAAATGGAGTGCGTGTAGTGAAATGGTATTTGGTCTAGATGGGTATTGGTTTTGTTAGTTTGAGACTTTGGTGGGATTTGATTAGCTGTTTGGTAGTAAAATATTACACTCCACTTCTGTTAAACATAAATGTATTTGCGTTTACGACTTTCCCTCATTTTTGGGGTAGATAGAACCTCCGAAATGTAATATCGCTTAGGTCACTTTTAATAGGAAGTATCGGGGTAATTATGACTGAATGGAAACAAAATATTATTTTTAATGTGTACTGAAATTGCTACGTAAATAATTACGCGAGTTAGTATGTTACATACCTACTCTTCTTACGTAAATATATAAGTAATTTTGTGTATTCAGATTCATACACAATATATTCATATCATTAAATGCCTTTCAGGGTAAACAGAAAGCAATTATAGACAAGTTATCTCTTTAATTACCCATAAAAATATCGATATACATTATTATAATTGGAAAAATATAACTTTTATCCACACATCCCTACCTAAACATCCAAACCAGTCCCTTCCACACGTTACGAAAGGCACATACTTTACTCCCATTTAAAAGGCTGTAATAAAGCTACAGCCTTATCCTGGCATGCGTGTGGCCAGGCCCTATTCAGAGGCAATTTGTTAAGAAAGCGACGCGCTGGTTCATCTCAATTGCGAGCCATTCAGATGTTTGTTAAGGCGGGCGCTTCGGATATTGCTACCTAATGGTAGAATGAGATTATGGGTACAGTGGTATTTGAATGATAGCAGATTGACAAAAGGAATATATATGAGTGAAGTGGAAGGGCGGTTGCGTAAGGGCCGGCCTAATAAGACATATGACAGTCAGATAGACGCTATATTGAAAAAAGGTGACGTTAGGTGTACCTATAACCGCTGAGAGTGTATGAGAAGATGTATGAATGTCAATGAAGCGAAAGTGGTCTGTCAGGATCGGGACAAATGGGGGACTGTGATCTCTGCCTACAGGGAATCAGGCGTGATGTGTATGTATGTATGGTATTGATGTAGCTCGGTTGTTTGGGGCTTGACTCTGTATCAGGGTTCAAATCCCGCTTGAGCATGTGTGGAAATAAAGTTTAATGAATTTCTATGGACATTTTCGTAATGAAAATACATTTTTAATGCGTCGAATATTACGGTGAGGGAAGACATATTCAGGACGCTTGCTTAGCCTTATATGGAGTTTTTAATAAAAATTTGAATTGTAGGGTAAAATAATTATACTATACGTATGTTAATAATTAATTCACTGATGCAATTAACACTGATTTAGTTTACACCGTAATATTCGATTTCGTAAATGTATTTATATTACGAAAATGTACATACATTGAAATTCAATTAACTTTATTCCGTTTGGTATATGCTCAAGCGGGATTTGAACCCTGTACTGATACAGAGTCAAGCCCCAAACAACTGAGCTACGTCGAATTTATTCCTTCAAAACCTCTAGACAGGAATAGTCCGCAAGAGCCTTTTAAGGCTGTACGCTCCATTCCCTTCGCAAACATCGCGCGGCCTCCACTATTTGCTCGACTCCTGGGTTTAAATTTCACACGACAGAGCCACGGATGAGTGACCAGGAATCCTGGTGACCAGCTCCGGTGGGGAAAGGCATATAGTTGTTATGTACATACACATCACGCCTGATTCTCTGTAGAGGGGTAGGTAGAGATTACAGATCCCATTTGTGCCGATCCTGACAGACAGGGCGGTTACATAGGGGCCGGCCCAATAAGACATAACAGTCAGATAGAGACTATCGATAGCTACCTGGAACGATCCAGACAAATCTCTCTTACTTCACTCACACCCATTAACCTTCTCATACATGCTCTGCTGTTCATTACACTACGTAATATGTACTAAAGATACCTAGCTAGGTAGATATACACAGACACTTATAAGGTACAAATTGTAGGTACAAAAACCTACCTACAATTTATACCTATACCTACAATTCCTTAACTTCCTATATAAAGCATGTGTCACACTGTATGCAAATGACCGCAGCCATTCAGCCAATGTTAGGGTCATCTTACACTGTCCCTTGCCTGGCGTATTGATATTAAGCACTGCGTACACGTCAGCGTATTGCCTTATAGAGATACTGGGAACTTAACGGGTATTTACTGGTATTTATCGGTATTTCTGCTGGATTGTGAGTGTAAAATGCTGTTAAAGAAGGGTGGTGTTAGAAGTACTTATAATGGCTGTATTTGTATAAGAAAATTTATGGGGTGTAAATAATATAAACTCTGTATAAAGACGAGTGTTTTCCGGTCTATCTTAAGGGACCAGGGTTAAGAAAAGATCATAAAAGACTATAAAGGCAAAATGGAAGGTAGAGTTAGAAGGGGTAGGCCGCGTAGAACATATACAAATCAAATCAGAGACATTCATCTCAAGACGGGTGTACGTAGCCTGAAGAACAGAAGATCATGTATGAGAAGGTTAATAGGTATGTATGAAGCAAGGGAGATTGGCCAAGACTGTGGCAGTATCTGCCTATCCCTATAGGGAAGTAGAGGCGTGAATATATGTATGAACTAACAGCTAGTTACTTATAGTGCCAGTAGTAATCTGTACTCAATGTTTCACTATACTATCGCCATTATACCGATGTTGAAGGTTACCAAGGCAAAGGGGTTTATAGGACATACATACACATCACGCCTGATTCCCTGTAGAGGATAGCCAGAGATCACGGATCCTTATTTGTCCTGATCCTGACAGTTTAAAGGACGTGATTAAATAACGTCACATAATTATTCACGACCTTTAAGCCTTGAGAGGTAGTCTGTAGATGAGTGTTCACTATCCGTTATACATTGTGATGATCTTTGGCTACTAAAGACCAAATTTTTTATTTATATTTAGTATCAAACGTGACAGGTGGTAAATCATGTCGTCTTACATAAATCAACTATTATCTATTTCGAGAACTAGACCATTGTAAGTATCTGTTTAAAAACATACACATCACGCCCTTGCTTCATATGGGTAGACAGAGATCACGGATCCCCATTTATCTTGACCCTGATAAACCTCTTTCGCTTTATTGACATTCATACATATATTCGTACACACTCGGTGGTTATAGGTAGTTCTAACGTTATTCTATATCTGTAAAAGTATATAAACGTTCTACAAGTATAAGTTATCTAAATTTCGGTGCATGGCTCATGGGTTAGTTATAAATCGGACTTAAACACATTTTGGGTTCGTGTGAAATGATTTGGATTGTTCAGTCTTAAAGTACTACAAATTGTGGAGACGCTTTCGAAATATAAAATAAATCCTAAATGATAACGAGTATTGAAAAAGGGTGACGTTAGGAGTACCTATAACCGACGAAAGTGTATGAGAAGGTATATGAGTGGTTGAAGCGAAAGTGGCCTGTCAGGATCGGGACAAATGGGGATCCGTGATATCTGCCTACCCCTCTACAGGGAATCAGGCGTGATATGTATGTACGAAATAATTTTTAATTAGTATGTACCACTGTATTTAAAGAGTCATTGTTAGTAATTATACCACACTTAAGCTTATACGTAAGCTTATACTTTAACTATTTTGTAAAATTTGGGTTAAGATTAGTGCAAAACGAAATTTCAGTTACCATTTTAGTTATGCCTTGTTTTTTAGAAATAATTTAATGTGTAAAAGCTAATAATAACTTCTCACGTTGGGTATTAGCTATAAAGGCATTATCTAGCATTTGCGCAAATGGACCAATGACTATCTCTACCCCGCAACGGACTATGGAAAAGCATATAAAGTATTTATTATATGTTTAATTTATTTCACAGCCTAATAAGACATATAACAGTCAGATAGACGCTATATTGAAAAAGAGTGACGTTAGGAGTACCTAAAATCGCCGAGTGTGTAAGAGAAGATGTATGAGTGTTAATGAAGCGAAAGTGGTCTGTCAGGATCGGGGCAAATGGGGATGCGTGATCTTTACCTAGCCCTCTACAAAGAATCAGGCGTGACGTGTTTGTAAGTATGTATGTTGAATATAATAAAACCTCTCCACAGCTCCGCATAGTCCGGCCCACGCCCCATGAGTCAGATTAGAGCGAACACCTACACACCTGGATATAGGTGAGAGGTTTTCGATAATATCTCATTAGGAGCACTTGCGTTTATTGTTATTGATGGAGCGCCCTCTCTTGGTGAGAAAACTAAAACATATTGACATATTTAGGCATGTTAAATGTTACTGGGCCGTACAAAGAATAACTAACTGCCATTCTTCCATGCATATCGTATGAGGTATCTAAGGGACTAGAAGTCAAAAAAAGCTATCGGGCGATACGCTGGCAATCTTTCATCAACGTTTCATACAACATGACAACCTAATTCATGGTAGATAAATCACCGAACTTGTACCGTGTCTTCAAGGTTTTGTCTACCCCGAAAAGGATTGAAGGACGTGAATGTATATTTATCTAAATTGAAGCCTCTATAACTAGGTTAAAGCCTATAAAGCGAAAAACAATTGACAGGATAATCCAAGCTAACCATGTATAACCTAATCGTTTATACATACATACACATCACGCCTGATTCCCTGTAGAGGGGTAGGCAGAGATCACGGATCCCCATCTATCCTGATCCTGACAAACCACTTTCGCTTCATTGACACTCATACAAATAGTACATACTAATAGTCTCTACCTATCCCTTTAGAACATAGAGCCTTAAATGTACTTACATGTCTCTAAGTTATTGTCGAGTGCATTATAAATATCGGATGTTGCCTTTCGAATCCGAGTCGATTAATATCGGAGGCTTCGACGCTGCGAGCAGAGGTCGCGTTAAAAATGAGGTTTGATAGCACCACCTGCCTGGTAACCTCTCTAGAGTATAGGGGGTGACTGTTGTAAAATAAGCAAGTATTATTCTGTACTAGCGACCCGCTCCGGTTTCGCACTTCTGGTTATTTAATGGATGTCATTATTCGTATAAACCTTCCTCTTGAATCACTCTATCTATTAAAAAATACCGCATCAAAATCCGTTGCGTAATTTCAAAGATTTAAGCATACAAAGGGACATAGGGACAGAGAAAGCGACTTTGTTTTATACTATGTAGTGATACGAGTAGTAATTGTACCTTGGTTAATAATGGATTTTGTTACTGTTTAAAGAATCATTAAGTATTTTACAGGTTTAAATTTTGCTTATAAACTTCACTTTATCTGTTTCAGATTATCTGCCCATTCTACCGGCGAAACAGGTGTGAAGTATAAACACATACGCAATGAAATTTAACTTTTATATTTTATTATGTATAAAAGCAGGTTCTGATAAACTTTTCTACATATTAGTTTGATAATAAAATAAAAAGATAGAAGAGAAGAAAATTGTATGAAATATATTTAAAAAATTTATCGCCAATTTATTCCACAAAAAGCCAATAAATATATTATAGCAATGAATAGATATTAATTTGCCGTTAATAAGGATTGTCAATCCATATACCTCTAGTCCCTTAGTCACCTCTCACACTTCTGTATAAGAATGAGCTCTTACCGATACTATCGATACAAATCGTATCGAAACGTACAACACCCCGTATGTTAACAAGTTAGTGCTTTTGCTAGGAAGACTAAGAGAACGATGTGTGAGGTCTAGACTGGATGGAGGCATGCTGAACGTTTTCGAAATACTTAGCCTATATACTCTTTTAAGCCCTAATTCTTGAATATACTTATTTTTAAACTATATAATATATCTATAGTTATTTTTAGGCTCTCGCGATTTGTACTCATTTTTACTATATCAGACCGGGTTGTGTAACGATAAAATTAAATAAAGATATAAGTACCTTAATATCACTTGACGTTTCGACCCAGTTGCATAGGCCGTGGTCGTTGGAAGAAAATGAAAAAACGAAAGAAAGACGAAAGAAGGTAGGAATCTTTATTTTGCTTTAACGAGAAACGACCCGATCTAATATAAAAAACGTTGACTCCTTACGACATGCTCGTAGACTATAACTGAAAAGTTCTAATGTTAAAACCATGTAAGCCATACAAAAATATACATATTTTTCTGAGATAATCTTCCTCTTTTTCACCATATCACAAGAAATGATTAAAGAGCATTGGTAAATTCAATCTGTTTTTGAAGCCTACAAACTGAACAATATTCCATGTTAAAATGTTCACGTGAATACGAAGATTATATATGTCAGAGCTTATGTCCACCTATAGGATATATAAGAATTGATTTTCTTCAAACAAACGAAACAAACGTTATAAGAATTGATCTTCTTGTTCCCCTAAAGCATGACTCCATCCACAGGTGCAAACGCAGTCGACGATAAATGCCTCCAAAGGTCCCGGCTGCGACCGTCATGCATAACAACGACCACCATTGCGAAACTCAATGGTGCTTCATCACAAATGGTACTACGCTGGTTCGGGACTGGAGTAATGGTAATAAAGAAAGAAAGGAAAATAGTTTATTCACTGCATATGTACATTAGAACACAATACAAACATTACAACAATCACTACATCGCTCATTTGGTGCAACAACGTCGTAATTACATTTTTTTGTAAATTAAAGTTATTATGTCATTATGTTCGAAAAGTCTATTTACACCCGGAGAAACATCGACCGAAATGTTTTTTGAAAAATCAAACTTACTTTTAAAATGATTCGGATTATAATGAGTCTCCCCAAAATGCCATGCATCGTATACAAATCTTTAATCGGCTCTCCTTTAAAAAATGTAAAAGTGTAATTACGACGTTGTTGCACCAAATGAGCGACATAGTATAAAACAAAGTCGCTTTCTCTGTCCTTATGTCCCGTTGTATGCTTAAATCTTTGAAACTACGCAACGGATTTCGATGCGTTTTTTTAATATATAGAGTGATTCAAGTGAAAGGTTTATATATATAATAACATCCATTAAATAGTGGAGTAGCCTATATTTTATACCCGTGCGAAGCCGGAGCGGGTCGCTAGTAAATAATAATATGCCTTTTAGATAGATTTTTATGTTACATCAAGGAAAGAGTAATGTTACATAAAATAATCCTTTAATTCCTTTCATAACTCACTATTCACCACTTGTATATACACACTCTTTTACGAGGCGGGGTAGTCAGAGACTTGAGTATCGATCTGCGGTATTTCGAAGTCATGTTTGGTATGACCCATTCACTTAAAAAGGGATAGGCAGGTTTCTATACGATGTTTCCCCTCATTATTACTGACTGTAAATTATTTACGTAAATGTAAAGTGTATTTTTAAATTTCTTTCATAGGTACGTGCCTTAAGCGGGATTCGAACCTCGATCCTCTCAAAATAAGTCAGGATACAACCGCTGGAGGACTTATTCTTTTGGATTAAGACTACCTTTAAAACATATTATACCTGAGTCACTTTTAACGTAATTGTGGTTGTATTATTACGAAACATTGCTATCATGTAAGAGCAAGAGAGATTAATATATTTGTGGTGTATATAATTGTACAATAATATTTTAAAGAAACTGTTAGGCGATAGGCTAGCAACCTGTCAGCGATATCCATCATATCTCTGATACAAATTCTATAAGTGACTATAAAGATATTTATTATATTAATTATGTGAGACCGGGTCAAAACACGATAAATTTATAAAGATATGTAATTACCTTTATTTTGCCCGACGTTTCGACCCAGTTGCATAGGCCGTGGTCGCGGGAAGACTAGCTAGCAAGCTAGACTAGCGGGAAGTCCGTCACAGCTAAAATGTCTGTCTACCCTCACAATTGGATTTTTTTGTTAATTCATAGCACGACACACTACACTCACACTATCCGAAGACACATCCGCAATTATGCCACGCGAATATATATAAAGATATTGTGTCTCCGAGGTTCTGCCCACCCCGATTTAGATTACATACATACATACACATCACGCCTGATTCCCTGTAGAGGGGTAAGCAAAGATCACGGATCCTCATTTGTCCCAATGACAGACCACTTTCGCTTCATTGACTCTCATACATCTCATACACACTCGGCGGTTATAGGTACTCCTAACGTCACCCTTTTTCAATATAGCGTCTATTTGACTTTTATAGATTAAAGGAGTTTATGTTACAATTTCATATCACTTACAAATTTATCATGACCGAGCATCGAACCTGAGGGGGGAGGTGAACAAATCCTACGCAAACCTATCCTATCACACATTCCATCTACAAGCCATTGAGGTACTCAATTATCATATGGATACACATTTCATATGCTATCGTATTTGAAACAAAGGAATTGATAGAAATTGTACCGTTGGGTACTATGGTATCTTAAGGCTGTTCTTAAATGGTGCACTAGTTTTTATTTATTTAGATTTAAGAGACAAAATGAGTTAAGGCGATAATAGATTTACAATCACTTATAAAAGAAGTAAAAGAGCTTATGGTTTTTATATTGCTTGGGTGATAGATGTATTTTAATCAAAATTATATTGTTTTTATAATACATGAGAAAATCAGAAGTGGATATTCATTTTGAAATTAATTAATTAGTGTATATTTTTCAATAATGTTTTTGTTACATAGTAAATGCAATATATAAAAAGAGTCACTTTTTTATGTAATTCAATCCGTTGACGTCCAATAATTATTTTTTAATTAAATTTTTTTCACTGTGCACACGCAAAAAGTACTTAAAAAAAGTGAGTTTATCAGAATTCTGACAAACAGGTATCCGTAATCCTAACCCTCTACAAGAAAACAAACGTGACCTGTATGTACAAATATACATAAATAAATATTATACTATAATATACCAAATAGAAACCATCTCACACAGGCACCTTTTAAGAGCAGCCCGTAAATATAGATCGGTTATTCTGATACCAAACATTGGGATCATGTTGACACGCCATTTAATAGTAACAGCCTGTTCGATGATGCGCCGATACTATCGCCTTCGATCCGATATAAGTTATAGCTTATAATGTGCTTGAACTTAGAATGTAACTTGGATATAGTATAATATTTAGGATTTTTCACCAATTGATTGCATTCACTTAGGTCTTTTAAACGAATGTTTTCGCTTTTCAATTTAAACGGATGTTTAAATGCCTAAATACAAAGGTATAAAATATTCTAAAAGTGTATTACGTATTGAAGTGTCCAATAATTTTATAGTCGTTTATAGTTTTTAAAACTTCAAAACTATGTGAAAGCAAATAAATATTGAATGTAACAATCCATGTAAAAATCCAAGTTTTTTATTCTAGTTTAACCTATTAGTCAAGGAGACAACAATGTAAATGGAAGTTATATTGCACTTTATACACGGTATAAACAAGCAACTTATCACACATATATTAACGTCACAACTTTCCTACCGGGATAGGTAGAGACTATGGATCGATACCTTGAACCATCCTGACAAGCTGTTAATATTGTATTCAAAACCTAAAAAGCTTATTAAATCATTGAGCTAGTTACAATGTATTCAAATATAAAAAAGACAAACGCGTTCACAACCATTAACCCGGAGTAATCAGAGGTTCAAGTTTCTATTTCCGCAATTGCGAAGGTAGTAATTCTATGGCCACCTCAAACCCACGTGTTAACCAGATATTCAGTACTCAATGTGACAGGTGGTGAGCCATGTTGCAATTTCCAAGTACTGACTATTACCTGTTCGGGGAAGAGGTAGTTTTCATCACAATGTTTTCCTTCACAGTGGTATTCACGAATTAGACAATAGACTAACAAACTAATATTTTTACAATTGTGTCATCGCCACTTTACTTAGTGTATCACTTTCTAATTTTAATAAACAAAATCAGTTACAAAATAAGTCGCTGTTACAGCAACACGGATTTACAAAACTAATTTAATTACACGCTTTTGTAAGTCTTCATTTAGATTGTAATCGAATAAAAATGGAATGGGCATCGGGTCATAATTTGACCCTATAGCGATCAAGAATCCGAACGATTAATTACGACTGAATCGTAACAATTTATAATATCGATACTCATGTGGTTGGCTAGTCTTAAATCGCGGAAATAGGTAGAATGGCTAAATTTTATTAGGAATTAAAGTAAATTGCGGTCGGAATATAATGTTATGTGAATTGTTTTATTATATCCTGGTATGTGCATTTTATTTATGATACAAGATCTGTACATTGTTATTATTGATTGTACTTTATCTCAGGTTATCGTTATAAAATAATAGTACGTATTAAAATTTCAACCAATATTTTTTATATTTAAAAACATTATGTTTATTATCATAATGAGCAAGCATAGGAGTAACATTGAATGATAGAATTAAAAATAGTGTGATAAGGGAAGGTTGCGGTTTGAAAGAAGATGTGACTAAGATTGAAAAGAGCATGCTTTGATGGTTTGGACATGTTATGCGGATGAATGATAGCAGATTGACAAAAGGAATATATATGAGTGAAGTGGAAGGGCGGTTACATAGGGGCCGGCCTAATAAGACATAACAGTCAGATAGACGCTATATTGAAAAAAGGTGACGTTAGGAGTACCTATAACCGCCGAGAGTGTATGAGAGGATGTATGAATATCAATGAAGCGAAAGTGGTCTGTCAGGATCGAGACAAATGGGGATCCGTGATCTCTGCCTACCCCTTTACAGGGAATCAGGCGTGTGTATGTATGTATGTATCATTATGAGCATAGTATATTATTATATTAATAAAAATATTCGACCACTTGTATCGATCGTGTTATACAAATATTGTAATAAAAAATCTGTAACCTCATATTTACAATAAAGATCTCTCATATTTACAATAAAGATTCTATAAAGATAATCTCACATGTTTGACATATGTGTCATGGGACATTCACACGTTCGGGATTAAGCCAAATTGTGTCCGTAAACCAATTTTGACATTATCCGGTCATTTTCAGCCGAAACACGTAAACACTGTCACTCAATTGTAATGTTTTTATACATCTACTATCCTTTTTGCTAATACTTGTTTGAAATGGCATGTTTCACACGCTCTAACTACAGTTTTTTTTATATAAATCAGTTAGTATTGATGATAAGAATGAAATGTACCGGACACTACACTAAAGATAATATTTAAATACTTATAATCACATACCAATGGATTTAGTTCTGTATCTGTGTTAGCATCTGTGAAGGATTATGACTCACCATCTAACACGTAGATCGTTCACCATCTGGCTTATACATATTCTTACTCAGTCACCAAAAACCCTCATTGATGATGGCTACTCAAACCTGACTATCCAGAAATGATAAAAAATTGTATCTCATATGAGTACTGAATGTCTGGACTGTAGTGTTTTAATGAAATACGCGTCACAAGAGTTTATACGTACGCTGAAACTTTGACCAAAAATGACATAACAACATAATATTATAATAATCTTCAAGTATCTATTTCTCACTATCTATTACATATTTACATAGTGTATATTTAACCCCCGAATGTGATTAAGGAGGTGCATGTATGTCATGAAGCGAATGCCTAACACTCTGTATGGAAACGCGCTCTATATATGTATGTATGTTTAATAATTAAAAATTAATGCCAAGAGACAACCAGTGTCAGGCAAATGTTTTGACTTTCAATTAATGTATTGCACTTGTATCTATGTTGAATAAAAACATTTGACTATGACTTTGATGCGTAATGTTTGCCGTCTCCTCTATAAGAAAATGACGTTTGTGTTTATGTATGTATGTATGAGTCTGTAACTGGCATTATACATTACCCCTTTTCATTCTAGCCTGCAACATCCACGTGCAATGTAATAGGGCGTGGTCTGGCGTTTTTATTAAAACAAACACACAGATACAATTTAATTGTAGCGGACATTATTTATTGCGTCTGCACAAACTAGTCTGCTCTCAATGAGCGTTAAACTTGTTATAATTGAAGATTGGGAAATATATATATAATATATATAGAAATATATACATAAATTCGACGTAGCTCAGTTGTTTGGGCTTGGCTCTGTATCAGTGGGTACAGGGTTGCATGTACCGCTTGAGCATGTACCAATGGAAATGAAGTTTAATGAACTTCTATGTACGTAAAAAAAACACATTTACGAAATGCATCGAATTATACGGTGAGGGAAAACATCGTGAGGAAACCTACCTGTTTGTCGAACAGGTAATAGTTAGCGCTTGTCAATGGCGACATGGCTTACCACCTGTCACATTGAATACTGACTATCTGGTCAACACGTGGGTTCGAGGTGTCCATAAAATTACTACCTTCGTAATTGCGGAGATGGACACCTGAACCTCTGACTACCCCGCAGAAGTTAACGGTCGTGAATGCATTTGTCTTTCTTTGTAAATGTATACATGGATTATACATACATAGATATGGATATTCACAGAAGATTTATGTCGAGTTTATAAAATATACTCATAAACAATTTTCGCTTCATTGACATCCCTACATATAAACATATATAGTTGGGGATTAGAAGTAATTCTAACCTTACCCATTTACATTATAATTACTGTTTAGGCAAAATACGCTTTGTTCCGGCTCATTAAAACCTATGTGACTCAGATAGCCTACATTTTGGAAAAGCGTGACTTTAAACATAGTTATATTCGCTCATATACATCGTTGACGGTTATAGGTACTTGGTACAGAACGTAAAAAATAACGATCCATAATTTCTATGCCTGTACAGGGAAACAAATAACTCCATACGTAACCATAGCAACTATCAGATCAAGAAATACAAATAAACTGCCTCAAATAAGTCAAAGGTAATATACAATTTGATACCAATATCGTTTTTAACCCGCGGGGCGCCACCCGAACGCATTTCTTATCAGATGCCTAATGAAATTAATAATTAAATTAACAAATTTATGTGATGGGTTGGCAACCACGCCTTTATCAATGTATCTGGATGTTTGTTTTAAAATTCGAACGCGTAGGAGGGGTATTGGTTTGTTTTTGAACGATTGGTTTTAATGTCTTGTAAGGAAGTTGGGTTATGTTTTTTGATTTCATGATGATAGATCTACTTCTTGGAATTTACGTCCCATGGTCTGAGAATTTAGATAAACATAACATTTATATAACAGTCAGATAGACGCTATATTGAAAAAAGGTGACGTAAGAAGAATATCGCCGAATGTATGAGTAGGTGTATAAATGTCAATGAAACGTTTGGAGTACCTAAAACCGCCGAGTGTGTATGAGAAGATCTATGAATGTCAATGAAACGATAGTGGTTTATCAGGATCAAGACTAAATGGGGATCCGTGATCTCTGCCTACCCCTCTACAGGGGATCAGGCGTGAAGTGTATGTATGTATGTATAACATTTATAAGAACTTTAAAGCCCTAGGATTGAATAAGGTATGGTTTAATCATTGTGTAATGAAATAGTACTCATGTCACGATGTGTACAATACTTAGAATTCCAGTCTAGTACTTCCGTTTAGTATTTAGTTTTTGTTAATCTTAGTTTTGATTGGGGATCTGTTTTTGTACCTAATAATAAATAAATAAATTTGGTAATGTTATACGGATGAATAAGAATAGATATATTCAAAGACAAAAGATTTTTATTCAATATAAGCACTGTGATAGTACATTAATTGAACGTCGAGATATATTGAGTGGCACTGGTTGTCTTACAACTATGACTCTACCGTTGGTTCAGAAGCCCTAGCTTGGAGAAGAACCAACAAGAAACTCCAGACTCAGGGATTTTTTGCCCAGTGCCAAATTACAATAAGAAATAAAAGATATAAGTAGTTTAAAGGTGGCAGTAGCTAGATTGATGAAAATTATAGTTGACATAGAAATGCAGTTACCTAGGAATTATATTAATAGTGATACAGTCAGCATACTGAAAAGAGGTGACGTTAGAAGAACTTATAATTGCCGGATGTATGAGGAGGTGTATATATGTCAACGAAACGATAGTGGTTTATCTGGATCAAGACTAAATGGGGATCCGTGATCTCTGCCTACCCCTTTTAAAGGAAACGGCCGTGATGTGTCTGTATGTATCTAAACGTATGTAATATATCTACCTGGCGTTTTATAAGAGGTAACTTATGGATTAAAAGTTTTTCAGTTATAATAATAAAGCTTTTACGCACTGTCACAAAATCAGACAATACAAAACGTGTACAATTAAAATATAACAAAGCTAAATTTGTTAAAGTTAGATTTTGCCTACAACTTATGTATAATGTAAGTATATTTGTGTATATTATTTTTATATTTCATTTCTTCAACGATGAAAGACCGTAAGTAAGTACATAAATTGACTAGATTATCAGTACCCAAATATACAAGTAATAACTTCTTCTTAATTTACAAATACTGACTATTACCTCACTAACTATTAGCCTATAAAGCAAGGTAGGAATAGGCCTCCTAACAACGTTCTTTAAATGTACATTAACAATATTGTGCTTGTAAACTTAGAAGTAAGCTTTTGGTTACTTAATAACCAAAGGTAGCCGCTTACAAGTAGTGGCAGTGTAAACAGGCCTTTATTTGTTCAACTTAAGTCTTTTTCAGTGTACAGTAGTCTTTATTTACTCAACACATGGCGTTTAAATTTCAACCTTATAACTTAATATTCAAGGTACATTTTCCAAAGAAAGGTAGCCAGAGTGATTATGATATTAAATTACTTAAGTAGCGCGTGTATTGATTTGTTTTCGTTCCGTGGAAAGTTGTAGGTTCAATTACTGGGCAGGTCATTTAAATAGAGGCGAGTATTTACTCATAGCTTCCGCGCTAGTTAGGGACTTGGTTACACAGATTAGATTAGATAAGTAACTTAGGATATTATTCTATCAAAAATATATCCACTTCTCTGCCAATCATACACGTTATATATACATACTAGTGACCCGCTCTGGCTTTGCACGGGTATAAAATATATAGCCTACTCCACTATTTTATGGATGTTATTATACATATAAACCTTCCTCTTGAATCACTCTTTCTATTAAAAAAACCGCATCAAAATCCGTTGCGTAATTTCAAAGATTTTAGCATACAAAGGGACATAGGGACAGAAAAAGCGACTTTGTTTTATACTATGTAGTGATATTCACGCCTCTACGTCCCCAATGGGATAGGCAAAGACACCACCAGGAGCGATCCTGACAATCTTCTCTTGCTTCGGCCACACCAATTCACCTCCTCATACATGCTCTTCTGTTCTTCACACTACGTACACCCGTCTTGCGAAGACTGTCTATTTAAGTTTGATCTTAGATCGTCATACTTATAAACTTTGACGACCTCCGTGGCGCGATCGGTTAGATACCTGAACGCTAACCGTGAGGTCCCGGGTTCGATTCCCGGTGGAGGCAGAGTTAAGAACTACGCTTTTCTACTGCTTTCCAGTCTGGTCGTTGAATATATTATATGCTATATATGTATTTATCTACATCTATATAATATAATATGTATACATTTCTTAAATATACGTTGACTAGTACCCTTAACACAAGTCTTAAATGTACTTACCAAGGGGCTAGTTCTATTGGTGTAATTATGTCCAAATATTATAAATATTATTTTAAATATTATAAACTCTACCTACCCTATCAGCTTTTAATGTCATTATACTAGTAAGAGGTAAATAATGTCACCAGGTCACCCCGTTTCCTTGTTTTGGACGAAATCGGCCATGAATCAGAATCATATCTGCGCACGTGGCGCCGCGCATTGTTACAGAGCGGGATGGGCAGACCGACGGATTTAAGCACGCAGCGGATTATATACATTCACGTCCTGTTATCCCTTTTGGGAAGACAGAACCTTGCAGTATAATATTTCGTATAATGCAGTATAATAGGTTACTTCTCAGCTTGATTTTTGGAGTTGCGTTATGTAATATGGAACAGTTGCTAACCCATCGCTCAATAGATTCCATTTACCCCTAGTCCCTTATTCGCCTACTACGACTTGAAGAATGACAGATAGTTATCATTCTACTCATGTCCCAGCTAGTACAAATTGCGTGTTACATATTAAATAATATAATATTTTATATAAGATAATATTCAAGTTAATAAGTGACCTATGATATACATGTCCATGATTTTTTCTACCCCGAAAGAGATTAAAGAACATGTATATTGTACTTACTTTACTTTTTGTAAATGTTTATAGTTTCATAGATTAGGGAGTATTGTGTACAAATACCGCCGGTCCGCACGCCCCAGCGCAGGCGCTAACGCCCAAGATGCGGGGGCGGGCGTCAGCTGACTGATTGAAGGCACCCACTGCTGCACTAAGCCTCGGATCAACACTGATCAGATTGAGATATCGTGCCTGATATATGCGTGGATAGGTTGCTGACATATAGATAATAATAATAATATTGTAGGACATTATAACACCAATTGAACTAGCCCCTTGCTAAGTACATGTAAGACTTGTGTTAAGGGTACTAGTCAACGTATATTTTAGAAATATATACATATTATATATAGATAAATACATATATAGCATATATAATCAACGACCAGACTGGAAAGCAGAAGAAAAGCGTAGTTTTTAACTCTGCCTCCACTGGGAATCGAACCCGGGACCTCACGATTAGCGTTTAGGCGTCTAACCGATCGCGCCACGGAGGTCGTCAAAGTCAAAGTTTTAATTTTCAGAAGTTTCCATTACATGAAACATAGATGGCACTGTGATTATAATTTGATTTTTATGTTATATTCTTCGCTTCTATTAGTAGCAGGGTGATGTTATATAGCCTAACGCCTTTTTCAACAAATGGTCTATGTAATACAAAAGTATTTTTGATTTCGAACCAGTAGTTCCTGAGATTAGCGCATTCAAACAAATTACTTAACAAACACACTCTTCAGCTTTATAATATTACTACAGATATGCAATAAAATGATTACTTTTTTTTGATATAAAGATCATAAATATCAGGTGATGAAAATAAAAATAAACAATTTCTTATGAAAAATTGTAGTTACAATTAAATGTATATACACTTGTGTTTTTAGTGTGTGTTTGAGGTTAGTCAACATCGTTTAAGGTGACTACCTAAAGAGATCTATAGTCTCAGCGGTTTGAGAAATAGAGGCGTGAATATATGTATATAAGTTAGAGAACGCTATTGTTATAGATAAAATAGAGATTGAACATATATGATTGAATAGCCTGCAATATTGTAATTATATGATTTTCGCGTAAGCTACTTTATTTGCATAAATTAACACAAACCTAAAAACTTTATTCTCTAACAATGTTCATTGTAACTTCAGGACCTCTCTTATACTTTTAACAAAAAATCTGGCAATTATCGAGTTAAACACTTTAAATACTCATTTAGCCCTTCGCTCAATATATATCATTATCCATACCATACTTACACTTTATTGTTATCAGTGTAGAAGATATGATGTGAAAAACAGAAGAGCACGTCTGAAAAAGTTAATGGGTGTGAGTGAAGCTAGAGATTTCTCAGAATCGTTCCAGGTGGCGATGAATAGTCTCTGCTATACCTTTGGGGACGCAGAGGCGTATATATGTAAGATATAATGTGCTCCTGTTAACAACCTGTCCAAATCCCAATACCATTTTTGAATACTTATACAGGGTTATTTGAAAAACATCAACAACCTCGCACGACTAGATAGCTAAAATCATAAACAACAACATTTGTTCTACGAGTTTTATCATAACTCAATACATTAATTAATAATGATTTTTCAAGCTTCAAGAGTTAAGAACATTCAAACGTAAAATTAAATTGATATTTATTTTTGTATGAAAGTAAAATGTGTCAAATTATCAAAAGTCGTAGAACAAATGTTGTTGTTCACGATGATAGCTACCTGGTCTTGCGAGGTTGTTGATGTTTTACAAATAACCCTGTATATACATATTATATAAACCTCATCCTGCAATACAGCCTCACATTCCTCGAATTAAAATCCGTGACACTTGGCGAGACAAAAAGAGGAGGGATAAATATTTAAAATGGCGGACTCTTAATCTCACGCTCGTGTTATGTTTTTGAAGGTTTAAAATAAAATAAACGCCGCACAAGACAGTTTCGTATTAAGCCAGCTGGGTGCACGTGCCTGCTTTATGGGGGTCGGTGGGATAGATTGCAATGGACGTAACGTATACATTCACGTACTTAATCCTCTTTCGGTGTAGACAGAGAGTCGGGGATATAATATCTTATAGGTCACTGTTTAGCATAAATATTGGGGTTACAATATTATAATGAAACATTGGTCTCCTAATATATTCTATGTACCCCTAGTCCCATAGTCGCCTCCAACGACATGCCGAGAGGAGCGGCAGCTAGTTAGCATTCTTTTTACGTCCCCAGCTAGCACGGGAGACAGTACTGTTTGTAAATGTCTATAGTTTCATAGATTAGGGAGTAATGGATTTGGAGAATAAATAACTTAACTACGTGTGTATATGTAAGTACAATTTCTAGTACGATATATCAGTAAAATATAAATCTCAAGTCGGGTGTACGTAGTATGAAGAACAGAAGAGCATTTATGAGAAAGTTAATGGGTGTGAGTGAAGCAAGAGAAATTGGTCAGGATCTTTCCAGGCGGCGATCGATAGTCTCCGCCTATCCCGTTGGGGACGTAGAGGTGTGAATATATGTATGTATGTATTAACATCCTCGTGCTCACACTAGCACACCAATACATATTTAATTACTTTATATTATTATATATTATATCACATATTATATTTACCATTTACAACATACCAGTAAGAAAATCATTTACCAAAATTCACACAAAAATAATCAAAATCCGTAGGGTGACATAAAAGAAACCTGACACCAATATTCCTTATACATATAGAAAGGCCTTAGATTGCCTTCCATTCATCAATATACCTTACAGAACCCTACCTAATACTCCCAACTCGCGTTTACCTCCTTTATTTTTTCAGTCCACGCGAAGGGATGAACACGTAAGCGAATTTGCATACAATAGCCTCCGCGTGGCATATGCCTGCCTTAGAAGCCTTTATAGTAATAATAATAATGTCACGATTCCACACTGCCTTTTATTGGAAGCTAATGTTCGGAGGTTTGGAAGGGTTTTGGGGAGAAGTTTGGGGTTTGATTTGACGACCTCCGTGACGCGATCGGTTGAACACTTGAACGCTCGTAAGGTCTTGGGTTCGATTCCCGGTTGAGGCAGAGTTAAGAATGACGCTTTTTTCTGCTTTTTAGTCTGGTCGTTGATTTTATATGCTATACAATAATATGTATTTGTCTATATAATAAGTATATATTTCTCAAATATACGTTGACTAGTACCCTTAATACAAGTCTTAAATGAACTTACCAAGGGGCTAGTTCAATTTGTATAATAGTGTCTCAATTATTATTATTATATCGAAATAGAGCGTGTCTTAAATTACATACATACATAATATATTAAAATCTCTCGTTTATAACAAAACTAACATGTTCTGGAATTACCATTTAACTATATATTATACAGCCTGAGAAAATTTACTAAATCTTTGCTCTGTAATAGTCAGCACTAATTATTACGAACAATAATATTATGGTCCCTATTTATTATTTGCGGTTATTATTTTATTTCGCGTTAGTTGTGGATAATCAAGAATAACGCGGATTCTACGTGACTATATATTCCGCTATTTCGTAAAAGCTACTAGTAACTTAACCATCACTAACACTTCATATTGACATCCCCACCCCAATAGCCATAGTCACTTACTGATGATTATGTATTTTATTTACTATGAGAGACCGGGTCATATCACGATAAATTAATAAATATAATAAAATATAATAAATTAATAATCATAGTAAATAAAATGAGTATAAATCGCGAGTGTTTAAAAATAACTATAGACTAGGTTATGTCCACCTAGCAGAAGAATGTCATGCTTATATATACGTATTATATGTCTCTACCAAGCCGATAAGGTTCCATAACCAACAGAAGCCTTCAAACAAGACGGAGGCAGATTCAAATTTGAATTTCGAAAACGGCGGCTGCGCCATGTCAAATATTTGTCACCCAAAGTAGGTTACGGGTAAACGTCAGAAAAAAAACAAGAGTCAAAGGCTTGGAGCGTTTGCATGGAGCCAACTTTGCTTTGCATGGCTTGAATATTCAACAGTTGGTTTTGGGTTGGGTGTGCGGTAGAGAATGCTTTTATTAATGAAAATTAAACGAATTAAATTCTGTATTGTTCTAATTGGTATATGGAGTTATGAATGATATGCTGTCTGTTTTGACGTGAACGGAAGGTTTAAAGGTTGCGTTATTATATAAACTTAACTTATGTTTTTTTTTATATTTAGCATATGTAGCTTACTGTAGACAAAACTAAAGAGTTTTTAAGGCAATAAAACCATAATAATTTACTGATATTCATGCTCATTCGATAATGTCACTGAAATGCAATTGTGAATAAAATTGTTAACTAAAATTGTATCTTAAAATAAATAAAATGTAACTTAAAACAATATTATATGGGAGAGCATAAAATTCTCTATGGCATAATATTCTAAAGACATACAATGATATTTTATCTCCTAAGAAGATCTATTTAACGTAGAGGGTACTTAAGTACCTTCTAATTATTTTTTGATCTATTCGATTAATAAGTAATAAAATTGCTTACCGTAAATATTGCATTCTGTAGCCCAGTCGCAAGACGAATGAATATAAAGCAAAGGTTAGGTCTGATGCTAAGAACCGTCACATGCCACCGTTCTGCTAAACTGTTTTGACTGTGAGGTCGCATTACTACTTACGACACACATAAACCCCTAAGAGGCAGGCAGGATAATGGATTCACTAGTTGATAACTCCTTAGACAAATGACAAAATGCTAAGAAAATAGAAACTAAGATACATACTTATCCCGCCTATTATTTGTAGAGGGGTAAGCAGAGTTTACTGATTCTCATATTGCTCGATCCTAAAAAACAATTTTCGCTTATTGACACTCATAAACTCTACTTACACACTCGGCGGTTATATACACCTCAAACGACACAAGTTTTGAATATCGATAAATATACCACCCCAACCAAACTAAATCCGGAAGCGATCAATCTACCATAATCGAATCATATCGATACAGTTTAAACGATTATATCGATAATAGCTCCCGATACATCGATATCAATGAAACTGTGATTAAATCGATATTCGTGAATGATTGATGTGGCTGTTGACATATTAGTGGATCGATATTTTGTAAGACGATTATCATTTAATGTATTGATATTGATTGCTTTATACGTCCCCGACTAGCAAGAGATACTACTAAATGTTATTTATAAATACTAATACTTTACAATCATTTGTTAAAGGCTAAATATAAATAGAAATGTATTTACCAAATACTCATATCAAAAACTAGGTAAAATATTGTGAAGAATTAACAAAGTAATATAATTAAATTGCCAAATAGGAATTACGAGTAAATACTAGAATAAAAAAACTAGGAATTTAATAAAATCTTTTAAGTGACTGGCTAGAAACCTAACACTAAAATTATTTATTGCATCACTACCCAGATAAAAGAATAAAAAATAATAAAGAAGAAAATGACTATTCAAAGTTATGTCCATTTTAAAAAGTATAGAAGAATGAATGAAAATATATATTAATGTTAAGTTCGAAGAAAGTATATTAAATCATAAGCTACAAGTGTTAAGAATGTTAATACGGTTGTAAAATAGGGCTTTGATTGGTTGGAATGCATTTGAAAATTTAAATAGTGCAGTGACTATCATTTTGGTAAATAATGGGATAGTGAACGAAATAATGTTCATAGTTCTAATGGTGGAACAGCGGATATATTAATCTTCCTTTTATATTAATGTGTTCTCCTTGTTATAACAATAATTAAAACAATACGGTATGTTCTGGTATTTGATTAAAAAAGTAACTAATTGACAGTGGATTGATAGATTGGAAACAAATTAATAATTAAAGATCTACCATTTCTTTCAAAATACAGCTGAATTGAGTTTAAAAATGTCGACAGATTTTGGTTTGACTGCTTCTTTAGTGACATATTTCTATAACAATCATAATTGCAACCTTAAGCTCCTATTCACTCCTAACTTTTTACAACCTAAAAGTAAGAACAGTTTCGAACAAAGTTATTCACCTAGTTTGGGCCCACATAGAAGTAAAGCCTACGGCGTCAAAGCCTTTACGACCAATAAAATTGCCACTGGTTAATTTATTTTTCAAGACCAAACTATAAATTTTGCTGATTTATTGTATCGGAATGTGTTTGATCTCATTTACATAACTATGTTGAATTAATGTGTGTGTTGATTTCTGTATCTGTGTATTGGAAAATACTACCTACTACATTGGATAGGTTTCTCCAGAAAAAAATTACCTTAATTAAAAGTTATAATTGCGAACTTTTTTTGCTTACGAACCTTTAAATTTAAGAAATAATGACATTTATGTGAGATTTTATTGATATTAGAACGAACTAAGTAATAATTATTAATTAGTTAAATGGTTTAAAATTATTAAAATGATTTGAAACACATTGTTAAAGTCAAAATCTTAGACTATTAAGGAAAACAAACAGTTAATGACATCTCTCCACAATGTATAATTATACATCGAACTAATGAATGCCTAATTAGTATTTTTTTAATATTTCACATCGAACATTGGAATCACTCACAAAGAATTGTCAACTAATACTTAATCTCATTTATTATGATAGTATCATTTAATCTATATCTCTGACGCGAATAGCCAACACTATCCTGACAAATCTCTCTTGCTTCACTCTCACACCCTTTAACCTTCCCATACATGCTCTTTTGTTCTTCACGCTACGCACACCCGCCTTGAGAAAAATGTCTCCAATTTGATCTGTACTCGTTCTACGTGGTTCATAGAGTAAGTGGATTAGAGATTTTATTTTATGGCAACATTAAACTACGATTTCTAATCGATACGATTTTAATGTGCTCCAAAAATATTGTTGACTGCACTTTTATTATATTTTTATTTTATCGCCTCTTTTATTATAAAAGGTTACTTAATAAGGTTTATGTGTTAGATAGTAGTTTTTGGTAACCTGTAATAAAATAACAGTAATATTTTCACTACTATTTATGTAAATATCATAAAGATAAGATACTTTTATATAATAACTTCGCGTAATATAAATTCAATTGACCCGACCTTTCGACTTCCTCAATGGTTTGGACATGTTATGCGGATGAATGATAGTAGATTGACAAAAGGAATATATGTATGTGGATGAAGGTGAAGGGCGAATAAGACATATGACAGTCAGATAGACGCCATATTGAAAATTGAAAACACGTTAGATGTACCTATAACCGAGTGTTTAAAAGGAGGTGTATGAGTGTCAATGAAACAAAAGAGACTTATCAGGATCGGGACAAATAGGGATCCAATCACTGCCTATCCTACAGGGAATATGTGTATGTTAACAAGCTATACAAAGTAAACCAATTTCACCACGTCAACGAGGTTCACACGGGGACCCGTTCTCGAATGCACTAGGGTTATCTCTGTGCATGTCGTAAATCGGTCCGCTTATGCACGTGTCGCGACACGGGTGGTCGGAGGCTTTTATCAGGCTCTATGGGAAAGTTATTGGGGAGGTAAATCGAGTTGGCAAAGGTAGGAAGGGGGTTGTGAATTTTGTGGTTAAGGTGTTAGAGTTTGGTAGGTATATATAATTGAGATTTGTACTAAAGATAATAATATATCATCTCATATCAGTCAAGTTAGCTAGTCTCTGTTGGCAGTGATTTGGCTCAAATATTTTATTCATAGTTTTATTATTAATTTATTTAGAAATAATTTAGTTGAAGAAATAAATAGTTGTTTTGGAAAGTAATCGGTTAAGAAGATTAAAGGATTTAGGATATAGTGTAATTATAAGTAATTTATTTTCGCTTCTATTTCCATTCGTAGAGTATTGTTTAATTTAACAATTTAATTAACTGTTCTAAAGGAATGGGAAGTTTTGTAGTTGTGCTAAAGTTGACCTATACATATTATGTATATGTAATGGTATATACGATTCAGATCCGTTAATCTTATATGGTATTTAGAGCCTGGCGCAAATGTCATTACTTCTTAAGTCATTCTCGGTTTATTTTCATATGTACAACGTTAAATGTAATGATGCATTTATTATTTAGGAACTTGTATTGACTATTTTAGAGATGTGAGTTATGTTTGCTTACTCTTTATTAGCTTAACTTTTTATTAAGTAATGACCTCCATTACATTATTTTTCCGAAACTCTACTACAACTCTCTGGTCTTGAACATTATTATCACAAACGTCCCCTGCTTAGTAAATGTCGAGCCAATATCCCACAGTAAACTCAAGATAAACCTTATAAATTGTATCACACATATCAAAGGTCCTGCCTATTTCCTGAACAATAAGGTCTAGTTTAGTTACAGTTTGGGTGACCAGTTTTAATGGTATTTATTGTTCGCGTATCGGGTACTGAATATTTGATTTGAACATAATGTAGCTGCCTATCTTTATATGTTGTTATAGGAAACAAAGAGTAGTAAAGATATCTAAAAGGAAAGATAATGGAACTTTAAATGATAGATACTAGTTCAATTACTAACCGAATTTTAAAATTATTGTGACTTTAATTTTTGCTCTACATATTACTTTTACGGTTCAATATATTGTAAACCTCATATTGTATGAAAAAGCACATTTTCTTTGATAGGTCATTAAAAGTCAGTGCTTATGAAATGCGACATAGTTACCGAACTATCATATTAGATGTTAGTATTGTTTAAAGTGTTTCGAATTGACGTTAAAATTAAGAACTTGGCTGTTTCAGATATGAATACGCAAACGTCTTACTGATCCGTAATGATTATGTAATAGCTGTAAATTTTCACAAGGATGGCTGTAAATGTTTACATTTCATGTTATTGTAAGTTCCTTCTAAACTTTATTCTCTTTTTTGCTTCTAATTCTGCGTAGCTTAGTCGCTGAGGACATAACTCTGTATCAGTACAAGGGTACATACCTCTGAGAATGTAGCAACGGAAATAAAGATATCTGATTTTGTATGTACAGTTGTTCAATAAAAATAAATTTGCGTAATGCACCGAATATCGGTGAAAAAAACTATCGAAAGGAAACCTGCATGTTCATTGAACAAGTATCAGTCAGTACTTGTGAATGGTGATATGGCTTATCACCTGTCAGATTGAGCACTGATTATCTGGTCAATACGTTGGTTCTAGGTGGCCATTGCAGATCTACCTTTGCAATTGCGGGGATGGACACCTGAAGCTCTAACTACCCCGCAAGGGTTAATGGCCGTGAACGCGTTTGTGTATCTTTTTTATTCTCCTTTGAATTGACATCTTATATTTATTCGTTCCAAATTCAAATTTATGAGGCAGGTGATATCCGTGAAATAGTGATAGTACAAAAACATAAATCAAAGTGTCTGTCACATCTCTTTCGTATATAGAGCAGAATTACTGTGAATTTAGTAGTCTCTACATTTTATGGCTCCAAAAACTGTAGCAATAAATAAAGAAATAAACTCGGAATGAATAGAAAGAATGTCAACGATGTTATCTTTAACTATCGATCTAAAAACGAACTTAACATGGATTTTTTATACGGATTTCTACGATACATTATAAGGAAATTACATTATTTTAATGTAAGTATATGTTGATTTTATTTGATCATTTAGCAGAAGAGCACGTGCCTAAATGAAACTTTGATAGGTAATGGTGACAATAAAATAACTTTTCCCAATTAAGTCACTAGTACAGATTGGTAAATTATTACAAAACCAAGAAAACAAACACGTTCACGACCATTGACCGTTGCGGGGTAGTCAGGGTTACAGAGGTCCATCGCCGCAATAGAGAAGCTAGTATTAAAAAACATTACATAAAATTCGAAATTGGTGACAATTTCGTAGTCTATCGCCCAAATCATTCAATTTACCTCTAGTTCTTGATGCATCTGCTACGACATACAAGGAAGAAAGATATCTACATAAGTACTATTATCTCTACATACCTAATCTTTGAAATGAAAATAAAACATCTTCTCTATCATAAAATATAAAAAATAACAATTCTAATTTAAATTCGGGACACTAGTGGCGCTGTGTAAATATTTACTTTTTGTTGGAAATAAGTTTTTTTTATGTTTTAATTTGTACTAATTGTTAGTAATAATAGGTAATTTTAGTTTTTTGGTTATACTTCATTTGTCATATATTAAATAATCTTATTACAAATATAAATTTAAACAGATAAAAAATTATACATAATCTTCCTTACGTTACACAATTTGTTTCCTTTTACCAAGTACAACAAAAACCCCAGAACCCTTTCTCGAGGCTTGCGGGGCATCGCTATCAGCCATCTCAAGCGATATACGACCTCTGCGACGAAATTCCTCCGCCGTAACACAGATGGTGCGACGGCTATCTTGAATCGCGCGCATATTTTAAATCGATTCGATCAAAACTTTAGTTACGCTGTTCTGTAATCGATTGTTCCCTAGTTTATTGTTTTTATTGTGGAGACCTATTGGCTGGAGTTATGTAAGGATTGTCTCCGACTGGTTTTGAAATGTGGATAAAGGTTTGTTGTGTTTATACAGAGGTTTTTTTTTATCTTTTTATATGATATTAAGGTCATATTAAACATGAAACTTGTAAGTTAAAGATACTTGTTTTATGCATCTGATTGAGACACTTTCATGGTGATTTAGCTCAATCTTATCATATTATAAAAAAATAGATGTCACATGATTCCTTGTAGTAAAAAGCATATATGTATGTTAAACGTATATATCTATCAATACTAAAACACCCCAAACTGTTAATCAAATTCATTATTATGTGACTACGACAGACTATCAAATAATATTAAAATGCACACCAAAAATACTGAATTGTACACCAAGTAAAACAGTCCCAACCCAAACCTAACCTTTGCTGTGCATTTAGCTATATTTTGGTGTAACTTTCACTATTTTTCATGCGCGTTTAATTATGTTCCCTTTTTAACATATAAACCTAACTATAAACTCTTTAACACTACTTCCTTCGCAACCTGAGCTTACACCCTAAAGCCTTAAGGCTACTACAAATTATTAGAGCTCACCTATCTGCGATCGCACAGTAGCCAGAGCAGATAAGGTATCTCGACATAGCTGAAATAAATAACCAGCCGACCTCGGGTTAACAACGGAGGCACCTTAGCACACGATGTATGGCTGCACGACTTTAGTGAATGTGTAATACCTGTTGCTACTTTGTGGGATTAGAGGGAATATACATGTATATTCATGTGCTTTAGTCCCTTTCGGTGTGGACAGAACCTTGGAGTTTTTGTCTTGGTTACTTAGTAGCAAGTACAGCCTTGTCTTGGTTAGTTAGTAGCATGTACAGCCTTAAAGTATTAGGCACCCTAACAAAAACGCAAATGGGATAATTTAAAGTAATAAATGAATCAGTCTGCCCGTGACCATGGCTGCTGCAACGTAGCCGAAATGTCGGGTTAATAAAGGTAACTTTATTATATAAAAACATACGCGATAAGTCCCGTTAGTTGTTAATCATGAGTGTAAATCGCGAATCTCTTAAAACTGTAATAAATGAAACAGATTTTGGTTTTATATTAATAATAATTTAATGAAAAAAGAACTTAGTAAGCTAATATTTTGTAATTCCATGCTTTGATTTCGTCATGGTCGCTATTCATCTGGGTATGCTAAATACAAGATTTTTGTCCTCTGGGGCGATGATTCTGTCTATCTTTGGACCAAAGGGGTTTGAAATGTATGTATATTGGGGTTATAAAGTATGTATATGGAATGTAAGAGGTGGTTAAGATGAATTCATGACTCGTGCTAGTCTGGGAAATGAAAAGGATGTGAACTAGCTGCTGTTAATATTGGTATGACGTCAGAGGTGAATAAGAGACTAGGGCTAAATAGAATCCATTGGGAGATAGGTTAGCAACCTGCTTAAATGTTTAATATGACTTCGCATCCCCAATATTTATGCTAAAAATTGACTTGGCAGATATTACCTATCCGCCCATAAGGTACTATGATTATAACGTAAAGGTATTCTTAATATGTCAGGATGTATTCATGTTCTTTAATCACTTTTGGAGTGAAGAAAACTTCAGACATAATACTTCTATAGTCAATTTTCAGCATAAATTTTAAGGTTGTGGTGTTATATTGAACATTGGTGACAGGTTGTTAACCCATTGCCAGATAGATTCCATTTACCCCTAGTTCCTAAGTCGCCTCTTATTACGTGCCGGGAAAGACTTAGACTTAGATAAGCACGTGTTCTGTGCTAGTCTAAGACGTGAAAAGAATGCTAACTTAGTTAAGGAGATTTATGGGAAGATATTTAAAAGCTTATTATTTCATATTTAATATAAAACAATAACAGTAATAAAGTTTGGAATATAATATGTAATATCATTTCGGTTACCTTTAGTGATCCTTTCTTACTTTGATCCTTAGGCACTCTTAATTAGCAATCTGATTAGAATTAAATTTTCAATCTTGTAATTAATACACATTTTTTTAGGGGTATAAAATGAAATGGCTATCAAATGTAACTGATTACTGTATGTCAATCACGTATAATAGACATCAACGCTCAAGCCATGCTTATTGAAATAGAGGTAGATAATGTAAGTCTGTATAATACTCATCATCATCATCATCAGCCTGTATCAATCCACTGTTGGACATAGGCCTCCCCCAAATGACGCCACTTCTCCCTGTCAGTGGCCGTTCGCATCCACTCGATGCCGGCCAACCTGCGCAGGTCGTCTTCCCACCTTGCCGGGGGGCGCCCCACACTACGTTAACTGAGACGCGGTCTCCACTCTAGGACTCCTTTGCTCCAGCGACCATCAGTCCTTCTGCATACGTGACCAGCCCAACTCCACTTCAGCGTGCTAATTCTTTTCATAATGTCGGTAACTTTAGTTCTCTGGCGTATCACCTCATTTCTGATGCGATCTACCAGAGAAACCCCGAGCATCTTCCGCTCCATAGCACGCTGAGCGACCTTGAATTTGTGGGCTAGTCCCGCAGTGAGTGTCCACGTCTCAGATCCGTAATAATACTCGATACATAAAAATTACGACTTTTTGCGCCATTATTATTTTTTATGCATTCAGAGCCTTAAACACAGCCAAGCTTAAGAGTAAAACCGTAATGAAAAAAGGTGACGTTAGAAGTATGTATAACAGCCGAGGATGTATGAGGAGGTATATGAGTGTCAACAAGGCGAAAGTGGTTTGCCAGGATCGAGACAAATGGGGATCCGTGATCTCAGCCTACCCCTCTATAGGAAATCAGGCGCGATGTGTATTTATGTATGTGCTTAAACACACTACAGTTCACTTTCAGCAGAAAATCATATACAATAATACATACATTTAAATCACAACTATAAACATTTAAATACATTTAAATCACAGATGTTAACATTAACAATAATTCAAAATGTTCCTCTATGTCATTTCAAAAATAATAATTGACGTTCGGACATCGCGATGTCGTTGCATCAACTGATAGTATTTCACGATATACTTCATAATGATTCAATCTAAACTATGAACCAAAATATGTTCAAAACTAAACTATATAACCACTTCCCTCCTACTATAACCTTATTCCTCATACCATATCGCTGATATAACCTACAGGGTAGGCAGCAAGCCCTTGTTCGTGCGAGCGCCGTGTGGCGTTTGATAATATCAATTAGTGTTGGCAAGAGAGCAATCTGTCAGCAGAGTAAACCTGCCTAACCCATCTGCTCGTGTATGCGCTGAGATAGGGTGCGGGGATATAGAGTAGAAATAATAATAATATTTGGACATTATTACACCAATTGAACTAGCCCCTTAGTAAGTACATTTAATATAAGACTTGTGTTAAGAGTACAAGTCAATACATATTTAAGAAATGTATACATATTATATATAGATAAATACATATATAGCATATATAATCAACGACCAGACTGGAAAGCATTAGAAAAGCGTAGTTCTTAACTCTGCCTCCACCAGGAATCGAACCCGGGACCCCACGATTAGCGTTCAGGTGTCTAACCGATCGCGCCACGGAGGTCGTCGAGTATGGAGAATAAATGTACATGTTTTTTTTCACTGTGTTAGACCTATGCAACGGGGTCAAAACATTGGCTGATAAAAAGGTGACCTATATCTCTATTTAATTTTATCGTGATATACCGGTCTCATATGGTAAAAAATGAGTACAAATCGCGTGTGTTTCAAAATAACTAGGTATGACATACATATATATGAAGGTAAGCATTTATTTCCTTTTATGCCTAATGGGTAAGTCAAAAGTTTGGATATCCATCGTTGTAAATGCAGAGTTAATGAGAATGGGTACCTATGTTATCAGGGAACATTACGAAAACTGTTGCACATAAGCAATAATTAGTATATTAACCAGCTATCACCACCATAACATCACAATGGTCTTGGAGTGTCTATGCACGATGATCTTTTAAACATCTAGTTACCTATATTTCTTTTTTAATATTTCAAAAAACACCTATTACATTAAAAGATCTTACTACTCAGTAAAGCCCCTCCGAAACCTCGCACCCAAAACCAACGTCTACCATCTTCCGTTGATTTACGTCACCGACCCGCGGCCGATGCCTCGATAGCGTTTACTTATTGTTATAGTGGCGTTTGATCGGCAGACGATTCGATCTGATTTATGCGAGACGCTAATTTATGCTGCGCGACCTTTTATTGCTATTTATTTATTGATCCATGCTGCCTCTTGTTTTATTCGGATGGGTGGCATTTTTGGGATTTCCACGAAAGGGGACGGGTTAAGGCTTAAACTGAGATGTGGTCTTTCTAGTGCATTATATTGTTATAGGAAAATTATTGTTGGTTCTAACATAATATCAGCGTTGCGTTTGCCACCAAACGTAACGTATCCAGCTGAGTTAGAACCTTTTTGCTGCGATAATAACATGCACAAGCTATACCTCCTAGTTTGTAAGTTTGATTTGTAAAATATTTATATTGTGTATGTTTTTGTTGCTGTAAATAAATGCTTTATTATTATTAATATATGAGGGTGAAGTTGAAGGGTGGTTACGAAGAAGTCAGATGGATGCCATCTTAAAAAAGGGTTATGATTGAAGTACCTATAACCGCCGAGTGTGTATGAGGAGGTACATAAGTGGAAAGCGATTGCAAGGAAGCGAAAGTGGTTTGTTAGGATTGGGACAGATGGGGATTCACGATCTCTGCCTACCCCAGAATCGGGAGTGATGTGTATGTATAGAGTAAAAGAGAAATAAGGTATAAGTTTATGAGTTAATTACAATGGATTATTTATTTATTCACATACGATTTATACACAGCACAGCTGCCTTATATCCGACACATCGTTATTTATTTTTCATTATTTTATTTACATGTGTTTATTTATTTTTCTAGGTTCTTGTTTGTATTTTTGGATAATAAGTTAGAAACACTACGAACTACTGAAATAATTATTGAATATAATTTCATATAATTATTTCAATTGGCATTTAATTTATAATTATGATATAAATCTAACTAAAGGATCTTTAATTACTTTTTCTACAGTTTTCCCACCCATTAAAATATCATAAAAAATATGAAAATGTGCCTTCATTCGTATTAGAACCTTTTAATCCATCCACCTAATGAGCATTATGGAGAATGGCAAAACTTGCCTAAATCATAAGATATATCTAGTCTAAAGATACATCCATACTAATACATTCAATGCCTTTTGGGGTGTACTAATCCTCGGAGATTTCGTATCTCCTAGGTCACTTTTTGGCATAACTATTGGATTTGTGATGTCATAAGGAACATTGGTGACGGGTTGCTAACCTATCGCCTTTATCCCATTTACCCCTTCAGAAGTTAGAGAAGGTATTTCATATTCTAGAGATTTTAACGTACATATATCAAATCTACATACGAGTACATTCACACCTCTAACACACCTACCAAGATTACCAGTCCGCCACCTCGTCATACTCGACACGGGTATTTTTAGTCCAGAAGCAAAGGCACGGAGCCAAACAGCCAACTGCCAAGGCGAAGGAAGCGAGCTGACCTCGCGGCGAACAAAGATGCATTGTCCCTTGAACTGTGCTGTGTTTACACTGGGATAGGGTAGAGGTAAGTGTTCAGTGATAGAATGGAACTTGTCTAAACAATGATTGTTTCTGGTATGTTGAAAGAGTGACTTAGGGATTAAGGGTTTATTTTATTCACTTTTAAGTGGTGTAGTTGAATTTAAACTAAAATTTGAAACAATGATCACATTCATAGAATTTCCTTTTTGCGTGTATTTTTTTTTTTCAACTCATACTAGCGCGTTATTTTTTATTAATATACCAATGAGTTACAATTTCTAGTGAATTTGGAACTCAAAATACTACCTCAATAGTTATAGTACTAATGACTGTTAATACAGCGTTCCCCCGATCACAATCTCACTGTCCTAACCACTTATCACTTACCCTCTGACTAACCAACACTAAACACTCCTCCAAATTGTTGGAACAAATCCAGGCGCCGACCATCCAATCCTCTAACCATGACCTCCAAATCTATTGAAAACAACCACCAGTTTCAACCATACAAAAGCCAACTCTAACCACGTTTGTTAAGGTTGATTTTCGGTTGTACTTAATTAGGTATGGTAATTAGAATCAATCAATAAGGTTAGGCTCATCTGGTCGTCTATTGTCTGAGTGACCTTTGCGAATAAGGGACCGGGTGACAATCCCACAGTCAAGGTCGTTTGTCCCTTTAAGGAATATGCGTAAAGTTGTAAATGTGACTTACATGCAAAATGCACGGTTACTGCTTAAGGAATTTTGTCGACTGTTGTCACTGAAAATATGGTTACTAAGACTAAGAAAAGCTGTAGTTAGTAGCAAGATGGATGTATGTGTACTGAGGTTATCGAAAAATGGAACTTACTACTACTTAATCCAAAAGCAAATATAACCCACGATATAATTTACAGCTTTGTTATGATTTTTTCTCTTCATCAGAATGTATAGTACCTAATAGTGTGATTGGTGAGCTATGTGATATGAAAGAAGATATAGTGATGAAAATAGAGAAAGGTATGTTCGGGTGGTTTAAGCACATGGAGCGGATGTATGAAAGGAGAGTTACGCAAGTAATTTATAAAGCCAAAGTGGAAGGTAGAGTTGGACGAGGTAGACCGCGTAGAACTTATATAGAACTTATATAGAATTAGAATTGGAGACATTCGGCAGGTGTGAAGTGTGCAGGACAAAAGAGCATGTATGAGGGGGTTAATGCGTGTGAATGAAGGCGATCCATAGTCTCTGCCAATCTCGTTGGGGACGTAGATGCGTGAATATATAATAAGACTACATAAGATTTATTTATTTCACTGTCCACATAAAAGCAAAATACAACGAATATATGTCCAATGATTACAGTGATCGTCAAGAATATTTGAATTCATATGAAAATAAAATATCAATTAATAATATAATCATCATAATTAGTAAAGAGCGCTGTCCAGCAAGAATTTCTACAGTCGGTGGCAGAACTCTTCGTCATCCTTCTGTGGGAAGGTGTTCGTAATACTTGGGCCTCACCACTCTAAGGTTCCTACCGGTGAACCTCGTGTACTGCGCCACCTATGTTTCACGTGTATATTCATTTGGAATTTATGATATGAAGTACGCATAAGCCAAACTCGAGTATATGCATGCAAATATGGCATATACCATACGATGCATCATGCAAGGTGGCTGCATCATTTTAATCGTGGAATGGTTCATCACACGTAGCCATGAACCCCTCCTGTAAAAGCCCTGTACTGGTGGTAACAATAGTGATTCGATATTTAATATTTACTTAGTTGTGTGAAACTCAAAAAAATGAGTTAAGATTACTTTTTCACTGATATAAAAATTATCTAATCTTCTTTACAAATAATAAAGGAATATAATATGCTACAATGTCTCAAAGCATTGCCTGAACAACCGTTAATCGATTTAATAATCCATATTATTATCCACTAATACCAATTTTTGTACCACAAGTTGAGATATTGTCCGTTCTTAGATTCTCTGCAACAATTCAGAGATAATTGAATTGTAATAATTGTTAAAGTAAAACTTGAAATGTACATGCATCTATAAACATACACATCACGCCTGATTCCCTGTAGAGGGGTAGGTAGGCAGAGATCACGGATCCCCATGTGTCCTGATCCTGACAAATCACTTTCGCTTCATTGGCACTCATACACACTCGCCTGTTATAGGTACTTCTAACGTCACCCTTTTTCAATATGGCGTCTATCTGACTGTTATATGTCTTATTGGGCCGGCTCCTTCGTAACCGCTCTTCCACGTCACTCACATATATTCCTATTGTCAATCTACTATCATTCATCCGCATAACATGTCCAAACCATCGAAACATCTATAAAGATAAAATTAAATACTAAAGTACTTTTGTCCTCACCAGTACCCACCAAAAGGATCCGTGCAGAATCTTAAGCAGATTGGTTTCCCAAGTGATAGAAGGATCACCGTCAACCGCACTGCGCACGCGCCATGCATAAATGATGCGATGAAATATTAGTGTTAAAATGGCGACGATGTTGTATGGGCACAAAAACATCGAAAGTAAATTATACTAGTATAAAGTCTAAAGTCATGATGGCTAGGCTGAGATCACGGATTCTAAATCTCGTTTATCCTGGAAAATAATTGAATAAATTGACATTTATAGCATGTGTATTCAGATGTGTAATTAACAATAATCGCTACTATGAAATCCACATTTTACGAGATAGTTATTATCTGTTTAACGTGAATACGTATCATATTTATCATCACCGTTCACCCAATAGTTACTACCCAACGTGACATATTAATAAAAAGAACCACCGTTTACAGGCACTAACTGATATATCAAATACGTAGTTAGTACATTTCCTTTCGATAATCTAAAGTTCAATTCTGTATTTTCCGTTAACCCACCAGCCATATTCATTCCTTTCCACTAACCGAACAGTCACGAGTCATAAAGTATCGATCGCCACCAAATAAGAATCGATGATTTGCATTAAACATGTCTCAAATAAAACAAGAGAAATCATCGGTTATTCACATATCACTGTGTCATTGTACTACCCTGTATGGACTATTTTGAACGACTGTATATGGGGAGGTAGTTAAACTTGTGAGTTATAGGTTACTACTCCATGTGTTTGAGAAGAATTGATTCATATACTCATTATGCACATTTCTCTATAGGGGATTAGGCTGAGATCACAGATCCCCATTTGTGTTGGTCAAACTACTTTCATGACAAAATACTTTCGTTTCATTGACATATACTCGTACACATCCTCGAATAGATTCAGTTATAGTTACTTCTAACGTTACCCTTTTTCAAGATGTCGTCTATGTGACTGTCATATGTCTTATTGGTTTGACCCCTATGTGGATTAATATATTCGATAAGCTTAATAAGCGTATCTCTGTACTTTCGGAGTACATTTACATCGATATGCGTTCATATTTGATTTTCTGTATTACATTTAATGTAGATATGACAAAATTATAAGAAAAATATGTGTTAATGAATATTCCGGGTTGGTATAGTACTTAAAAAATATATTGTCAAGCCCCTGCCAACCTGGTGACTATGTTCTATATAATCTCTTTTGTATTAACTGTTCATAGATACAGCAATCAATTTAGATTACACAGAAACATGTTATCTTTCCAATCCATAACATTCATACACATTATGCCTGTTTACGTACAAACAGGTAGGCAGAGATCACGGATTAGCGTTTTTCTCATTCCAGACATTGTAACGTCATCCTTTTTAACTACACTGTAACACCATAAGGGTTGTGTTGCTTTATTGTAGTTTTCCATCTATTTAAACATAAGAATGTAGCATTTTATATTAATTCTTCACCGTTTCCATTATGAAGCTTTGAATTTTTATTCTTTCTTACAGATGTAGCATAGGATCCTAAACCGTTAACCGTCACCTTAACAAACTGGAAACAAAAGCAGCTTTTTATATTATTTATGGGTTCAAGACAGTATCAAACTTACACAAACACGTGTAACCTAAAAAGATACAGACGAAACACAATACCTATCACAAGATGACGCATTTCCTTTAAAGCCTAGATTTTACAAGTCACATCTCAGACCCAGACAATATAGGACTTTCTAATGACCTAACGAAGACAAATACGAAAAGCAAATATGCCGTAACAAAAACAACCTGTGACAATCTATAAAAGACGAATTAACAGGTAAAGTAACAAAGAGTGTCGTAAAATAAATTATCATACGATATCTATGCTAATACAGTTTACTTTAACTATATTATCAAGACATCTTAACTTACAATACTATTACATCCATTCTTGTCTTTCAAATGCAATTTGTAATATGAAAGAAAGAAATAAAGTATGAAATTGATAACTTGAAAGGTCAGGTTACAATGGTTTTGTCAATCTTAAGGTGAGTTTACACGGACAAATACTTATTTATCAAACTCAATAAAATGACAAAATTAGACATTAATGTATGCGAAAATAGAAAGGTTGTGTTCGTGTAAGGTGTATTAGTCGTAACACAATAAACAACAAATAAAGGTACAAGTCAGATAGACGCTTTATTGAAAACAGTGACATTAGGAGTACCTATAACCGCCGAGTGTGTATGAGAAGATCTATGAGTGTCAATGAAGCGAAAGTGGTCTATCAGGATGAGAACAAATGGGGATCCGTGATCTCTGCCTACCCCTCTACAGGGAATCAGGCGTGATGTGTATGTATGTATGTATAAAGGTACATATTCACATCCTTCTTTACCGTTTGAGTAAGACAGAACCTTAAATACACAATAAATCCTTGATCATACTTTAACAGAACTACTGAGTTTTATTTATATCAAAGACAAACGCGTTCACGACCATCAACCCTTGCGGGGTAGTCAGAGGTTAAGGTTTATATCTCCGTAATTGCGAAGGTAGTAATTCTGTGGCCACCTAGAATCCACGTGTTGACCAGATAGTCAGTACTCAATGTGACAGGTGGTAACCCATATCGCCATTGACGAGCACTAACTAAGACCTGTTCGGGGAACAGGTAGGTTTTCTTACGATGTTTTACCTCACCGTATGTATCAATATAGCAAAAATAGTCAACTCAATATCTAGTATTAGACGCTTAATACTAACGGAAAGAATGGCATATAATTAGTGTTCCCGTTACGTCCCATAAACGCCCTTTTATACGTACATACATAAATACACATCACGCCTGATTCTCTGTAGAGGGGTAGGCAGAGATCACGGATCCCTATTTGTCCCGATCCTGACAGACCACTTTCGCTTCATAGACGTTCATACACCTTCTCATACACACTTAATATCTTAAGAGAATACATGACAATGATATCAAATAGCATTGCTATAGCATGTAACAAATATAAACCAATAAATATCCTCACACGATGTATTTACAAAAGAATCGATTGCCCGTACCTATATATAGGTAACTATACGGGCAGATAGGCACAAATTGATTGTGCCCATTAAATGATATGTCGAAATACAAGTAAAACTGACACCGAAAAGCGATTTAATACAAAAGTATTAACACCAAATCGTACAAAGGAAAATGAATCCTATTCTCGAAGGTTATAGTTCAAATTGTATTGTGATAGAGACGTATGGATTTCGTCCAAATTAATAACCCGACAAAGGTTAATGAAGGCTGACAAATTGTGTGTTACTCGTGTATGGATGTGCTAGTCTGGGACGTATTTAGAATGGTACTAGCTGTTCTTCTTCCCAAATGTATAACATTAAGTAACTGAGGGACGATATGAGTTTTTTCATATAAACAAATGGACTTATAACAGGTCTTTATGTGATAAAACGGTTCTTAGGAACATTTGTTTTCTTTTAACTAATTCAGATTTTATTGACTCGTATTATATTTATTATTAGAATGCTAGTCTAGAAAATAAAATTAATGTTGCCTTTTACCCCGGTATGTTGCAGGAGGCGACTAAGAGACGGGGGTAAACGGAATCTCTTGGGCTATAGGCTACCTGTCCAAACCCAATATTTATCCAATAAAGTTACCAAGGATATCTTCTATTTATCCATGGTTCTGTCCACCTCGAAAGGGAGTATACGACGTGAATAAATGTGTGTATTTTTCTCTCTGGCCAGCCGAAAAGGTATTAAAGAACGTGAATGTATACGTATGTATGTATTATTAACCAACTACCTAGAATCTTAATCGCAATATACAAATTACTGAATTTTCACTCAACCCCAAGTTATATGCCAAACCCGCTCTTCTCGAGGTTAGCAGCCCTTCGCTCAAATAACACTCGTGCATTCATAACAAAGATCTAGTGTTAGTCACCAAGGCAACGTAAACAATAGAAAAATGACTATTGTGTTAGACAATACTCTATGGGAACTCTGCAGTAGCTTTAAAACTGTTGTTAAGAAGTATAAAGTAAAGTAAAAACTTTATGATTAAAAACTTTTATTGAGTAGTCAGAGGTTTAGTGTCCACTGTGAATTGTTCATTGTGATAGTTTTTACATAAATATACAACAACACGTCTGTTTTCCTAGAAAAGGGTAGGCAGAGATCACAGATCCTCAGTAGTCTCGCTCGGACATAAACTAACGGGACTGGCAAATACTATTGATCTCTACCAGGAATCCTGACAAATCTCTCTTGCTTCACTCACACTCATTAACCTTCTCAAACATGCTCTTCTGTTCTTTTTTTTTTTTTAATTCTTTATTATGCCATTCACCAGTAAGGTTATGTCGGCTGAAGTACAAACACTGATGCCACGGCGTTTGAACTTCTTGTTATTCCATCGCCATGGTTACATCAACACCGCCAGCCGCTACAACCGAAGAAAAACGAAATCGATGCTCCAATTTCTTGCTCTCTTCCTTGTTCTTCGGTTCGTTCCAGTTGAGGATCCAAATCTTATCCCAAAGCGAATATATATAGCCAGTTTGGCATCACAATTGACTAAATATTCAGCCGAAAATAATAATTTGTATTTTCAACTTTCACTGAGCTGCTGACTTTGTTGACGCACCATAGACGACAGTAAGAAAGATTTTCTGTTCTTTTGTTTCGTTAACTTATTATAACCTATTACGTGAAATTTACATGTTACCACACAATTTATTCCCTCATCGGATTTTTATAGTCTGAGATTAAATGTTCGCATCCATTCGATGCCGGCCAACCTGCGCAGGTCGTCTTCCCACCTTGCCGGGGAGCGCCCCACACTACGTTTACTGAGACGCGGTCTCCACTCTAGGACTTTTTTGCTCCAGCGACCATCAGTCCTTCTGCATACGTGACCAGCCCAACTCCACTTCAGCGTGCTAATTCTTTTCATAATGTCGGTAACTTTAGTTCTCTGGCGTATCACCTCATTTCTGATTTTTGGGGGAGGCCTATGTCCAACAGTGGATTGATACAGGCTGATGATGATGATGAGATTAAATGTTTTCTGTATTATATGAAACCATTTTTTTATACTTATATAGGTACTTACATACATACAAACATATGCGTTCACGAACATTAACCCTTGCGGGGTGGTCAGAGGTTCAGGTTTCCATCTCTGCAATTGCGAAGGTAGTAATTCTATGGCCACCTCGAACCCACGTATTAATCAGATAGTCAGTACTCAATGTGACAGGTGGTAAGCCATGTCGCCATTTACAAGCACGAAAAGCAGCTACTTAGTGTTCTATTTACGTCCCGAACTCGCACATGTACACATGTCTTTTATAGTTTAAATTAATATTACAATGTAACTAATGAGTTACATATTTAGTTGTACCTATGTATGTGACATACACATACATACAATACTTATTAATACGTTATTAAATATATCTTACATAGACTAACATACATACATACACACAGAGTTAAACGTATTACCCTATAATTTGGGATTCCTAAACAAAGATATACAGACTATCATGAGGCGAAATCTAGCTATAGTTAGCTGAAAATGAGGTGAGTGTCACGGCCGGCGTTGATTGTAGTTCAATTCACACAACATTGTTGCTGAGATTTGAATGATAAGAATGCTTGAATCACATGTAGAGCTACTTATAATAGCCGAGTGTATAGGTTGAGCTGCATGGATTTTGTTATATAAAAAGGTTTTGGTTAAGTAATTATTAAGGCTTGTGCCTGTGTACCCCGATAAGTAATAAGAGATGTGGCTTATAATAGATTTTCAAGGTCCTATATGATAAAAAAAGAAATATTCTATAGCAAGACAAAAAAGACAAGTGTTCACAACCACTAACCCTTGCGGGGTAATAAGGGGCCTTACTCCACTAATCCATTGTAGGCACAATATTACTTCAGTAGCGATACAGTAATACTTCAGTGGCTGTAATTTGACACTTTTGGCACTCCACTATGTGCCGTGTAGTGGACTAAGGCCCCACAAGTTCAGGTGTCCATATCCGCAATTGCGAAGGCAGTAATTCTATGGCCACCTCAAACCCACGTGTTGACCAGATAACCAGTACTCATTGTGACAGTTGGTAAGCCATGTCACCATTTACAAACTCTAACTATTACCTGTTCGGGGAACAGATAGGTTTCCTCACGATGGTTTCCCTCACCGTAATATTCGACGCATTTTGTAAATTATTTTTATTAGCATTATATAAATGAAGTTGTTTTAATGCAACGATTTTACACAAAAATGACTTTGAGACTTGTTTTTAATTGGATCAACTAGCTTAATTGGATCAACTGGCTAACCTAACTTAACCTGCCTTTGCAACGCCTCTGTAATTCCGAAGATGAACATTTGAATCTCTGACTACCCCGCAAGGGTAAGGTCGTGAACGCCTTTGTCTTTGTATGCCCATTTGTTCTGAGGTCTGAACAATCCATACATGAAAGTTACAATAATTCACAGTCAAACTAAATTCATGCAAACGCAAAAACTAATACCCAAGCCAACAATATTTACTATACGTCAACCAGGATAACTTGACCTGTCATTCTAAGTAACTGGTACTAGAGTAGAGGTCACAACTTTGGTTGGCAGTAAAAATGAGGACTAGTAAAATAGATAAATAAATAAATCATAAATTATAAGCTTTTAGTGTGCAAAGCCATCTCGGTTCATACATGTGAGTGCTGAGACATAGGTTTTAGTACTAAATAAGTTTATGGCTCCGAGGTTATGACTGCGCATGCCCTAAGTAGGTAAGTGCAAAGCTGAGTTCATGTGTGATACTCGGATCAACTTAGATATTAACTTTTATAGTTACATGATAATATAATATAATAATATTGTAGGACACTATTACACCAATAGAACTAGTCCCTTGCTAAGTACATTTAAGACTGGCGGTAAAGGTACTAGTCAACTTATACGAGTATTTAAGAAATATAAACTTATTAAACATGAATAAATACATATTTAGCATATATAATTAACAATCAGAGTGGAAATAAGAAGAAAAGCGTAGTACTTAACTCTGCATCCACCGGAAATCGAACCCGGGGCCTCACGATTAGCGTGCAGGTGACTAACCAATCGTGCCACGGAGGTCGTAGATTTCGTTGAAGCATTGATTACTATTTGGATAATAAAACCAAAATCACATTGTAATTTCTAGGAATTTCTCAGCATTACTGTCGGGGTTATGATGACTTTAATAAACAATGGGGTTGCTAGCCCATCATCCATTATCTATTCTCTCATAGTTCCTAAGTTACACTCTGTGATATGTTTGAAAAGAAAAACAGTTAGTTAGCTATAACACCTGGTTCACACGTAAGCCTTCTAGCTTCTAGTCGACACAGACAAGGACTAAAGGAAATGAGTATGTGGCGACCTCTAGAGTGGCACATACAGGGAGAGCACAGATGTGGCCAGTAAGAAATAAAATAATAATAAAAAAATCTATATCCCAGAACGCGCAGTTGAAATATTTATTGGAAACAATATATGTATATACAAATTTCCAACTCAAGCCATTAGCCTGGACGATCGCCGCCGCCCAGAAAAGCAGCTTCCTCTTTTCCTGTAGAACACAGTGGATCCTACAAGTATATTTATATAATGATAAATAAGTCATATCAGTCATTGAACTTATTTATAAACCAAATAAAATTGTTATCTATAGGTACCTACTTTCAAAACGATTCCGAATCTCACACTAACAGCGCACTCCAGACTTTATAGGTGGCCTAACAAACCCTAGTACGTTTTTTGCCCTTTCCTCCGGAGAGGCTGTAAAATGTTACAGTTCTACAGCCTAAACCAATACCTAGGGTTTATTGTTGCGAGCTAAGCTAGACTTTTAGGCTGGCTTTACTTGTATCTAGAATTTATATAAACAAAAGTTGAGTATAATACGAGTATGTCAGAATAAACTTTTAAGTTGCTAATAAGAAATGAATCATTAAATAATTTATGTTAACTTCAGATATCACTAAATATTTTAGTTTGCCTTTTTTCGATATAAAACTCAGTTTTAAATGATACAAATTAACTCAGAGAAACATACAAAACATTTGTTTATCCGTTCGTCCCCAGACCCATAGTCGACACGGTATACTCGTGATATGCACTATTATCTATTTTTAGGAACAAACATGTAAAAACAAATCAAAACAATCTATTGTGTAAGAAAACTAGTATAATTTGTCCCTAAAGAGATTTCAGAAACAAGCCAGTTCCTAACATTCCACTCTAGTCCCGAACTAGCAAAATACAGACAAACACATCCCTCTAAAAGTCTATAGAAGTTGCCATTCCTTCGTCTAGACGCGAAAGATGGAAGATAACTTTTATGTCCCTCAGCCGAACGGTCCCTCGTAAACCTCAAACACTGCTCAGGATTCCAGATCACATACCATTTGTACCTTACCGGTTTGGACCTTGAATTGTAACCAGCTGCCAGATTAACTTTACAAGCACCTGACACTATAACCAGCAATTGAACAAGCCCCTTGGTATGTTAAGTGTATATTTCGATGGCTTCAAAGTATGTTTTCGAAAATGCACTTTTTTATATATGTATTTTTAATAATTAAATACAGCTCTTTATTTCCGATGATAATCCGGAATCTGTTAATCATCTTATAAATCTTATAAAAAGTAATTAAGAAATTGAGGCTTTTAACTTCACAAACAAACTCTTGTGCGATATTAGGTACAACTATCTGTGCAATCGTATAATGGTTCAATTATAGCATATCCGAATATTGTAATTGTGACAATTTCAAGAAATTACACTATTTATTGAAATTTTTACAATGTCAATGTTCAAATATGCTATAATTGAGCTATGCCACATATTTCGTTTACGACCTTTAGTTAGACAGATAATTGAGGTCTTATTTACCTCCTAGACTAGCTTGGTATACTTGTTACACGAAACACTTAATATATGACCATGTACATAAGTAGTAAGTAGCACATTATGTACCTATAAAAGAGGTATGATAAAGTTTTTGGCAAGTAGTCTGGTAATGACATGGAGTTGAGTAATCAAAATCTCATAAGGCACGAAGATCACACCTCTTTTGTATTTAAAATCCAATTTCATCTAATTCTGAATACGAGAGTTTTCCCATGTTGGCATGACTTTGTGAAATGCACTCATAGTATTTGATTCAGTGGCTTTTAGAATTAGCAGGTGCGTTTACTTACTGTACAGTTGATTAAATTAAAAAATAGATTATTATTCTATATGACACTAATTAGTTATTTTTTTAAAAAACACTTGCGATTTACACTCATTTTATCGACTATATGAAACGGGGTCATATCACTATAAATTAATTAGGATTAATTACACTAATTCATTTACACTACAGTGCTTTACACTAATAAGTATCACCACAATATTTATAACGAACTCTTGACGTAGTGACCAAAATTAAGTAGACTATCACGACTATTAACCCTTTCCAATTGGTCAAAGATTCGCATAACCCTCTCCGCCATCACTACTAAACTAAAGAGAAATCACTACTAAACTAAATCCATTCTCGCATTCCCTACTAAACTAAACACTTACCACCAAACTAACTCTCACTAAACACACCTCCCAAACTTCGTTACCCAGTAGCTCCTAAGCAGTACGAAAGATAGTTTTCCTGTTGCCCTTGCAATAATCTTTTGATGCCTCAATTGGATTGGAATGATCGATGGCTTGGTAGTTGGCTTAGTTGTTTTCAATACGACTGTTTGCGAGACGAAATAGATTATTTTTTCGTTATATTGAACTTGCGTGGTGTAGTGTAAAAGATTTGTTTAATATCAGTAGGGAGTAGTCGAATCAGTAGTTTTCTTTTGATTAAAACTTAAAATTCGATTAGATACACACTGGAACGACGTTTTTTGACGAGCACTATATTGACGAAATCAACCTTATACCTACACTGTGAAAGAAGAGTAATTTAAACTCATTTCGAGATATGCTGCAATACTTTCACCAATATTACTTAATTTCATTATATCTCTTATAGTTATATCCTATGAGGCATATTATAGTATGCAGAGGAACAGTATATCAAGGTAATTGTAAAATCATACAGGCTAAAACAAAACTGTAACTTAGTACATACCTGATAAGAATTGAACCTAGTCATAGTTTCTAACACCAAATTTCCAAACACTAAACTACAATCACACCAGTTAAATTCCTACTGCATATGCCCCAATATGTTCTATACTGTGTCTAAATAACACATCAAACTTTAATCTCTTAATAAGCCGAATCTAACACGATAATAATTGGCAGACTGATTCGTTTTTCATCGCTTTTGTGTGGGAAAGACAGAGGTTTTGGGTTCGATCCCCGGTGGAGCGAAAGATTGGGGTTTGGTTACTAGTTGGGTGTTTTATATGTCAACAATATTTTGATCAATTTACTTAAGTATGAGAACTTTACAAAAGATCTTTGCCTACAAAAGAGAGTACGATTGTACTTTATATTGTCAAGATATGATGATGAGAGATGTATGTATAAACTATTACATATTTGAGCTAATGTCAACGATGACTATAAAGATATTTTCTATGTAATTTTATTTTATTATTACTTTAAGTTTATAGTTTTATTTTTCCCATGATTACTGTACTAAAAAAAATCATATGAAATAAAAAAAAATGTATGTATATATATACTCATTTGTAAACGGAATTGGTTACAAAAAACCGCAATGAAGTCTAGTTTTATCAGTACTAATCATTCATCCCAAAGGTATAGACAATCTTGAGTCTAAGTAAATACTAGTAATTACTTGCTTCTGGATTCCAAACCACCTAATGAGGCTTCTAAGGCAATCACAAACAAACCTCTTTCGAATAAGTTCAAATTAACTATGAATCACAAGCCACGGCATTAAATGAATTGGATTCAATATTTTTGTATGACGATACAGTTTCCTTTTACAAGAAGCCGCTTTGTTAGAAAAGGCGTTAAAACGAATATCGTATCACGACTTAAACCAAATTCTCATGAACTGTGAACTGGATTTCACCGTTTACTCTACTTAATATGATGCCTTACAACTCTATAAAAAAGATATTAATTTGTAACAAATTAACTTTATATTGTAATACATTATATTTAAAATCAAAATGTGTAAATTTGAAGTTTATAACATAAGTAATTTGTAAGTTATAAAAGTACATACAAACACAAATTCCCAAGTCGGAATCTTTCAAGAATTTCGAGTTGAACTTTCGTCTCATTATAAATTAGTTAACACGTTATACTAATACGGTCATGTCGGTAGATCGTATTAAATTTGAAGCAATTATAAATGCTTACAAGCTAGTCTTTTATTGGGCTGCCTGTTTTTTTATTAGCCGACAACAAACGATGTGTTAGAAATGAAATCAAGCTGTCTAGTTCTTACAAAGGGTAATTGCCCAATTCTTCAACTTATACTTCCAATGTGTGAGAATTTTCCATCCCTTTGAGTTATATATACTTCATTATATAGGTATTGCAAGTTTGGCTTATTTTTTACTGTTTTAAAATGTCGTTGATGGTTTTACATACATACACATCACGCCTGATTCCCTGTAAAGGGATAGGCTGAAATCACGGATTACTATTTGTTCCGATCCTGACAGGCCACTTTCATTGACACTCATACATACATACTACATACTCGGCATACATATCTCATGTGTTTATGGTTTTGAGGCGGTTATGCTTAAAAAGCTAAGATTCGGATACTTTGAACAAGTTTTAATTAAATTAGGTTTTATGTTATTTCTATGTAAAAAGGAATATCTAATCTAATCTAATATAAATCACATTAATTCTAATATTGTCAAAGACCACATAACGAAATCTAGATATGTCGTTAAAGTCTTAATTATCATTGTTTCTATATAACTGTCAGTGTCTGCTAATAAAATACCTTTCATACAGCTTAACTACAAAGACCACCAAAGCTTAGCTTAGCAAAGCTCTACATCTCTGCCTACCCCACAAAGAACCCTAATCTCTATGCTTGCATAATTGAATCATTTTACATCAATGTCGTTAGAAACGGCGGATCAATTATAGAAATGATAAGCCTATTTGCTGTGGAAAGAACCTTTCTGTAGAGAGATTACTAATTCACGGTTCCTTTCAATTTATCGAATGTGTATCGTTATATAGAAGCCAAATTTGGATTAGTTAAGCTGTTAAAATAAAATTTACGGAATTAGACTCTTTCAGTCATTCCCCTATTAGTTATTCGTACATAATTACTTTTAGTAGATAGACCCTTTCATCTCCTACTCCGCAAGGGTAGTCACAAAAATTTACGTCTTCAATACAAAAAATACAAACGCACTTACGACCATTAACCCTTCCAGGGTAGTCAAAGGTTCAGGTGTCCAACTCCGCAATTGCGAAGGTAGAAATTCTATGGTCACCTCGAGCCTACGTGTTGACCAGATAGTCATTACTCAATGTGAAAGGTGGAAAGCTTTGTCATCATTTAGAAGCATTGACTATTACCTGTTCGGGGACCAGGTACGTTTCTTCGTTTGTTTTCCCTCACCGTAGTATTCGACGCATTTCGTAAATGTATTTTTATTACGAAAATGTTCAAAGACGTTCTTTAAACTTAATTTTCATTGGTACATGCTCAAGCGGGATTTGAACTCTGTACCCACTGAAACAGAGTCAAGCCCCAAACAACTGAGCTACGCCGAATTACTGATAAATTAAAAAAAAATTCAGTTTTTACTCATACATCTGATATCTAATAGTCGTTCTAAAGATACAATCTTATTATGTCTTTACCTTAAAAGGGACGGAGCAATATGTTTTGTATATATTTATAACTAGGGCGGCTTATAAAATAAAAAATTGTTGATATGATTATAAATACAACAATAGCATTATAAGTTCTTATGTTCACTTTTTTCGGTAACTTATAACAAAGAAAGTTGCATTCTTGTTTGTTTATACAAATGCAAATTGGCGTTTGTTTCTATTCATTTCCAAGGGTGAATGTTGTAGTCTAAATTTTGACTAATCTTAATTAATTGCACTGCTAATTGTTACTTAGATAAAGCTGTAATTAAGTGGCCTATGACCTTATGTATTAGTGTGGGATTTAAGCTAAATGTAACCAGTTTATGATTTTTTTTCATGTTTAAAAATGGTTTAGATTTGTGCCGCAGTATTTTAGTTTTATAGATATATTAACGTACATTGGTTTAGTTGTAGTATTTTGACAAATGTCTAAAGTTTCTTTTACAAGAACATTAATACGTTAAATTTTATAAGCTCAATCAATCAATCAACCTATGTCAGTCCACTGCTGGACGTAGGCCTCCCCAAGGGTACGCCAAATACTTACTTATGTAAATTGTTATTACTTTTGTAAATTAAATATAGAATATTCATATACATTCACATCCTATCATGGTTTTCGGGGTGCACATAACCTTAGATATATAATATATTCGAGCCACTACTTTTTAGCATGCCTTTGTGACTTCGCTTCATTAACCTTTACATACAAAATACGATGCATTTAGGTATTTTAATTTCTTTTAACATTACAGTTATTTAATGCAACATCTTTTTTTACATCAAACGTCTACCACAACGACCCTTACCTAACTTAACCTTCAACTCCATACATCTCCTATCATTCATCAAACGGTCCATCCATCCGAATAAATACTAAACAATAACTGTGCATAATTTTATCTTCGGTGCGATTATAAGACACAATGACGCCATGAGGTCCAAACAAACTTATCTTCACCAAATTAATCAAGGCACACGTTAAGATGGCAAAGCGATTTAATCGCGTTACGATCTCAATTCAATGCCAGTCACTTCCCTTCCTAACGCTTTGGCGCTATTGTTCTTTGTTTAAACACCTTTTGAGGATGGTGTGGATGTAGGAGGGGAGCTGAGCGGAAAATACACTTAATTTTAAATATACTCATAATAATATGTATGTTCATAAGCGCATATTTTTTGGAGAAAGGTAGAGATAATGAATCTCAACTTTTTTGGTCTTGATAAAATTTCGTCGCATTAACAGCATTATACTATTCATTATAAACCTTTGATATTTCGTCATATTCAGAGCTCATTTATATTATGAAAAATAGCTTCTCTTTTATTACTTATTCAAAATTGCACGCATTTGTAAGTCATTAGTCTTTATTATGAACCCTATATACACTATAGCATTTCCATCCAATCTATAAAATACCATTAGATAAAGTACTATCATCCATCCAGTTCAAATTTTTCATTACATACTATCTAACTTGTAGCAAAATCGCTACATCCCACCACAGTCTCTCCCGAACATTAATTATCACAATAAATCCATTCGTAATATCTGCCAATGACTTTTATACATACGTTGCACCCTGCCCCACAATAACTGACCTTCCACCCTAACTTTAAGGTCCAAATTCCTCTAACCTCTTTTGAATAAGATGTCACGATCTTTTCAACGCAGATCCTCATAAAAGGATTAAACTTTTTGTGCCATTCATAACGTGAAACGCGATTGTATCTTAATACCGTTTTGATGAAAGGGGTAGTTAGTAATCTGTAACTGTCTTGACTTTATTCGGTGACGGTTGTTAGACCTTGGGGTTTCTATTTTTGATTTTTGTTAAACTTACATGTATGTTTTATACTTTTTGTGACAGAAAAAATATGTAGAAATAAAATTGGATATATATGGTCTATTACCATTGATATGCAATGTTAATTATCGATTAGTAATCCATCACCGAATAGAACCTCACCTAGAACTGTATTATGTAGCTTTTAATAAGGCTTATAAAATCAATAAGAAGAATCAAGAAAGAAAATAACAATTCTTAAGTGGTTGTTAATTGTTAGATATATATTTATAAAAATAAAAGTTCGACATCTTTATTCCTCAAGATTTCTTTATTGACTTTGAATTCGTAAAGTAAATTTCGAATTATTAATTTATTTATAAATAATTTAGTTTAACTGGTAAGTTTATATTCATGTGAATATAGTTGTTCATTACGAATCTTATCAAATACAAATTACATAAAACACATGTACATCCCAATCTTATATCGACGTACAAAAATGATCCATACCTCTACATTACGACTAAAACACTCAATATACCTACGTACTACATATTAATAATTATGCACATATCTCCCCTCTTTTAAGCCAAGCAGGGCATTGCATTATGCGAGATCACGTCCCACCATACAGAGTGAAATAATAAAGATACAAATCTCCCTTCGGGGTCTGCGCTTTTTATTTTGGACAAATGAACGCACAAATTATTGCCGAGACGTTACGACGACGGTTAGGTTTATTTATTTTCTTTTGTCCTTGGATTCCTTTGCTAGTCTGGGATGTGGAAATAATGGTAACTAGCTGCCGTTCTTCCCGACTTGTTATAGAAGACGACTAAGGGACTAGGGGTAAATATAATCTATTAGGCGATGGGCTAGCAATCTGTTCAGAATTTATACTTAGAAGTTCTGAGTTTATTTGAGAATTGAACCGATGAGTTGAAGTTTCCTGGTAGTGGCTGGATGAGGGCCACGAGTGATCGTATTTTGTGGCGTAATCTTAGGGAGGCCTACGTCCAGCAGTTGACTGTCATAAATTGTCAATCAATTAAACAAGTATACGTTCAACAATTCAACAAATATCAATCAATTCAACTTCAACTTCAGCGGGGTATAACTTTCTTAATTTAAATGAACTGTTAGGTACAAAATAATCAAACGAACATTTATTTACATTAGCCAAGTGATTACTAAATACTTTAACTAAAGTACAACACTAGCCTAAGACTAGTCCAAATTTTTTACTTACAAGCCAGAAACTTACCATTCAAACTCAAATAAAAATCAAACTGAAACATACATTTAAAACCCCTATTTCCTGTACCCTTAAGCAAGCCAGGAAGGTTCTATCCACACGTATACAGCCTGCCTACGGCCGCAGAAAGGCTGTAGTTTCCCACAGCGGGTGCCGTATGCCTCCGACACAGCCTTGTGCTGTTTACGCGAACAATGTGCCGCAGATAAGCGCAATTACAGACGCCGATTTGGCGTTAAATTCCTAGCGTTGGGACACGGAGGTGGTAAGGGATGGATGTGGTTTTGTGATAGTGTTTGTTTGTGTTATTTTATAAGTGGGGTAGTGTAATATATAGAGCGCTGTCTAGATTTTATTTAATATGGGATTAGTTAACATGTGTATCTAGTTTGTAATGCCTGAAGGGAGAAATCAGGGAATGAAAACTTAGGAATTCATAGTTGTGATACAATTAAGTTAAGGTTAATTAACTAAACAAAATGTTCGTTTGCCAGGCTATATGAAATCTGAGTCCAACACTAGCATATAGAAATAAACTAGCTAATGAAATGGATAATTTTGAGTAATAAAGTTACAAATTATAAACTGTGCATAATACAAAAATATGACAGTAACTTTTAATGATAAATCTATAAGTTAGTACTACCTTAGTAAACAATATAAATAACCTCAGTACTACATTATTAAAATATCTGTCTACAACACAGATTACCAAAACACAAACAACCACATCCCAACCTTCCCACCTCGTGGGCCCAACAGATAGCATCAGCTAGCAAAAGGAAGCGGTGATCAGCGATCGGGCGATTCCATTCACGCGCGTGTCTCGGACGACGCCTCGCAGCCAATTATGCGCCGCGCCGCACCCTGCACCAACGGATAACTGTTTGTTGTATATGTATATTTTATTTATAAATAAAAAAAGCTTTAGCCCTTATTAGCTATTACTTTACTTATGACAATCATGATAACTCTTTTGTCATCTTTTGCATAACTGAGAAATTTGGGGACATTAATACGGAATAAATAAATATTTTATAGCGTTTGCAATCACTGATGCTTCTGTCTCCGATAAAAGAATAAACCTTTTCAAGTCTCAGGGGTCTTTCACTATATCGTTGTCTATAAAAAACATATAAAAATGAAATTCTACAGCCAATCAGTCTCTCTCATCATGTACGTAACAATTGCATAACGAACGGCCAGGATGTCGCAGTTTAGTCACGAAAGCGTCCAATTGCCGGAATCCTTGAGTCGCCTCCGAAGACAATAATCGGTAAAAGTATTCGAATAATAATCGATTCTTTTGTCCACATCTAGTTGACTATTGTTAGGTTTTTTCCGAGTGTAGTGAAGGGCTTGGGAATTTTCGCGGCAAGGTCGCCATTGCATTCACGGGGCTTCGAATGTTATGTTACGGCTACTGTGTATGCATGTTGCTGGTAAGTTTGGATTGGGGTATTTTATGACGTGACTGTTTGTCGTAATAGATTAGCAGTTAAATGTTAAATTAATGCTTGTAAAATAATGGACTAACAAATGCTGCTTCTATCTTTAAGTTAATTTTTAATCCTACAGAAGAAAAATTATAAATATAAGCAAATACACAATTTTTCAATTGAAAAAGACTTTATTATACATTATTCGATAAAGAGGAGTAGAAAGCAACGTGGTCTCCACTTTTCGATCCTAAAAATAGTTTTGCCTCATTCATAGACAAACCTCTATTATTTTCGCAAGTACGAAAATATATAATAGAATGAAATAAGATTAAATCGTGGTATAAATCCTAGCCATTACATCAAATAACCTCTTTCCCTATAACCCCAGCAACATATACAAAACATGCACAATTGTGCGATCACTTAATGTGTCGTTTATGATACTTTTTTGCGGACAATTCTTTTGTCTTCGCGTTGTATCGGCTCTATTGCGACATCTCGGACATTGTTGTCGAACTTAACGCTATTCGGTGTCTTATCTCCGATTATAGTCAACTTGACATTACGTAATATACACACGCCTATACATTTACGACTTTTAACCCCTTTTGGTTGACAGAACCTTGGAGATATAATACGTCCTAGGTGACTTTGTAACATGAATACTGGGGTTGCAATATTATATGGTAGAATAGTGACAGGATGCTAGCCTATCGATCAATAGATTCTATTAACCATAGTCCTTTAGTCGCCTCTTCGGGCTTATAGTCAAGTTGACATTACGTAAGACATATAGACACGCAGTCACGTTAATAATATTTGTCTAGGACCTTGGAAATATGACCTCTGATGACTCTTTATTCATTATTATACTGTAGAGTGTTGAATGCATCTTCACGTTAGAGATATAGGGATAAGGTTGATCACATTGTCACCATTTACAAGGACAAGGAAGTGACATGGCTCACCACCTGTCACATTGGAAACTTTAGTCAACACATGTGTTCAAGGTAGCTATAGAAGTGCAGCCTCCGCCATTGTGGAGATGGACATCCTAACCATAGACTCAAATATACACGGACTATTATCTGTTCGGGGATAAAGTAGATTCCTTACGATGTTTTCACCCTAGTATTGGGTGCATTTTGCAAACGTATTTTAATTGCGATAGTGTACTTAGAAAATAATTAAACTTCATTTCCATACGTACATGCTAGGTTTTTAACCCTGTGCCCATTGATACAGAGTCAAACCCCAAACGACTGAGCTGTATCGTTACGAAAAATAAACGTATAAAAATGTTTCAAGCTCAACCCACATCATAGAGATGGAAGCTCACAATTTATAGGGATAATCCTTTAAATCCTAATCAATATCGAGTCGACTCGCCGCATGTAGGCGCCGATAATCGTGGTAGGCGTAATGAGATGAGATCGACTCGTGATACCGAATAAATAATCGATTTAAAAGCATCGATTCGCAACTGGACGATTCGAAACCTGACACCCGGTCCCAGTTGTTCGGCCACTTGGCATGGAAACGACGGAGGATCTTCATGCGTACTGGTGGGGAGATAAGTGGTTAGAGTTCATAATGATTATTAAAAAAAATATTACAGTACTCGTTTATGTACCTAGCTTACCTAGAAAACTAGACTGTAAAAATAAATACGTACATACATGTTACGTGAATTTCTATACTTATTTATCAATATGTGACACATATTTTATTGCTTAATCTTAAGGATAAGTAATATTCAGAGTGTGTACACTAGAATACGGAAATTTCTGCCAATTCAATTGCAGAGATAGTAATGCTAAGCTCTTACTACCCTGTTGGGAAAGAATGAAAGAAAGGGCTTCAAGTAATTATCCTTGAACATAGTTCATATAGAAACACACACCTTCGCCTTAAAACTTTTTTATACAGATAAGATTAAATAGCAATAAAATTTCAGCGATTTCGATATTATTGCACACTTTAAAACTTACAAATATAACTCAAGGCTAATACTATCCTAGCAAAAATCATCCTAATATATTTATCACTTTTCACACCACTAGTACCCAGTGTGGATAATAAGGCACATACTTTGGCTATCATATGCGCAGTCTACTTTTAGCTAATAGTATTAATTCTGCACATTATGTTCCACTGAGGAACAGCTCAGTTCTCCGCTCTACGATATTATGGTGTTATTTACGAAGAGTGTCACCTATCATTTTGCTAATTAATAACTTTGTGACCTAGGACAAGTCTAGCTTAGAAGTGGAAATACTATATTCTAAGTCCGCGTTGTTTGATACGAGTGCGAGCGGCAGAAGCGTTGATGTCTTTTATTGGGTTGTTGTGAATGTTAATGGATTTTAGTAGGTTGAGAGTATTGTTTGTAGTATTGTTTGAGTTTATCTAACGATGGATAACATCTGAAAGTACCTTATCCCCAATTGCCAAAAAATTCTAATTCATCGACTTCAAAATAATTTTTTTCAGTGTTATTTATACATTATATACAAACACTGCCCTTGAACCCTTTTCTGGGTAAACAGAACCTTAAAGACATAACACTTTATCAGTTATAACTAAACTATCAGCCCATCACATGATAGCATTATTATTTAAATATTCGTACACCCTACACCATTATCCAATATTCTTACCCACCTTCTACGACATGCCATAAAGCCGACTACAGCCTCCTTACGTCCCAGACTAGCACAGGACTAGATAGAAATATCTAGTACACCTATTTACTCCACTTATCTGATTGCCCTTATCTGGCGATCGTCGCAATGGCCACTTGGCAGTGGGATCTGTATCTCAGCGATATCTTCTCAGTCAAGATAGTTTTATAAGTGAACTTAGTACTATTACGGTTTTATGCAAAAGACTTGAACAATTTAATTAATTATTTCAATGGCTTGAGCGGCTTGTGTTTTCTATTAAATATGTGGTCCCTTGCTAGTTTGGGACGTTATTATATTGTAACCAGCTGATCTGAACTGTGACAAGTATTATCTGTCCTTCTATTTTGGGGTAAAGTTTTATGGATATACTGGTGACAAAGGCAAATAAAAAACTCTAGTAATATAATAGAATATATATGATTGAACTGAATACAACATAATATGAAATACTAATGACACGTTGCTAGTCCATCACCCCTAAGATGTTTTCACATATTTCTAGGAAATCAATTAAGTTACGAACAATATGTCACGGTAGTGGTTTACTTTCTATTTACAGTTTTAAGAGATTTGCGATTTATACTCATGATTAATAATTAACGGGACTTATCGCGTAAGTTTATATTTAATAAAATTACCTTTATTAACGCGACGAAAAAATCGAAAGAAATGATAAAGAAGGAGAAGAATCTGACAGAGGCGTTGCAGTGGAGGCGAAGAAATATGAATCGTCAGTCTGCCCGTGACCATGGCTACAACAACGTAGCCGAAACGTCGGGTTAATAAAGGTAATTTCTATTTACATCCTATACAATCACGGGACATGAAGACTAATACATACATACACGTCACATCTGATTCCCTGTAGAGGGGTAGGTAGAGATCACGGATCCTCATTTGTCCTGATCCTGACAGACCACTTTCGCTTCATTGACATTCATTCATCTTCTCATACACACTCGGCGATAGACTAATAGGTACCGAAATCATATTTAATGACTGATTACATTGGTAAAGCCTTTTTTTACAGTTATCAGTAAAAAGGCAGTTTGCATCTACCTACTTAAGTCCACCTACCACAAAATCTAAATTAGACACTATTAACTTAGCAAAGCCTTAAACAAATGCGTTACCATAGTAACCAGTGACATGGCCACCCCGGCTGCGGCGAATGGCGATTTATAGAGCCTCTTTATACAACCTGTTGCTGGATTGCAAATGGTCTAGAGCCTTATGGTCGTAATAAGTACTAGGATCATACAGATGTGTATGTATACATAAATAAATATTATTTGTAATTTTATATTTTATAAGGTTATTGAGTTAGGAAAGTGAGAGCCATTTTTTCGTTGATCGTTCCAGGTGATGATCAATAGTCTGCCTATCCCGTTGGGGACGTAGAGGCGTGAATATATGTATGGTTTATAAAAAGTGACTTAGTAATATCGAGTCTCCGAGGTTCTGTCCACCCAAAATAGATAAAAGACGTGAATGTATATATATATATGTAACAGTATAAGGACGTCAATGTATATGTCAATGTATGTATGTTTATGAATGAGATACGTATGTATATGTTAAAGAAGCACCTTATCTAAAAAGTCGTAAACAGTTCTGTTTGCTAAAGGAAAGTATTACTTTTTATAGTATAGATTGTAAAAAGAAAGAGTTACCCCATTTTAACGTTACACCTTTTTGCTCTATGCCTGTTTTACCTCAGTTGCATTTTACAACATCTTGCTGTGTGGTCGTTTCTTAGAACTAATTTCGACTACAATACTATTACATAATACGTCTATACAAAATATTGACTCGATTATAGTATATGCATACACATAACGCCCGATTCCTTGTAGAGAGGTAGGCAGAGATCACGGATTATTAGCAATATATTTTACTATTATAAGCTCCGGGAAACAAACCCAGTATTTTTTATTTCAAATCCTACACCATTACGCTACACCCTAACTAATCACCTAACGCTTTTTACTAAATATACAATGCCTAAGTCCACACATTGTCCCACTTAGGTCATTCAAGTAATAAGCTAGTACTAAGACCTAAACAATGCTCATACTTTTATAAGCCTAACAATGATAGGCACCCTAGGACATTGAACGAAAAACTCTTACGCTTAGAGGATTATTTGTCAAACATAGGCTTTTGAGCTAAAACCTAGCAGATGCGGTTTATAATATTTGTTCACTAAAAGTTTATGTTAATTATGTTAATCGGTAAAAACCGAAGTTTCCTATAAATATATCAAAAAAGTTGATTAACAATGTGAAAACTTAAAATTCTGGAAAACCGTTAGTTATATATTATGTTCGTGGTTTTTCTCAAACTTAAATGGAATGTAATTAGCTACGTTTCTTCTCGACATGTTAAAGATGAGTAGAGACTAGATGTTTAGTGTTTAGTAATGTATTAAGTATCCCTCTGAATGTATATAAATAAATAACATGACAAAAAGTTTTTTTTAATCCAAAAATAATCATATAATCAGTAGCGTATGGAACAACTATCAAACTAAGAAACTATTTTGTCCAACGATCGATTAACATGTCACCAATATGCATTTTATGCTAGTAATTATCCGACATTCCATTTCAAAAGGGATACCCTAGTAATTAGTCTCAAGTAATTTTCCAAAACCGCTAACAGCTTATATTAGTTAGTCTTTATGGAGATAACAATCCGGTACAGTCAGGTTCAATAAAAAATCTCCCACAATGCGCGCGATTGTCCCGCAGCGTGTGTGAACCGGGCCGTGCCTTGACCGACGGATTTTGTCGTCGAATGTACATGGTACGTAGAAGAAGTATCTATATATTGTTTTTATTTATTTATTCATTAAGGAAACAAAACAGAAATGAACCCAGACTATATAAAACAAGAATGCATAAGAAAATAGGTGCGCTCATTTCCATAAATATGTCTCACAAAGAAAACAGAATGATACTGTAAAAAAACTAAATTGTAAATAATATTTGATAGATGATAAATACTTCATTAATTAAGATGTACGTATTTTAATATCTTAATTAATTTAGTTTCATTACTAAAGATATTAAAATATATACATGTATATTATAACATCTACTTCCGTTACGGGATAGTTAAATAAGGACTAACTTAAACGATTGAATGATATAAAAAACTTCTGTCACCTCACTCATAAAAATATGAAAATAACTCTGTCACCGTTAACAAGCATTCATTATTATTTACCTGTTCTGAGGAATACGTAAAAAACTACAAACTAAGACGCTAAGGCATACATAAATTTGACGACCTTTGTGGTGCGATAGGTTGAGAACCTGAACGCTAATCGTGAGGGTTCGATTCCCGGTGGAGGCAGAGTTAAGAATTACGCTTTTCTTCAGCTTTACAGTCTGTAATAAGTATGCTGAGGCAGCACCTTTTCTTTGTATCAAAGTTTTTTTATTCTAGGTGGTAAATGTTTTAGTCAATGTTATTTAATGCAGTGAATAAAGTGTTTTCTTTCTTTCTTTATTTTTGCTCTTACACATAGAAATAAATAAAAGAAAATGTTATAGGTATACCGTTTTTAATGTTAGAAAAAATAATTATTATAAATACCTTTTATACACTAAATAAGCCGTGAGGTAACCCCTCTATTTGCAATATAAACTTTACCTTCGAAGCTTACTATCTGGCTATTTATAACGATATATAATCATGGTACTCGTACATACATATGTTTACCGCAAGCCTAAAATGTTTCCATTAGAATATTTTATAAATAACTTCATTCAGGAAGTTCCACTAATGAAACTTAACCTGATAACTTATTCAAGTTGAACTTAAGTAACAAGAATCCGGGTTAATGAATGAGTTTTTAATTGCTTCAAAGTATCGTAATTATCTTGTATAGACAGGTTGGCGACATTCATTCATTATTTCGAGAATTTGTACATTAAACATTAATCCGTATCATTGACGTTACATTAATAAAATATTTGTAACATTAATGACTAAATATCTGTTGAGTGTGTATGAGGAGCTGAAATGTCTATAATCTATAAGTAAGCAGAGTTTGGGTGTTCACCATCAATTGAACATTAATTATAATTATTATAAATTAACCCAGTTTTTACCTGGCAACGTAGTTCGCTGTCCAAATCTATACAGGTACTATCTATCTATCACCAAATTCAACAGTAAGTATTATGCATTATACGTATACACATACATTTAATTCCTTTAATCCCTTTCAGGGTGGACAGAAACTAGGAGATATAATATCTACTAGGTCACTTTTTTGTCTAAAAGAAGTATTATTATAAGTTAAGTATTTCAAATGAATAACTTCATATTATCAAGGGAGACGAAGTTACCTCTTGAAAAATATAACTAAGGGTTATAACCTCTCGTACTGTTTCCAAGATGGTGGCCACATGACTTCCGCTGTCACACGCTCTCGGCATCCGTCCTAATGGCGGATTGGCGTTTTCCCATAAAACCTCCATTTAGCACCTTCCGACAACCGATTCTGCTATTTAATCGAATCGAAACTAAACAAAATTTATTTCTAGACATAATTTAATGTATAAATGGTTACAATATTCATCTTATTGATATACAGATGATAAACGACTTCTTTTGATAATCAGAGGCTTGAATGACCACTGTTTTTAAGCCCAAGAATCCATATTATAAGGTAGCTTAACTTACAGTTGTTTACATTTAACTAAAAGAATGATTATAAAAATACAATAGAATAAAATTATCAGGAATCCGCTCTCGAGTACAGCTTTAGTTATTAAAAATAATGTCACTGTATAAATTTGTCTCTTATATTCAGAAAATATTTGAAATAATTATAAATATTAAGAGGTATTAGATACTAATGAATCGAAAATTACTTTCCAGGAACGATGTAGAGGTCGTGTACTTAGCTTACCCTGTTTAGAGACGGGCATAATGTGTATTTCTATCAGCCAATCTTGTTACGAGAATCGACACTGTATCGGTCACAAAACGCTTTATTTCCTAACAAATAAACCTACGCATTGAAACGAAACTTGATTGATTAGTACCATCGGAGCGCATTCGAATGCTGTCGACTCACAAAAGTGTGTTTTCTCAAACTTTGTAAGGTTTTCGGATAAAAGACCAATGATGAATAACAAACATATCTCAACTAACGTAACGTGCTGATGTGGGGTTTGAATAATGTTACCAGCTGCCAAATAAGGCAAACGATAGTAATTTCGGTTGTTATTGTCCATCGTAGGTTTTGTGTTGGTCTTAGACGTACTTATATAGAATGTTAACGAATTGTCCTTTCTTTTGGCAAAGTAAAAGTTGATTAGGAGACCAATGGTAAATAGAATCTATTAAGCGATAGCCTAGTAACCTCACCATGTATCAACAATACTCTAATACTGAAAGTGATGTATTTCGAGGGTACGTAGTGTAGAACAGAAGAGCATGTATCAGAAGGTTAATGGGTATGAGTGAAGTAAGAGAGATTTGTCAGAATCTTTCTTTGGCGATCGATAGTCTCTGCCTATGCTGTTGGGGAATATATGTGCGTGAATATATGTATGTATGTTAGTCGTCTAAGAGATTCTAAGTCTACGAGACTTCTTCCACTGTAAGAGGATATTAAGGTTTAAGTATACATACATACACATCACGCCTGATTCCCTGTACAAGGTTAAACAGAGATCATGGTTCCCCATTTATCCCTCCTAACGGACCACTTTCGCTTTTGACACTCATACACCTCCTCATACACACTCAGTTTAAGTACATAGCATCTAAAACACCCTACCCTTTAACGTATACCAAAGGCAGCTGCTCCCATACACTATAAGTATTAATAAAAATTAAACAAGACATCACAGAGTAATCCCCAAAAGATAAACTATCTTAGAGTATTATCATTCTCAAAATCGGATATGTAAGAGTTGGACAATACTCGCGAGGTTTTGATAAATCGGCCACATTTATTCTCGGCAGTGATTGTATCAAAATATTTTAGCTCCCGAGCGAGTGTTTATAATGGGTGGAGATTAGGAACACCCTTTGCGTGCTACCGACTGTAGGGCTGAGTGGACTGATCGGTACGTTTTGTTTTAACCAATAGTTAATAATAAGCTTTAATCATAAAAACACATTGATATACACAGACAGGAAATTAAAAAAAAGAAAAAAAAACAGAAAAGGAGTTTATACAAGTTATTAAATCCTACATGTGCATGTCATTGCCCAGTGAAATGGTCCCATTAAATAATTAATTAATTAATAGTCTTTTTGGCATGAAAATCGAACTAATGAAATGTAGTACTTTGGTGATGCTGGAAATCTAATGTTTAAGCAACCTACCCTTTATTTCGTACTTATTCTGGTAGTACAAAATTAATGTCTGAATCTGAGGTGTTTAGACTCAACTTAACTAATTGCAAATGAAAAATAATAATTAGGTTCTTAATATGTGGTAGTGAATATGGGAGTTGAATGCAGGTCCTTTTTATTGAGTTCAATGTGCTAACTATTACAATGCGAATTTTTAACTATCTTGTATTCTCAACTTAATATTTTTTAAATGAATTTATATAAAAATAATGATTATTGAAACTTTAGACCACACAAATACTTTTTGAGATGTGATTAACAAAACTAAAAATGCAATCGCACAAATGAAGTTTAAATAAATAATATGACAGCTTTCGGAATTCAATATTCCTAAACCCAACTCCAGCCAGCCCGTAAGTCCTTATAAGAGAAGCGAAATAGCGAAGCCTCCGTAACGGTGCAGGGTCGCCGATGCAGGGAATTATTATTTCAGTGATTTACTGTTTGCAGAACAACAGTTAATAAGACATTCCTGGCCGCGGTTCACGACAGTGTAAATGGGGTTTGAATAAATGGGAATTGGATTCGATTTGTTAGGTTCCTGGTTCGGTTCTTAATTGAAGAACTCTGTATTTATATATATTGAAAAAAGGTGACGTTAGGAGTACCTACAACGGCCGAGTGTGTATAAAAAGATGTATGAGTGTCAATGAAGCGAAAGTGGGCCCCCTGGATCGGGACAAATGAGGATCCGTGATCTCTGCCTACCCCTCTACAGGGAATCAGGCGTGATGTGTATGCATGTATGTTGTATTTATTTATTTAATTGTAAAACACATCATTTTCGTCGATGATTTTAGTAATATTTCTTAATTGTTAAAGACCTTACTCGTATATGTTTGATTTTATCTCAACTGCAAATGCCGAAACATTTAAGTGCATAAAAAAGCCTATCGTCAATTTCATTCCTTTTGCTTTTAATCACTGTTTACCTTCTATGACACCTACAAAAAAGGCAGTTAATCAGTATTTAAACATTACTTTATCACTTATGCATTACATAAAAGGGTGAATCATACATAATCAACCTTCCCATTCACATAGTCTTGATATGTTAACTTAAGTTATTTGGTTAATAACTTAGTTTCGTAATAACAGTGCCGGCACTCAATGGCGAAGTATTTCTGACCTGCGACACCCTTTGACCTGTCACCTCACTTTGGAAGAGTGTCATTGAAGTTTAGGGTTCCTTAATAAGAACTTTTTTACTTATTCATGTTTGAAAGTTAATGTTTTGTACCAAAATGGTAGTAACAAAAAGTTATTAGTTACTATATACGAATAGAAGGTTTTTAACAGTATATCGTAAGTAGCGATTTAAGAAATATATCGGTGGAATCAATGAGACGATTGGCTGACAACATGTTACCTATATTCCTTATTTTAAATATCAGAACTCGTATATATTATGAGGTATTAGTTACAGCGGATTTCTAAAGTTATTTCACGCAATATTGTCACACAGTAAAACTTACGAATCAGGTATATTAAATCATATAATATTATATTACTTACATGTAAATAAAAAATAAACAGCACCCAATTTCAAAACATAAAACAAAACAAACCAACAATGGTCGTGAATACGTTTTTGTGTGCGTTTGTTGTTTTTTTTTTTGTTTAAACAGCACCCAATTAAATAATCAGAAACAATACAGAACCCCAAAACTACAATACAAAATGCAACTACAAACCAGCTATTAACACAAAACCATGCAAACTTGACCTTTTTCCCAACTAATATTACACCCAGTCACCGTTCAACCAATCCTGGTTTTGTTACCTTCCAAATACTTAAAGCTAAAACATTCAGATAAGCTTCATATAAATCTCGCTACAGTTACATTTAGGTTATTATCAACGACAAAACTACTTATTTAAGAAAATTCCAATAAATATGTTCAGGAAATAGAGACATTTATCTATCGGGAACAAGTGACAAAAAAAGAAAGAAATTAGAGTTATTGCCCCGAGATCTAATCTGGATTTGGGAGATTTATTTAGAATTAGGACGCGGTTATACTGTACAGGATTCGAAACAGGTGTAGGTTATATTAGAAAATAACTAAATCATTGCAATGTCAATTAGTTGAGTTGAGTTGCAAGTAAAAATTAAAATGATGATCATCTATTCCATAAAATTTTTGATTTGTAATTATTGATCGTGTGTCTTTGTGAATAAAGAGATTTTTTACTAAAGCAATAGGATTTTTTTATCCTTTGGTTTTTCTATAGCAAATAAATTGATAAGTTCAACTATGTATATGATTCAATTGAAATAAGGTTGTATATTTTATATTTATTAAAATCTCCTAATAAACTAAATTATGAGTACTCTAAAGGTACAGGCTTCAATGTCGATCGTTTCTCATATTTCCTGGGATTAAACAATAAAAATAAACGCATTACTTATATTAAATCTATTTCATAATAACTCTAATTGATATGCTTAAAAACATAGGTATTAATTAGTCTATCTCGACACGTATACAAAAGCATGAGTATATACTAGGATCGGGACAAATGGGGATCCGTGATCTCTGCCTCCCCTCTACAAGAATCAGGCGTGTTGTGTATGAATGTATGTATATACTATTATAACTAAAATTAAAACAACCCACTTTTCTCCACCATAAACACACCTTTACCCAAACTGGGCGCTGCATTGACCAGGGCTACATTGGGCGCACATTATTGTGATATATTGGGCTAAGGAGACATCTCACTAAGGCCTTGGTAACAAGCTTACGTAATCATTGGAAGGTATTGACTTGTTACTGTCTTTTTACGTCCCTGATCAGCACTGGACCGTTAGGTAAAATGTAAACAATGATTATCAAATTCATAAATATCGCTAAAGGTGTATATGATATCACAACTTCAATATTTAAGCTAAAAAGTGCCTGGGAGATATTATTGTGTTTCCAAGGTTCTGTCCATCCCGACACAGATTCAAGGGCGTGAATGTCTATGTTATCATAGAATACGATAATTAATAAAAATATTTCTTACATCTTAGTCCCTAAAGATAAGTTAAATGCAACGAAAATGTCATTGAAATTGCGTCGTTAGATTTGCATAACTTTGCTGAAAAACATATCATTGATGTATTCATCATCTCTAAGATATCAGTTAGAATAATAACTTAACACATTATCAGTTGATTAGGACAGCGATACAATAAAAATAGGCCTTTTTATTCTTAAAAGATGAGTCCCGAATAACGACTAAATATGACAAATTAAACCGGATCAGTTTCCAAATCTTTCGATTCAACCACTGAAAAACCCACTTAATATTATTAACTGTGAAGTACATATCATTATATACCTTCACCTTAAGGTGAAGAACGGAGTGAACAAATACATATGTATTAACATTATCTATAGTACGTACGAGTATCTGTACATTCCTATGACAAAATGTAAACTAAAAATATGACAAAACTAACCTTTTCTGATCTTTTAGTAGTATGCTAACAGGTTTCTTTTGTTACATTCTGGTAAACAGACTTGTTTTGAAGATCATTTATAATTCTGGTTTAATACTTTTGGTGTTTACGCTAAAAGCCTTATTTAGGGTTAGCAGAAAAGTTACGATTTTGTTTATTCAAGCATTACAAGCTTCAGAAATGTTTATTTTGATAGGTGCAACTTAAAACCTAAATTAGTCTTATAAACAAATTATAGCGACATGCTACGATGCAAAGCAGAAAGTAGTATTCTAATTACGTGCTAGACAATCATAAGATCCGTAAAATACCTATCTAATTGCGGTCTATGAAATTATAAAATCAACACGCTATATTAATTTCATAATATCGATATTTCCATTCCCATTCAACATTTTTAAAACAAATTAACTAAAAGCTAATTGACCCGTTGTTACTAAACCACGGTTTTAATGTAACATTAATGTTAACTCTACTTTCGAGTGGTTAATTCGTGTTTGATAGATCATTATACTTTACTAACTGGTTAAGCCAATAGTTTAATAAATAAGTGATTTCCTGTTTTCGTAAACCATTTGAATTGATATTAAATTAGTATGTACAAAGTTTATCTTAATATAATCGATATTTAGTCACTCAGTTCTGTTCCTCAAACATGTAATACTTAGTGCTTGTAAATGGCGACATGGCTTACCACCTGTCACATTGAGTACTATCTGGTCAATCAGGTCAACACGTGGGTTTGAGGTGGCCATAGAATTACTTCCTTGGCAATAGCGTAGATAGAGACCTGAACCTCTGACTACCCCGCAAGGGTTTATGGTCGTGAACGGGTTTGTCTTTTGTTGTAGGTCATTCTGAGACTATTTACGTACAATGCAATGTTATCTGTCAAAAACATGGAGGATTTACCAAATACTTAATAAGTACAATGTAACAAGTGATAATTTATGCCTCTGTGCAAAGACTATTACCTATCCCTAATAGGCTTAATAAACACAATATGATTTTCTATCATTGTAGAATCTACTTGATGACAGTTTATAAAATTTCTAAATTTTACTAGCTTTTCTTCATATCACTTCATTACATAATTTTAAAGTTTAAGTTTACGACCATTAAGATTCCTGTTTGCATATAATAGAGATCTAATATAGTAGATACTCATCAGCACATAGAAGGTTTCTAAAGGTAGTCGATAGATTATTTTAATAAATAATTCACGTCCCTCTAAACACTTCACTTAGTTATTTCAAAAATAGCAATTAAAGAAAAGAAAGAAAGAAAATATGTAGTTTATTCACTGCATATAAATACAACCATTACACATTCAAATAAAATGGAAACCTTGATGCAGTGAAAAGGTGCTGCCTCAGTATACGATGACAACATACATACACATCACGCCTGATTCCCTGTAGAGGAGAAGGCAGGGATCGTGAATCCCCATTTGTCCCGATCCTGACAGACCACTTTCACACACACTCGGCGGTTATATGTACTCCTAACGTCACCCTATTTATCAATCTATCTGACTAATATATTAATATTACTAGTCAATATGCTAACAAACTAAACATCCAAATATTCCTAATGTCTCTAAGATATATTTTAACGTCGGTATGTCTGTTGAATTGATTTATGGAAGGAGCAATGTTTGACAAAGCAACAAAGCATGAAAGTCAGAACAATAAATAGAAAAGAAAAAAATTGCAAGCCTCCTTTCGTATGGCACTCGTTTGACAGTCGTAAAAGCCCTTTACGCAAGGTCCTGGTTTCTATTCCCGGTGAATATGATTCCTTCGGTTTAGGGTTGTTAAAGGTTTGAGTTTTAAACGCCGTAGTGGTATAACTGAGAAGAAAAAAAGTTTTTGTCCCGTGTCTATGCTGGGGCGTAAAAAGAGTGGTATGTGCTGTTCTTTGCGGTTTGTCGTAGGAGGTGACTATGGGGCTAGGTCTACTTTAGAGGATGCAAATGTATATGTATGAACGTAAACTTTTTGATGAATCAGTGATTATTTTCACAGTCATATCAGTTTCTAAATTACTTAACACTATCTAATAAATCTCTAAATCATACTGAATGCGTTAAAAGCAGACTGAGACACTGTTATTGGGATATATAAATAAGTTTGAAGCATTAAAATTATTGGAATTTATTTTCAAACCATGTCCATTAGTTAACCCTCAGGAATATACAGGAAACACATATCTTTGCTTTCATATAACTTTGCCATCAAAACTAAGCTACAACCACTTAAACAAAACTTATTCTAACTTTCAAACCAGAATAAGGACATACATCCATTGTTATGATGAAAACTAACTCTCCTTTAATGAATAACATGTTTGTTGATTGAAATTCCGCGTCCTTGCACTCAAGTACCTATGACAACGTCCAACCTTAACGTAGATTAGGCAAATGATACATCACGTAAGAATCACGTGAATCATTCAACAGATACGTTACGTTAGTAGATATTGAGAAAGGATTAATATAACTACGTTTTGCTAAAGTGGATAAAAATAACTTTTTGGATGTGTGAATAAAGTTTTTTTTTTAAATCTACCTATTTGCTGCAACAAATAGATTATAGACATTTTTTTATTGTTCTACGTTGTTAAACAGTGTCAACGGTAATAGGTTTTACATATTATGTTGAGTTTTTTATACCTGATAGAAAATTTGCAACTTTGCGATGACCACTGATATACATACACGCTATGGTTGTTAGCCCTTTGTAAATACATAGTTAGATACTTGAGTGTACACGATATGAAGATTCAAAGTCATAATAAAATATTTACCGGTAACATTAATTAGATTGAGATCAATTCTATAATCGTTTTTTATTTATCATTGCTCGCATTTTAGTACCTTGCTTGACGGTATACTTTGTACATCAAATATTCCTATTAAAATAAATAAAACTGACAATGTAACTATTAAAAACTCAAATTCATAAACACTAGGATATCTAAATTAACTCCACTGGAAATCAAACTAAATATGTAAGCAAGTCAGTGACTTCCTGCCTTATAAAAGTCACGTACCAAACTTCACATGTCAAAAATAAAGGACAATGTATATTGGAGTAAACCTTTTATAAAACCCTGTAACGGTACTACCCTTGGAGGTTTGTGTTTGTGGCTTCGGTGTTATTGTCAACAAATAAACCGTTAGTATGGGCATGTTGAAAGAAAGTTGCTGAGTCAGTCAGTTTCTGAAAAAGGACTCAATAAGTTCATGATTAATTAACGTTAACCGTTATTTAGGCGAAACTTTTAAAGTGTGTTCTGCAGAGAATACAGTTCTAGTTTGGGGTGAATAGAAAATTACTAAACGCCGCTACGTCTAACGGTATAGGAAGCTATACAAATATTCACGCATTCACTTTCAAACAGGACTATTGAGTGCTTCCTTGAATGATCCTGATATATCTCTCATATCCATTAAACTTCTCATGGAATAGAAATTATCAAGCTACTTTTATATGGAACTGTATTTTCGAGAAATTCTACAAATGTTTATTAAATTAGGTTTATTTATAGTGAATTTATCAATCGGTGTATAAGTACTTTAATTAGGAATTGATTTGATATCTTCCAACATTTATGGTACGAGTATATTAAATACGCGCGTAACATACAAATATCTATGATTTTAAGAATATTTTGGTACTTAAATAAAATGTAAACATTTGTAATTCTTGCCCTTATAGGGTAAAAAAATATCCATAATTACAAACCTACTAATAGAACGTCAAAATTAAAGAGTTTCTATTTTTTAAGAAGAGTTGAACATTCCTTTGAGCGCAAATTTTAACAAGGCTTCCCTCGCCACTTTTTTCTGACATACAGCCTGGTTATCACAATAGAACCTTTCTCTTTATGACTCCAGGACAAAAACTTGTCACAATAGTCAGACTATGTTACAATTATCAAGTGATTGTTCCAGACCTTTCTTCTTTTGTCAAGAAGAAAGTTTTATTACGTGTTTGTTTAAGTTTACCGCTTTTGGCCGGTTGCCGCTTTTTTGAACAAATGGTTAAGAATTTACAAAAGCCATTAACTAAAGTATTTCACAGTTCGATTTGGAGATTTGAAAAGGTCGCGCGTTCCGTGATTTATTATAAATCATTACTTATTAAATGGGCGACGGTCTATTAAGACGTATGAGGATTAAATATGAAAAAAGACATTCCGAAAAAATAGGTGGGATTAGGTATGCGGAGGTTACATATATGGATGTAAATGAAACGAAGATTTTTTTATGGAATAGGTAATAGAAATAGGTGTCTCAAAAGGGATGTAGACATGATGTGCATGTATGTACTATTAAAATGTAGCCTGATTAATAACTAACGGCACTTATCGCGTAAGTTTTAAATAATAAAGTTACCTTTATTAACCCGACGTTTCCCAATAAGTCCCGTTAGTTATTAATCATGAGTATAAATCGCGAATCTCTTAAAACTATAAAATGTAGCATTATGTGACATGCTTATGTACATATTGTTTCTCCTCTAGTAAAATGGAACTAAAATATAACACGCACATATTACCTCAAGATACACTATAATTAATAATGTGCTCTAGAACAGAATGGTCCTTGTATTTACCCCTCAAAGAAAGATATTCTAATAATCCTATTCAACAACTGCTTACCTAACTTGTATTTACAATAGAATCTGAAACGTTTATATATAAGTACGTATCTATATTAAGTAACATTTTTCCTAGAAGGCATCTTCATAACACCTACAAGGCATTCGAAACTCATCAAAACATTATTACCTAACCATCGCACAAAATAAGTTAACGAGCCGTCCTTGTACTGGATCAGCAATTAATTAATAACCTAACATCAATCACCGATGCTGGATGAGCAACGTGGCATAAATCAAGATTAATTTGAATAAAAATCCTACATACATAATAAATAATAAAAACTGCATTTATAACTCCGTGGCAAAGTTCATACAACATCCCCCCTCCAGAACGGTATAGCACGAGGTTAGACGGAGATAGCAGTGTTATACCCGGTTAGGAGTGAGAGAGACGGCAGGCTTGTGACAATTTATGTTAGATCTCGCCCCGCCCACTTGCGCAGGAGTGTTTGAAATGCTAGAGAGGCTCAATTCGTGCGTTACCGCGCAAGGAGGCAGTCGTGCAGGCTCTATAGCGGTTCACTCGAAATGTGCGTAACGTTTAAATAAATTAGTTTAAGTTACAAGTGACATTTGTAATTGGTGGTTTTAATTTTTTGTGTAAGTGTTTCGGATTGATAGCAGATTTAAAATGAATTAGGATTTTTAAAGGATTTCCACGCATTTGTTTCCGAAAATTGGACTTTTTAGTGTTTGAGTGACCTGGAGATCGGTTGGAGGTATTGCGAGTGTCACCAAAGATTTCAAGGTATTTGTTTTAATAGATAACAGCTTTTACCGTAACATAAGTCCTAAGTATATTATACTAAGATGTACTAAATTAGAAATTTATTCTATATAAGAGCCTTATGTATACTGTAAATAACAGTACAGAAAGACTTAAGTCTTTGTAAGAAAATAATATTTCAAAAAAAAAAACTCATCAAAATATTTGTAAACTTGTCAATAGGTGCTCCTCACCCCATTGTTGTTTTTTACGTTCTACTTTTATAGTATTTTTGTTATCCTTATCTATACAGTTGTTTAATTTTCAGAAATATTTTTATTGTATATTATTCGAGTTCAAAATAATTTCTATGGGTTATAAATTATTATTGTGCTGTCTCAGGATAATAAACAGAGGCTGCTGAAATTGTGCCCGTTGTTATGTTTTTTTTATTATTATTCTAACAACCATAAAAATTATAAAAACCTGTTACACAAACCATTATTAAAATTAATTTTTTTCTAATACTTAGTCTTAGAGCAAAAAATAAATGAAGTAAAAGACTTCAACGCGCGTCGGAAAGCGAAATAATGATAACATTCAACTGTATTATTTACTACTTTAAAATGTTGTAGTAATTTATATATGTAATAAACTATGTAGAAATACAACATATATTGTAGCGAAACTATGTAAAACACGCATACATATATTGTATCCTTTTGAATTTGATTACAAATTACTAATTATACTGTTCTAAATTTAATGCGAATATTTAGCTATTTAAACTTAATGAAACCGAAAGTGACAATATTATAAATATAAATAATAATACATAATTTACATGTGACTATTACGAGTTGTAAAACACAGCATATCAAGTTATTTTCAACGATGATGGCAAAGAAGAATCCATATCGTATTCAACAATATAAAATGTAGATACTTACTATATTAGGTATACAAAATCTGCTCTAAATAGGTAAAATGACTCGCCGAAGTAGGGTTAGTAAATTAATTAAGGTTTAATTTATTAAGACTATTAGGATCGCAAAAACGTTCTAAAGTTTTTATAGTGAAAAGTTCCTCGGTTCTCTCTTAAACTTATCCCTGATAAAACATAATAAGTACATACGTAAATAGATTAGCTAATAAGCAAATTATTTATTGGACTATTCAGTATTGTTCTTTTTTTAAATATCGCATAAATCGTAATAATATATTTATGAAGGTTGTAAAAATTTTTGGGACTTATAGATATCTGAATAATCTATATTATAGCATAATTCTTAACCATATTATACCAGCAAAATAATATCAGTGTCTTGGGAACCCTACCATTCTCTAACAGCGATAACGATATAGATATTTTCCATATAATTTAATTTTAATTTTTACTTTTAATTTGTTTACCCATGTTACTGTATAATAATAAAATTCTATCCTATAACAGCAATGTCACTTCTAATATTGTTTCATTTGCAATATTATTCTCCCGTCGGCAATTTTAACGACATATGACGTAATTTAATTCTATGACGTATTTTCATTATTACATATCTGTATCACAGCAATTACTAAAATCGGTATACATCATTAGTTAGTGCGAAGTATTAGTAATCAAAGTTTCCGAGATATCCTAGCCAGAACATCCAACTGTGAAAATGTTGTCCATAAATGTTCATAATAGCAACCGAATAATACATTGCAATAAGAACTTTAATACATTGACAATGAAAAGTAGAGGAAAATCTAGGTATACTTTGGGATATTCAATAATTAGGTATTAGAATTTACTCTCATTGTGACCTTTAACTTAAGGTGCTGATGTGATGATGAATTAATCTAATGTGCTAACGATACTGACAATCGCGTAAAAATGATAGTGAATGAGTATTGTAATATTTAGTAATGGTATAAGTATTATAAATCTTAGTTGAATAAGTAAAATCTGTTATACTTGGTAGTCATACAAAATATGTCATTTATTGTCTAAAGAATCAGGTGTAAAAATGTTTCCTAATAACATCATCGTCCTCATTCATCATTCATTCATATTATATCTTGCATTCCTTGTCAGACGCAAGTTTCCCTTTAGATAACTAGATTAGAAAACTTTATTTTTGTCGGATCAGATCTCGCTAAAACTGTTTCTCTTCAATTATTTCCTTACGGTTACACATATTAAACATTAACAAACGTAAATTATGTTAATTATAATATCTGAAATACTGACTACCCCGCAAGGCAAGATGATTTTTTATTATGTGCGAATCCAGTAAGGTGTCACAAACTAGATAATGTTCTTTATGATCATAATTATTACTTTAGTTAGTATTGTTGTGTATAAAAATGAATTATGAAAGTAAATTTCTAAACGTCTTTTACACCTCAAAAATTGTATCGATCTATCTTCTATCCCGCATACAAACCCTGTCGACCTAATCATTCCAACGGATGAACAGAACTAAATGTGCGAAAGAAATCATATTATACTGTTGTTGGACACATAAACAGCTAAGAAATCCATTTAATACCTAAATCTTTTCTTACGCAAAACTAGTAAAAAGGCCGGTTGTTATATTTTTAACAAATCTCAGAACGCCATGGAAATATAAATGCTTTTTTACTTAATAACCAAGCTAAACGTTCTAAATGCAGTATTAATAACACAAAACTGAATTCTTTTAACGTAGAAACAAGTTATACAGATCGGCAAAAAACACCAAAATGATTCTATTCGGTTGGCATTTAAAAATCGTGTCTAGATTAAATAAGAGATTAAAAAACACAGATAGCATTATTTTAATAGTCTAATAGTCTGCAAGTTGAACTAATTAATAAAGATCAATTTGTAAATGTTTCGTTTCCTGAATTGATAGGAAGTGGTTTTATGTTTTAACACTTACGTACATCATAGTACACGTTATATTAATTAATTACACATCATTTTTGACGTTAGAAGCATCTTTAATCACCGAATGTTTGTGTGGAGATTATATCTATAATATTGTTTTCATTGCTTTAATCTCAAAATGCTTGACATAAACCCTCAAGCATTGTGTTTGAACATTATTACACCAATTGAACTTGCCCCTAGTCAACGTAAATTTAAGAAATATATACTTATTATATGTAGATAAATACATATATATAATATATAATCAACAACTAGACTGGAAATCAGAAGAAAAGCGTAGTTCTTAACTCAGCCTCCACCGGGAATCGAACCCGGAACCTCACTGCTAGCGTTCAGGCGGCTAACGGATCGCGCCACGGAGGTCGTACATATATTTCGCTGCTTTAAATTACACTGCTTACATCTCAAACTCACCTTTTACCTTGCAAATTGATTACTAGTCCCTCTCAAATTGGATCCCGAACCAGTACTAATGCAAAAGACAAAGCACAGTCGCCATAATACCAATTCTTTGTGAACGTCGTGAGAAAAATTCCCACGTTTTTCCGCCCGAATCCGTCATAATACACAAACCATAGTGTCCTAGCTTGTTAGGGTAATTGATAAATGAATATAATAGGCTCATGTGTGTTCTTTTGATGACAATGATCAATTGTCTTGCCTTAAGGCTTTGACCTATTTTATTTTACGCGACATTAATACGTTGAATGACGTTTACGTAGTGAATTGTTTTTTCTCGGCATATTGTTAAAGGCTTTAAGGTATAGTATAGTACTCCTATAGATATTAAAAAGGTAATATTTCAGTAGCTTAAAACAATGTGTCTTAAATTAAATTTCACGGTGACAGGGTGTAGGTAAAGATTAATCGGTTATTACCAAATAAATATTTGTTTGTAAACAGATAAGTCATGTTATAACAAAAAGTTTTTCGTAATTGCGGGGTATTAGAAATTTTAATGTAAATGTATATACCTCTATAGAACTGCGTTATTTAAGTAAGAGAGATTTGAATAGTATTTTTTTTTGTAGATAGTACAAGTTATAATAAATTTTAAAACACTGCATGTTTAGTTAGGTTATTTTAACGTGCAAAGTATACATAATGTTCATAACGCGATTAGGCAGGTATACGAGTATTACGTTAGTCTTCTACAATTTATTACTCTACATAGCCCTTCTTAATCCACATCACACTTAATCACCTGTTCACACCACTTCAACCATCAAACACCCAGCTCTAGTTACTCAATATTTACACACTGCCCGCAATAAATAACCACTAATGCCCTCTTTATTTCGCCCGGGGCACTACAAAAACGTATCTTGGGCCTAGCATCAGCTGTTTACGTGCCGGGCGGCTTTTTTGCGTAAAGAGGCTTGTTTCCTCGTTAATTAACGGCGGGTTGGGCCCTTTAAGGCTTTATTGACGTTTGAGGCGTAATTAAGGCTTTTAGCTATTTCTTTCGCTGATTGAGTTAAGGTTATTTCTGCTTCGGGTGTGGAAATGGCGTCGCGGTGACAATGCAGAGTTATGACTATCGAAGCCTTGAATTAGCCTTCGTTTATACTGATAGTGTTAGTCTGGTACTTGATTTAATGAAATAGCTATCTTCTCGTGAAGTCTTGAGAGATTATGAGAAGTTAGAAGGTATCTTTAGATTATAGATCACCATTATTCTCTATATAAAAAATTATCCTTAATAAAATACTTTATACATACATACAACATCACGTCTATTTTCCTGTAGAGGGTAGGCAGAGATCACGGATACCCATTTGTCTTGATCCTGATAGACCAACTTCGCTTCATTCACACTCATATACCTTCTCATACACACTCGGCGGTTATAGGTATTCCTAATGTCACACTTTCTTACAATACTTAATGTACGAAAGATTATGATTTTAAATATACGTGTAATGGAATTAGAATAAAATAATTTTGTATGCAACTGAATATCAGTTTTCGTATATACGTATATTAAGGCAATTAATTTAGAGCTATAAATAAACCACATTTATGTCACAGCTCCTTAATCGCGGCGCCTTTGTAACGATTAGTATAATATCAGCTTATGACTTCATGTTATATATAATGATCTTAGACGGAGTAACAATTAAAACATCTAGTACAGAAAATTACATACATATCACGCCCGTTTCCCTGTAGAGGGGTAAGCAGAGCTCATGAATCTGTCCCGATCGTGCCATATCACTTTCGGTACCTAAATACCTACTTCACAATGTCATAGATAATAGGCCAAGTGAAGTTTAAACTGACTATTCCATTAAATAGTCGATTCCCAACATTTTTCCCTCATTTTAATAACAGTAAAACCTCGAGTGTTGCCAGTTTCAAAAAGCATTTATCAAATGAACACGCGAACGCAATTTTGAAACAATTTGCGTTTCGGTTAACGCAAATTAAGTATTTGTTTATCGAGGTGCAGCCTTAAAAATTGTTTTTTAATTTAATGAGGGGTTACGAGAGGCAGGTAACTGTTTCTGCTGACATGTTTAAACAGGCAAGCCCTGAAGGAATTGTGTGGCACAGATTTAGGTACTTGAGAAGGGTAGGCAGAGATATAAAGCCAATAATTGTTAGTTTAGGAAGTTAGCGTGCTTATTGTGTAAGTTTTATAGTAAAATATTATTATAGTTTATCTGCAAGTGATGAATAATTCTTTCCCTATAAGAACGTAAAATTATAAAACAAACATAGCTATTTATTGTATGGTATTCAAAAAATCACTAGCGTATAAAACTTTTTTGTCAATAAAAACCTAATCAGCATATAATATGGTAGATTATCCACCCAATGCAGACTATTTAAATTGCAATTTGTAAAAGATAATTTACTACACTTACATTTACATCTTTCAAACCCTTACGGGGTAATAACGACCTCGAATAGACTAAGATCTCCATAATTACATTTAGAAATGCTAAATGTATTTATGGAGATTTTATATCATTGAGGTTCTGTCCACCCCAAAGGAGGTTAAAAGACCTGAATCTATATGTATGTATATACCAGCTATGTCCCAAACTAGCTCTGTTACAGGACAAATTAACATTGTTCTCGAAGACGCGTAACAGTTAAGCTAATTAGTCTCGTATTAATGGATCATCCCATTGAGCCGCATTTTTGTATTAAATACCTTATGACGTCACGAATAAGGAAATTCGTTACTGAATTTAATTGCTTTGTCGGTTTTATATGTAAGTATAACATACATATACATTCTCGTCATTTAATCCCTTTCGGGATGGATAGAACTCCGAAAATACGATGAAATCTTTTAAGTCACATTTTTAGCATGAAATTTTGGGGAAAGTAAATCTTATAAGTCAATTTTTCGCATAAATTTTTGGAGTAAGATGTCATATAGACAGGTTGCTAGCCCATTGCTTAGTAGTTGTAATATACATAATACGAGTATATAGTAGTTGTAATAAACATACATACACATCAGGACCGTTTACCTACAGAGGAGTAGTCAGAGATCACAGATCCCTATTCCTATCAATAACCTACCACTTTCACACCCATACACCTCTTCACACACACTCGGTAGCTATAAAACACCAAACTATACGTATCACCCACGTGGTGCACCGAAGCGTAAAAGGCGCAATGAGTTGGAGGTACAACCGCGTTGAAAAGTGAAACTGTGCGCTCCAGTTCTCATGCCAAACTTGAACTTGACTATTACGTTCACAATAGTACACGCTCAATGACTTAATTAACTTCTACGTTATGTATTACATTGATGAGTGCAAGTTTGGTATCTTATATGAGATTAATAACATACATACATACACATCACGCCTGATTCCCTGTAGAGGGGTAGGCAGAGATCACGGATCCCCATTTGTCCCGATCCTGACAGACCACTTTCGCTTCATTGACATTCGTACATCCTATCATACACTCTCAGCGGTTATAGGTACTCCTAACATCACCTTTTTTCAATATAGCGTCTATCTGGCTGTTATATGTCTTATTAGGCCGGCCCCTACGTAATTAATAACTAACGGGACTTATCGCGTAAGTTTTTATATAATAAAGTTACCTTTATTATTGACCCGACGTTTCGGCAACGTAGCCTTGGTCACGGGCAGACTGACGTTTCATATTTCTTCGTCTCCACTGCAGTGCCCTATCAGATTCTTCTCTGTATACCCCCACTGCTACGTTTTTATCAATAACGCTCGGCCTACACACTACACTCACAGTATCTAGTATTAGTAGTAGTAACTTTATTATATAAAAACTTACGCGATAAGTCCCGTTAGTTATTAATCATGAGTATAAATCGCGAATCTCTTAAAACTATATTTATATGGGATGTTTCCCGTTTGTTAGCTGCCGTTCTTCCCGGCAAGTTTTAGGAGGCGACTTAGGGACTAGGCGTGAATCTATTGGGCGATGGGATAGTAAGCTGTCACCAATGTTACATTATGACATCGCAACCCCAATGTTCATGCTAAAAATTGACCTAGGAGATATTAAATCTCCGAGGTTTACTCCACTTCGAAAGGGATTAAAGGACGTGAATGTATATGTACATGTCTTGTATCTATTACTTCTAAAGGTGATGTAATGCCAACCCATCAGCAAATCCACCTTAACCTCGAACTATATGACAGTGGCTTTAGATAATAACGTCTCATATTAAATATAGATTTAGCTATTAGCCAACATTGTAATTAGGACATTAATGGCAACTAAAGTCATAATGATTTGCGAAGAGCCATATTTAAATGATCCATCATACTCATGGGTATATACTGGTATCTTATAGGTATATAAGCCAAGGTTTATGGGCTGCTATCAATACTAAGTGTTTGTAATTGTGTGGTCGACACAGGTCGTTTTATGTGGAAACTAAACTATATTATAATATATAGTTTTATAACATTTTAGCGTAGTTAGTAGGTTAAAGAGTAATATTGGCTACTTTAATGTTTTACTAGGTAGATAGAAGCCTAAATGAGAAGTTTCCTAAGTGAAACTAACACTACATTAGCATTAACATGGCCAACCATCTAGAGAATAAGTAAGCTAAACGTAGCTTAACATTACAGATCAAATGAGACTTGTGTATGATAGATTAGATTAGATTAGATTTTTTTATTACACATAACCAATTTATATGACAATTGACAAAGGCTCCAATGTGCATACAGAGAGTGTTATATGATCGTCAAAAATAAACTTATAACTTTATAATAATTATCGTATATAAAAATAGGTATACTTAGTTATTAACATACCATTTTGTATGCTTATTATTAGAGACGTTTACTTTTTATTTTACGAAGACACAAAAGTACAGTTGTTGACAAAGATGATTCGAAATAAAGTCAACAGCGAAATAATCTTAACATTCTGAATAAGGTCGTTACTTGGAAATCCAAGTTCGATTCCACAAATTAATTAACACATATAAATGGACTCACAGGAAAATGTGCATGTATCAACTCAAAACACCATTAACACATAAACAACGAAAAATGTGTTTGTCTTGACATGTTGCGTAGTTGTTAATTTGAGCATCATGGTAAAATAATCGGTTAACGTGTTACCGGAGAACGCTAATAATTGGCTACGCAAACAGGCTTAGACAAAGTGATTTTGTGGCGTCACAACCTCCTTTTTAAAACGTGTATACACGTCATGCTCCTAGATTAGTATTGGCTAAAGATGTATAGATTCGTCGTGTTCATAGTTCTTAATTAATGACATTGAATTCACAAGATAGACACTACCCTACGATAAGAATGATATTAGAAATGATCATACGACTGTTCAACTCTTTCAGAGATTGAGTATCTGAGAACTAGAAAATTTTTGAGATGGTCTCTGGTCAGTCGTAACCCACGTTTTACCTAATAATCAAAATACAAAAATTAATAGAAAATGTACCTATGTAATCTCTAAAGATTACCGTCGATTTAAGAATCATGAATTCTATTACTTTTCAAAAACCTACCTAGGTAATATACATATGTAGATACCTGCTAAATTTCCCTTTTGTTATATGAACTTCTTTAATGCCAGGCTAAATTCCTAGTTAACAAATTTATTCACCTAGGCGAAAGTTTGATCAAATATTCGTAGCAGTAATGAAGATTAATACTATGTATCAGGAGCCACCTTGAACCTCCAATACAAAGATAAAACTACATTCCTATTAACTATAAACGCCGTATGTGTAAACACAACAACTCCAAACCACCCACAATTCACCATTCCGTTATAAATTAGTCCATCTTAATAATAATTAGTCTATCCGATACAAACGTTTAGAGCAAACAAAAGCTTTCAAAGCCCCGTTGAGTCAATATTGGTCTAAGACTTGTATCTCAAGTTTGGGCGGAGAAGGTAATAAGCAGGCACATACTAATTACTATCGCCCAAGCTAGGCGGGAGCTGGTTAAGCCTGTTATGAAGTGGGATTGAATTTAAGCGAGTTTAATAGGATAAAGAGTGGGAGATTGAGAATGGTTTATGTAAAAACAAAACTAAAATCTTATGGCTGAAAAATAATCAAAAAATTTGTTGTATATAACTTATAATATAGATATATGATAGTTAGATAGACGCTACATTGAAAAATAGTGACGTTAGGAGTACCTATTGCGGAGTGTGTATGAGAAGATGTATGAGTGTCAATGAAGCGAAAGTTGTTTGTCACGGGACAAATAGGTGAACTCTGCCTACCTCTCTACAGGGAACCGGGTGTGATTTGTATGGATGTGTAGTATGATAAATATGAAAAAGAATCTTAAAGACGAACAAAAGAAACGAACTTCTAAGCAATTATATTTATATTAATAAACTTAAAAAAAGTTGTATCGAATTAACTTATTTTTGTGTTATAAGTTATAAGTAACTTAGAGTACAAATAAATTTTTTTTGTTGTAATATACAAATGTATAAGGAAACTTAGCATACTAAATCATAAACCTCATTTTATGTGTGAATATGTAAATTAACACACATATGAGAAAAGACAACAAAAGTAATTTAAGTCTAAATAATATAAAATTGAATCAATATTAACACTTATGTTAGGTATTATAGTTAAATGAAAATCCATGATCGTAGAAGCTTGAATATATTTGTACGTATATTAATACAACTTTTACATCAATTTTAAAACTTGTGATTAATAATCCATTGAATATATTGTGTTTGACAAATAACCGCCAGACTGACTTAAAATACCTAATAAATGTATCAATTAATCTTGTTATTAATAAGCTTTATGAGTCATCGGTGCTTATATTTTATTTTTTATTTATCGATTAAAATATCTCTACATTAAGATATTAATATAATTAGATTCATTATTAATAAAATACATACATAAATATTCACGCCCTTAAACCGTTTTGGGTTGGATAGAATCATAGATATCTTCTAGGTCACTATATAATGAGTATTGGGTTGGTGATCATCGTATCATTAGTGACAGGTTGCTAGCCTATAGACCAATAGATTCCATTTACACCTAGTACCTTAATCTCTTCTTACGACATGCTGGGAAGAATGCAGCTAGTCTGAATTTTATTTAAGTCTGAGATCTGTAAGGCAAGTCCCTTAAAATTAAAACATTCCGAACAATAATTCAAAATTCCATAACACGAATTAACTTATCATAATCTTTTAAAATCGCGGGCTTTAATGGTTTTAAACCAACGCAATATTCACCTTTTAGACACCTGTACTTCTATCTACTCCAAAAAGCAACAAAGCCGTGTCACTACGTAAGTGTGAACCAATTCTAGTGATATGGAGTTGCGAACTTGTCACGAGTGTAAGAAATTAACACCACAATTTAAATTGTTTTACGAGGTAACATGTAAAAGTGTTTCGGCCTGAGTGCGGAAACGATCTTCATTTATGCCTTTCTTTATTTGTTGTGAAATTCAGGGTTGTCGATATTGTTAATATATTTTATTTAATTAAATTTCTGGAATTAAATGAGCTAAAATATTTTACGTATATTATACCAAAGATCGTTTACTAATGTCTATAGATTGATATATTAAATTATTTTAAACTTAAATATTTATTTAATATAAACATTTACGATAGATACATTACAGTAATATTTAATTTAAACTATACACTGTTCTACATTAATCACGCGTAATTTCATTGTTCCATACATCACAGCGGCCTTTCATTCTGGCAGTTAACAAAACCTCGCGCACCCAGTGACTTTTTATCTTACTTATGTTGTTATAAATATAGGAACAGAATATAGGAATTTAAGTTAAACTCAAAACTTGCTTCTTAGAGATGGATATTACATAATTCACTATAAACTAACTCATATCTCAAAGCCTGTAACGACATTCTATCCCAACCCTTTCGACTATTAGTTTGTCACTACAAAGCTCTCAATTAAAAAAAATAGTTTAACTTATCTATAGTTTTAAGAGATTCGCGATTTATACTCATGATTAATAACTAGCGGGACTTATCACGTATGTTTTTATATAATAAATTGTATATTATGTAATTATATACGTATGTTTTTATTAATAAATTTGTTATTTAACTTATCTCTTAATTTCATTATTTATGTTCACACTAGTGATGACCCTATGAGTTTTCGGGTGGCCGTCCCTTACCGCTAAGTGGCAGCATTGTGCGAGGGAGACGTGCTAATTTGGAAACTGTAGGACTTTCGCCCCATCTCTGTCTGTTTGTTGTGTCTTTATCACTAGATCCATTTCGGCGTTACGCGACCGACAATAATAGTGGGTAAATAAGAGTACGGTTGGTAGAACAAGTGTTGGTAATTTATCAAATTTTACTTATGTATATTTTATGGTACAGTTGGACGGGCTAGGCAGCGTACAACTTATACAGATTGATGACATTCTTCTCTAGTGAACGTAGCGTGAAGATCAGAAGAGCATGTATGAAAAGATTAATGGGTGTGAGTAAAGTAAAAGAGATTTGTCAGGATCGTTCCAGGTGGCGATCGATAGACTCTGCCTATCGCGTTGAGGATGTAGAGGCGTGAATGTATGTATAGCATTATATATGAGACATAAGGGTAGTCTCATATCTGTTCCCGAACAGGTAGATTTCCTCACAATGTTTTCTCTCACCGTAATTTATAGGATTTTTCAAAATACTACATTTCGACACACACCTTTTTCGCCCAACCGTACAGTCGCATCACACAATTGTATCAAAGCAGTGAATGGCACGCTCGGACCACTTAGCACCCTCTTACCATAATGGGGAAATCGACTTTTATTTGTTACAAACATATCTGTCGGAACTAGAACTAATGCTCGTGTGCTTTTAGTAATATAACACACGAAGAAAGTCTCTAATCATGGAAAAATAACAGCTTCTTTGGGCATTATAATGTAGACATATGTACTTAAGGGTTTTTGTGGATTTGGAATAAGGAATGAGTAAGTAGCTGCGTTATTCGTGTTAAAATAGTTGAAGGGACTGTGACTGGTTTATATGATAAATATTGGTAATTTTATAATTGTATGTAATATGTAACGCACACTTACGCATTCACGACCAAACGACACTTGCGGTTAGTCAGAGATTAAATGACCACCCCAACAAACAGTTTTTTTTAATTTATTTTATAACATGTATCAAAAATTCTTCGACGATGATCTTTTAACTACTTATATACGTACAAGGTTTATACACGATTGTCTGTATAAACCTGAATTTCTAATTCTATATTGTTTTTGTTACAGGTAAGCAATAAAGAATTGACAAATGAAAACGGAATAATGTGTTTCTACAAATCGTAAGTCTAAATACAATTTTTTCATAGAAATTCCGTGAACTATAATAATAACAATACCTACCTAAACCTTTATTATGATACTCACATTGACACAATTATATAAAATAATGCATAAAATATCTATGTTTTTATTAATAATATAATATCCAAATTTAATTAAACAGGACAAAAGTTACATAACATTCAGACAAATTATATATCATATTAACAATTCATTACAATATTTGCTGTGGCAATCTATAAATACCTCAGTAATAGGAAAATTAAAAACGTTTAAAAGCTCTTTTTTCTTTATATACACACATACTCAATGCCCGAATCTCTTTGAACAAGTCGTCTATGGTTCATCAACAAAGTCAGCAGCTCAATGAAAATTGAAAATACAAATATGTTTGCATTGGGATTATATTTGGATCCTCAACTGGAACGAACCGAAGAACAAGGAAGAGAAGTATTGGAGCTTCGATTTCGTGTTTCTTCGATTGTAGCGGCTGGCGGCGTTGGTGTAACCATGGCGATGGAATAACAAGAAGTTCAAACGCCGTGGCATCAGTGTTTGTACTTCAGCTGACATAACCTTAGTGGTGCGGCTTAATAAAGAATAAAAAGAATGAAAAAAAATTCTTAGAAAAACTATTCAGTAAAGAACTAAGTATTATGTAACAACCTGGTAGTAACAGTTTACCAACTAAACGATCGTTTAAACTAAATATGTAAATAATAGCGGGCAAAACCGTACAATTAAGCTAAGGTTAAGCTACAATCAAGTTGTAATTGTATACAATTGTAACTTACCCCGGAGCTAAGTTGAGATGATTTAATAACTTAGCTAGCCTAAGTTTAATTGGTCTGTTTTGGATTGGCTTGAAGTATGGGATGGTTTTTAATGGCTTATAACCTTTCGCTATGTTGTAAGAGGCTACAAAGGGATGTTGAGTATTATTGAGCTGTTCTTAGACAACTATTGTATAAAATAATAATAATATTGTAGGACATTATTACACCAATTGAACTATCATCTTGCTAAGTACATTTAAGACTTGTGTTAATGGTTCTAGTCAACGTGTAGTTTAGAAATATATACTTATTATATATAGATAAATACATGTATAGCATATAGAATCAACGACCAGACTGGAAAGCAGAAGAAAAGCGTAGTTTTTAAGTCTGGCTCCACCGGGAATCGAACCCGGGACCTCACGATTAGCGTTCAGGCGTCTAGCCGATCGCGCCACGGAGGTCGACAAAATATAATGTAGTGGAGAAATGTTATAATCCCCAATAAGTATATTAATAATAAGCATATTATAGTCTAAAGGAATATATGTGGGTTAAGAGGATGGGTGGCCGGCCCAATAAGACATATGACAGTCAAAAAGACACCATATTGGAAAAGGGTGATGTTAGAAGTACATATAACCATCAAGTGTGTATGAGGAGGTGTATTAGTGTCAATGCGTAGCTTAATTAGTGTGTCAGGACCGGGACAGATAGAGATTCGAAATCTCTACCTACCCCTCTATAGGGAAACAGACATGATAAATATGTATGTATGGAATTCAAGTGAAACGCGGGTTTCGAGCGACCCATAACTAACATGCCTTCGAAATTTCGGAGATGGGCACTCAAGCCTCTGACTACCCCGCCATATATTACATATATGTATGAAAGTGACCGAAGTTACATGAAAAATATCGTTCTATCATCTTGTCTTATTCCACAAAGAAGTATATTCTTCCCACAGCCGTCATAAGTTAATTGGAAATCGCTCTCATACGCCATAACATCCGTGTTAATCCAGCTTCACACCGAATTAAGACAGATGGAGCTAGTGGTGATAAAATTAACGAAATAAGTTCCATCCCGAGTGAGGAGGATTTCATTAAGTGTGGACCATTAAACTTTGAGCTTATTAATCGATATTAAACTCTTTTCATTATATGCATACTATACCGTGGTTATAAATCGAATTGAATGAAATAAAAGTTTGTTTGGTATTGAGTTGAAGTTAAGAAGTAATATTAGCCAGTTTTCCCTGCTAAATAGCTGCCTTTCTTTCCAGTATAATGTATGCATTGAATAAGATTAGGGGTCACTGAAATCTATTGGGCGATGGGCTAGCAACTTATCACCAATATACCACGTCAGTGCTAATGCTATGTCAATAATAACGGTATTATAGTAGACTAAGATGTTGACTTTAAGGTTCTATCCACCTCTGTTAAAGAAAATGACTTTATAAATATTTATTTATTTATTAAATACACAGTAATATTATATAGGACAGCCAAATCGATATTATTGAACTTTCATTCTATAATACATATACTGTAGTATACTCATCTTACATTGTATATAGTACAAATATACTCAGAATACATATATAATGTACTTATGTATGTATTTATCTCTGCCTACCCCTCTACAGGGAATCGAGAATGATGTGTATGTATGTATTTATTTATAAATAACAAAAAAAGCTAGTTTCTCATTCAAATCCCCAATAAAGAGAAAATGTATGTTAATTATAATGTATCCCAATTTGACCCTTACAGCCCTTAGGTTACGAAGGTCGTAGGTCATAAATTCCCGTGCATTATCACTCGGCCATTATAACGATCTTGTTTTGTTCAGCACTCAATAAAGCTATTCTTCTGCGGTTCAGTTCACATTAGGATAGAAAATAATGTGAAAAATAGAATTATTTATTTTTCTAATGTTATATATACGGTAACTTTTTTATTATTATTGTACTTTCTTAAATTCAATGATACCTATTGTTAATTTGTTTCAGTAAAACTTTTATTTTTCATTTATCAGTTTCCGGTAGTTTTAACTGTAGTTTAGGTAAAACGAAAGTAAAGCTCAGAAATTAAATAATTTATTTAAATTAAATATGAATACTCAAATTCTTATAAACCTTTCGATAGATACAGATCTTTAGACATCTTTTTTCCTTTTTCTCTCGGTTATACCCCATCACATAATTACCCTATTTCTTCCGTTGTACCCTACCCCGTGTCACCTACCCGATGCTATTTAGCCGAGAGTGTCGAGTATCTTTTACTCAGCTGATAATAATATCATTGTGCACTCCGGCGCCGCGGGCGAACCAGGGCGCGAAGCTTATAGCAACAGTTATTCGTACTAAATGTATATACATACATATATATGTATGTCTTTTTGGTTGAATAGTCCTTCAATACATACAGGTAGGACAGAACCACGGAGATGTAATTTGTTTGGTCACTTTTGAGTTTTGGAGTTGTTATGTCATTTAGGTAGGAACATTGGTGACTGATTACTAGTTCATCGTTCAATATAATATTCAATTGTACTTTAGTCCTTTATTGTTCGTCTATACAATGCTGGGAAGAATGGCAGCTAGTTAGCATTCTTTTTACGTCCCAGCTAGCACAAGACGTATAACTTCTAATATGTAATGTTTTGTTAACCATATATGATCTACTCTCTCCCATACCTACACATAACGCCTGATACCCTGTAAAGTTAGGCAGAGATCATAGCACTCTTTCAAAAGACTAAAGATTAATCCAAACCAATCTCCGGCATCACAACACTAACACTTTAATCTCCCATCCCGAGACAGGCATAAATTCACTCGTACTCGAACCCGTGACCTCCGACCTCTGCATAAGCTAATCAAGTGAAAACAAAACCTTATTATAACCAACTATAACATACGGAACGAGCGAAACCGTGGGCGGACACTAGTCTATATCGTGGGAATTTAGCGAGAAATTCTTTATACTAACTATACTTCAAATTCGTCGTAGCTCAGTTGTTTGGGGCTTGACTCTGTATCAGTGGGTACAGCGTTCAAATCCCGCTTGAGCATGTACCAATGAAGATGAATTTTAATGAATTTCTAAGTACATTTTCGTAATAAAAACACGTTTACGAAAGCTCCGAATTATACGGTGAGGGATAACATCAGGAGGCAACCTACCTGTTCCTCGAATAGGTAATAGTTAGTGCTTGTAAATGGCGACATGGCTTACCACCTGTCACATTGAGTACTGACTATCTAGTAAACACGTGGGTTCGAGGTGTCCATAGAATTACTACCTTCGCAATTGCGGAGATGGAAACCTGAACCTCTGACTACCGCGCAAGGATTAATGGTCGTAAACGCGTTTGTCTTTGTCTTTTTAATGGTATTATTTCTCCAATTCTAATACTAAAGTTACTAGTCCATCGTCAAATAGATTACCAATAAATATTTAAATAAACAATATAAGACTACATCAAAAACCCGAATAAAACACATCAAATTTATATACACCGGGAATCGAACCCAAAACCTCACGATTACTAATCGAACATCACACTAAAAAGGTATCAAATATATACTACAAGAGGTGAAATTATGTTTTACTCCAAAGTCCTGCCTACCCCTTATACATAAGCCTTCTTATTTTCCCTCTATACAAGCAATATATTCTCAATTAAACATTCTAACATTTATAAAGGCAAGTTAAATAAAGTTGTATTTTATGCACCTATAAACTCTGGCTACCCCGTATCGATTGCTATCTCTGCATATTTACAACGTTAGGACGTAGCTAAGATCTGATAAGGGATTACTTAACTATTCTAGTTTTTATAGCAGCTAGATTTTATCTAGGTTTTAATTCCGTAATAATCTAGTACGAATGACTAGCTCTCATACTATAATATAGCTCTCATATTATAGTAGAAAGAAATGACTAAGGGAAATGAGGTGATGGGATAGCTACTTTTATATTATATAACATACATATATTCACGTCCTTTAATCCCTTTCGGGGTGGACAGAACCTTGTATATATAACATCTCATAGGTCACTTTGAATATGAATATTTGGGTTGCGATGTCATAATGGAATATTTGTGATAAGTTGCTAGCCTATCGCCTAATAGGTTCGATGTAACCCTAGTCCCTTAGTCACTTTCTGCGACATGCCGGGAAGAACGGCAGCTAGTTAGCTTTTTTGCGTCCCAGCTTACACGGGACACATAATATAATCATTCAAAAGAAATACAAAACAAAACAAACGCATTCACGATCATTAACCCTTGCGGGGTAGTCAGAGATTCAGGTTTCTATCTCCGCAATTGCGAAGGTAGTAATTCTATGGACACCTCGAACCCACGTGTTGACCAGATAGTCAGTACTCAATGTGACAGGTGGTCAGCCATGTCGCCATTTACAAGCACTATTACTTGTTCGACGAACAGCTAGGTTTCTTCACGATGTTTTTCCCTCACCGTAGTATTCGACGCATTTCGTACTCTGTTCAAGAAATATTAATAATTATATTATGAGAAAAAAGGCCGGTAATTTGTATAAATATCCATCAACACTTTTTCGCATGAATATTTTACGTACATACACATCACGTGTGATTCCCTGTACAGGGGTAGGTAGAGATCACGGATCCTCATTCGTACCCGATCGTGACAGACCACTTTCGCTTCATTGTAACTCATATACCTCCTCAAACACACTCGGTGGTTATAGGTATTAATATAATATTTTTTTTATATACTTTACTATAAACTTAACTAAAAATCTAAACATTCAAAGAAGCATCAATCCAAACTAACACCAGCTGATCACATACTTGCAATCCCAAACTCGCACTGTCAATAGCGTTGCCATGGGAACAATAGTGTATTAGCGTGCACCCAAAATACCTGAGGCAATTCGTGGCCCATATAAACGGAACCATTACTCACAAATACTGGCAATTTAACGTACGGAATTCTAACGCTTACATTTAATATGTGGACTTCAAGGCTGTTGTTTAGATGGGTTGAACAGGGTTTTGGAATATATAAAATAGAGTATGGGCAGAGATTAAAGGTGGTTTGTTTAAGTGATTATAGTTTTAAGAGATTCGCGATTTATACTCATGATTAATAGCAAACGGGACTTATCGCGTATGTTTTTAAATAATAAAGTTACCTTTATTAACCCGACGTTTCGGCTACGTTGCAGCAGCCATGGTCACGGGCAGACTGACGACTGGCGATAAGTCCCGTTTGCTATTAATCATGTTTAAGTGATGTATATTAGTGATGGGTGTTAGATTATATTTATATTAGTTTTAATTAACTTGTAACTTTGAATTATCTGTGCTACAAGCAATTAGTTGTATTGTATTAAATTTTCAAATTAATACTGGACTAGTAAAAGAAGTAATAAAAATATACGAGTATAATACTACACAAAAAAATCGGTAATACCTAAAGTCGTATTCATCTTAGTATCCCGTTCTAGCCTAGGGCCTAAAAAGAATACTAACTGCTGTTTTTCCCAGCATGTCGTAGAAGGCGACTAAAGCACTATGGGTATTTAGAATTCAGTGTTCCATATGACATCAAAAGCCCAATATTCATGCTAGTAAGTGACCAAAAAAGTACTTTAATGTCTCTAACGTTCTATCAACCCCGAATAAGATTAAAGCATGTATGCATATGTATGTCCCTGCTTCCAGTCGCCTTTAGCAGACAAAAGCAGCTTAATTGGGATCAAGTATATTCACACGAATCGTCCAAACATGCCTAGTCCGTTGCTCGATGAGTCAATATTTTAAAATCTCTTATTTGGTGTGTATTTTAAAACTTAACAGTTTGTTTCTAACACGGTTTTTCGGTGTTTGTGTCAATCACTAGGTAGATATCGGCGTGCTAGTCTGGCACGTTAATATTGTCAGCTAGCTGTCGTTCTGCCTGGTATATAAAGGGGATGAAGGGTTGATGAAATCATTGGGCTTAGAAGCCTGTTAACAATGATTATTCCCTTTTAATTCAATCGCAACCCAAAAAGTGACTAAGGAGGTATTATTTTGACTTATAACATATTTTTCTAGAAATTTTTTGATTAGAATGTATGTATCCTTTATGGTTAATTTAGAACTAACAGGATATATAATGGGTAGTCTTTTAAGTTAGTTAAACAGTTTTATAAATACCTATAGCATATCCAAATAAAAATACTACAGCAAATGTTTCATTACAATCTAATATTCGAAAACTTTATTACCTATTACAAAAATATAAATATAACGAATATGGAATGGATGTACACGTGTAAAATATTATTAAAAACACACTTGAACATTATAATGAATATGCCATATAACTTAAAAACGGGGTCAATGCATAATACGCGTACACAAACAAACTTTGAGAGGTCAAGTATCATGTAAAGTCCACTTTATCCTTAAGAATCTCTTAATTCAATAATCACTCATTAAATGTATTACCAAATTATTTCTTTCATACATAGTATTAGTCATGTGCTAAATGGGACGTAAAAAGAACGCTACCTAGCTGCCATTCTTTGTATGTCCTAGGCGACTAAAGGTATATGGAATCTATTGGGCGACAGGCTAGCAACCTGTCACTAATGTTCCATCACGACATCGCAACCGCAATATTTACGCTAAAAAGTGACCTGGGAGATAATATCTTATTATCTCCTAGGTTCTGTCCACCCTGAAAAAGTTTAAAGGATGTGAATGTATATGTAAATAGTGTTACGTTTAATCGAAGTGTCTTGAGGCTTTAGGTATAATAGTCGTGACTGCGTAGGTATGTAACAAATCAAAACCCACGTTTTACTAAATACTCAGTAGCTAACGTAACAGATGGTAGTTTTATCATTATATAGGTATGCTTCCCCGCATTGTTATTCTACATTAAATATAACGTCACCCGTCCAGATAATCATCATGCTTATCATAGCTTAACTTAGAAGATCGAACGAAAACTGGTGTTTCAATGCATGGAAATACATTCTAATTCTAAAATAAAAAGTTCATAAGTATATGAAACAAAATACTCGACCCTATAAAACAAAAAATAGTTAACAGTTACAAAATGACAGTTTCCAAACACCGAAGATCAATTTAATTTAATATTATTACGAGCGATAGTTGATCCGTATGCGTTCGGAGCTCATAAACTACAATAACACTCCAAGTATCACGACCATTAATTCCCACCACGAAACAATGTAACCCGACCCAATTAAATGCGCTGTGCCATTCATAACCGTAGTAATACTCGGACACCTTTCCAACTTGGCCACTTTTCATAAAGATGGAGAAAAATGATCTTGACAATTTCACATTATCATTCTGTAACCAGATACGGGCGCTATGTTATGGATTGGGTTACTTGTTTTTACTACAAATAGTTTCGTGATTGCCTACCTAGATAAAATGTGGAATAAATTATTTCGATATTGGGCCCGTGTTGCGTTGATATTCGTTTTATATGCTTCTTCTATATTTCGAACCTTTTCCATTAAGTCATGCTAGTATGGGACGTAAATAAATGCTAACAGGTGTTTTGTTTATTACTACAAACAAATTATATCTATTGGATTTGGACTAACAAACTGAAAATACTGATTTTTAGTTATGCTGTAGGTAACTAAGGGGATATATCTTTTAAATTCTATCCACCACAAACTAGAAAAGAGCAGACATAAGTTTTAGACTAATTTAGACACGATTTAAACCAGGTTTTTATGATAAATGCAATAAGAAATATCATAGACTTGAATATCGCTCATTCGTCAATATTGATTATCGTACGTAATAAAGGGCAGTCATACCGTGCTTGACATAACATATAACAATGCAATTACGAAACGCATTAAAAACCCTAAGCATTCTCAACACACTTTCCAAGTATTCTTAGAACTACCTGCTGTTTGAAACATTCCAACGCAATCATTATATCACTCATTAACCCCTTAATATATGCATCATATTTAATGACACTTCAAAAACACACAGTTGCACAATATATAATGATGACCCAATGGTTGGCTTTTGAAAAATGTGCCCAAAGCATTGTGGAGACGTCCTAATAAATACCGCATGACAACTTGTATGAGAGACAGGCAATAAATTAGATGTAGGTTCGCAATGTGCAGAAAAGTTATCGATGTCAAAATGGCTGGCTTTTAAGGTTTATTTTTTAGTGTCTTAAAAATACATGGCTTGTATATTTTTAACAAATGGTATTGTTTGTGCGTACAGTATAATTAATAGGCCTAACTCATTCTTTAGTATAAAAATAAATTTAAAAATTTACAGTGTTAATTAGGATTGTATTTCTAATTCGGTATATTATGTAGGTGCACTATTATTAAGTTTAGCTTACACTATTAAGCAATGTAGTTATTTAAAATCAATAACTTTCATATTTTTCAACGATTTTATACACCGTATTTATTTATTTCATCCCGTAACAACCTAATCAACTACCCTAACATAATAGCCTCCAACTCATAAATTCACCTTAAACAAGCAACCGATCCGTCGCCACATTCAATTCAACATCCCATCGCTAGAGGCCGCAGCATTTCGTCGAAGTCCCCTGATGCTTAGATATCATATCTCAGCCTCCGAAGGCTGAAGCGCGACATTATTATTTTTATTGGGTCTGCCACCCGCTGGCAGTGTCAGCGCGGAGATCGTTTTCGAAATATCAATTTTGGGTACGAATATAATGCGGGCCCAATAATATGAGGCTGCTGCTAAATGGGTACGCTGAGCGCCTGTGTTTGGGTTTCTTGTTAATTGCTGTAGATTTAATTATTAGATGTAATATAAGTATATAAATACTACATATATATTATATATATTTGACTACGGGTGACGTTAGAAGTACCTATAATCGCCGAGTGTGTATGAGGAGAAGTATCAGTGTGAATGAAGCGATAGTGATGTGGCAGGATCGGGACAAATGTGGTACCGCGATCTCTGCCTACCCCTCTACAGGGAATCAGATGTGATATGTATGTATATATTATAGATATGGTTACTTCCGTAATAATATAGGCTGAGCCTATTGGACGCCATTTAAACGATCCTGAGAATTCTCCCCTGTGTCACTCACAATGGTTTATGTAACTGATACTAGATAGTGTTTGTTTTACGAGAAATTGCAAATGGAAATAGATATAACAGCTAAAAAACTCAAAGTTAATACACTCGCTATAAAAACTACATCATAATCTTTCGCCACATACATAAGACCAGCTACTTACCTATTTACAATCCCAAATCAGCATAAAACATGACGTTTATAACCACAAACTAATAGCTAGAGTCACCGATGTTTATCTTAAAACAAACGATGTGACCCGCATCATTTTTATGTCGATTCTTTATTAGACGTTTATTTTTATGAAATATCACACGTTTAGCGAGGCAAGGGTTTTATATCTTTCATCTCGAAACAGCTGCTAGTTTATTAGATGAATCTTTAGTTTTAACTGTTTCGTTGGTGATAATTGTTGATATATAGATGGACTCGTGCTGATTTGGGTTAGTATACTCTTTACTTAAGTTACAAGAGGTTCTTTGTTATGTTTTTTACTGACATATATCTATATTAGTACATATATTCCTCCTAAATACTTATATATACTTGGTTAAAGGTCCTTTTAATATATAGGTCCATATATATATTTATAGGTCCATATATAGGTTAAAAAGGTATTTCCCAAACCCACTTTCATTAAAATATTATTTCAAGGAATCTCACTTAAATGAAAGGACAGTCATAACTCAAAGTAATGTCTCTTTTACTTGAACAAATTCCAGTTTACGCATATTAATCGGTTATATGAAGACCATGGTATATAAAGACACCATATTTTGCGATATAATCACCTTTTTAATTTACTATAATGCGCGTAACATATCTTAAAGTAAGTAGTATAATAAAGGAGAGTCATTTTGAAAATATATTGTCTTTTTGCATTCGTGTGAAGATTCAACAGAGCGTTAAGCATATAGGAAAAAAGAGATAAAGGCATGTGACGTGATTACATCCTCTATGTATTTTATAGAATTGCTGATATGATTTATAAGTACATGTGTTGTGGATATAATAAGCCATAATTAAGTAAAAGCTTAAGTTAATTAATATTTCTCAAATATTTTTTTTGATAAAATCTATTACTTTATTACTTACTTCAGTGTTATATGTATATGAGACACGCATACATTACATACATACATTTAGCAGTTATAGGTTAACCACTCAAATTTAATACCTAGACTTACATATCTACGTGCCCTAGAAAACAGAATATCTTGAAATACAAAACATATTTTCTTCCACAATTTCTGATTTATTTTTGTCATTTTATGTTAATTCATTTGTTGTTACATACATACATTAACACACAAACAAAAAATTACCATCTCCCAATGTAAGGTTATAGGAGTCAAAACTTTCACCCTTAGAACTTTGACAAAACTACCTTCTAACCTAAATAAAACCTTATTCCCATTGTTATAAAGTTCACATCTATTTTGACAAGCAAAAACTATTTCACACCGCACTAAACCAGTCAATATGAGCCTTGTTTCCCTTAAAATCGATTCAAGATACAGATCTAAGCACGGTGGTTCTAGACAGCACATCAATGGTTACAAAACCAGTATAAGTTGAGCTGTGTCCGGTATGAAAGTGGTAGGAATTTCGCGCATGCACTTTGTATGGGCTTAACCGGTCGATAAGTTAAGGGAATAATGCTCTCTCTAAGGTCACGGGATGATACCAACCTTTCGCGGCACCGAGATTGCACTTTCGATACACTCACGACTGCTTTTTGTAGTGCAGGTGCAGGAACACATTTTTGATACAGTTTAAAGGAAAATTGAATAGAGATATCTACAATTATGACTTATTTGCAGGGGAAGGATCGTATAGTCTAAGATGTGTTTTATAAGGGTAAAAGGCTGTTAAAATCTGTTATATTTTGAATAAAGCTACATACATTTTAATTCGCTATTTCTAGGTGTCAAAGTAGTGCAGTTGAGCAGTTGAGTTTAGCTGAAATTCTATTATAATGCATTGATAACTTATGAAAATACATAGGTCTCTTAAAGAACACGACATCAATCTATCGCTGTCAAATATAACAGGACCATGGATACAGAGGATCTCATTGGTCAACTTAGCACAATCTTTACCATATTACTTATAGTCCAATTTATCAAATGGATACGGTACTGAAATAGAAACTGTACTGTAATGAGATTATTCCGAAGAATACCTTTTCATACGACACATATCATATCAATGTTCTTATATACCTTTCGAATAGGACTCAACTTCAAATACATTATATCTCCTAGGTCACCTTTAGCACATCCTTAGGATGTATCTGTCTAGATAGATAGCACTTATAGTTGCGTAAGCCGCGTTTACAATGGGCGAGCACTGAAGCAAGTCGCCGTTCGGACGTCCCGTGTCATTATCGACATAACCGACAATTTGACGGAAGTGTGACGCAAGTGACATGTTTACCTGTCACTTTGTACAGTAGGCTCTACATCTTGGAAATGTATTTGTAACTTAAACGATATTATTAGTTAAAAAATCCTGCAAGAGTTTCTGGTTGGTTTTGGTCCGAGCCAGAGGTTCGGAAGTGACGATAGAAGCTTTATTATTAAGAGACATTACAATACACACAATTATTGGATTTTCAATAACTACTTGTGAATGAAAATATATGGGTTTGAGTTTAAATTTTATATTAAATTCCTCAACTGTATTGTATTAAATATCTTGTATCTTTATCAATCATGCGATGGTGACAATGAAAATTTGAAATTACTCAGAACGGTATTTAATTTCATACATACATCAGTTCTACGGCAAGGGAAAACATAATGGCAAATTAGCCAATATCAAGAAAATACCAAGAACCTACATAATCTATTTGAGTAGACGGTTATACATGGAGCTTACTACATTTAGTTGTTTGTTTTTTAATAAATACTCCATTGATTAGTCCTAGTTACTGCATACGAGTATATTTCAACAACAATACTCCATAACATCACCAACTATTAAAACAAAAAAAACATACGTTCCTACATAACATCTCACGTATGTTACAAAGTGTATGATATCATCCCATCAGGAGAGGGCTCCTAAATCAGCTGTTCTCAGCCATTAGCCATATATGCGTGACAATGCGCGCGCGTAAATCAGTGACACCCTGTAGCCTGTCCTGGAGTGTGCCAATCGGGTGTGACCTTCTGACCACGCAGGCCTAATGGCGGAGACACACTTGAGGTGTAATGGCGTTAAAATTATATATGCGATAACTTGATCCATTTTTTTTTGGATTATAATGTAGTAGAATTCATAAGTAAGATAAGTCGATACGAAACACTTTGGATTAAAACGTAGGTAAAGTTTCAAGAATTCTTTTGACTACTCTGTAGCACGGTGGCTTGAGATATCGCACAGTTTGTTGATACTTTGTTACGATGTAACAATTGTAGATTTCGTTTTGCTGATACAGAATATGTTAGTTACTCTTTTTGACAAAAAAAGTTGTCTTATTGCACATATGATTCGGATCTGTACTGTACAAGATTTTACTTCTTAGTTTATTACAGGAAAAAAAACCTTTTAACAACCATAATCGTACATTTTACACACTTTTACAACCTTCACCTCGCAGTGTAGTAAGAGATTTAAGTGTCCATCTCCGTAATAGCGTCGGTAATAATTCTATAAACATATACATATTATTATTATTATTTTTTCAACTGAAATGGGTTCACTCTTGACCCTGTTTGCACCTCGACGGAGGCGACAGACAGAGTCTTAGATGTAGCGAGCTTGCCTAAAAAATGCCTATGCACCCTAGTTTTGAACATCTGTGGATTAAATACCTCCGACAATACAGAGGCAGGCAGGGAATTCCATTCCTTACCGGAATAGTATTATATTATTCCTTATATTAGTAGCTCAAGTGTAAGTTAGTGTAGCACGGGGTTTATTTCCTAGATATTGTACGGAGTACCGTTGGCCTATTCAATGCATATTTCGTCCGAAGCTCACGCGAGAATCATTGCCCTGTCTGCGATGGCGATGGGCTGGCATACGAGGCATTCCTATTGACAAGCCACGGAGAGTACAAGGACTGAGAAAGGGAGGGAGTATGTGCCTTTCTTCTTGGTTTATAGTGATATTGGATGAAGTTTGAAGGCCGGTGTTTGTTATATAATTTGGATTTGGTACACAATTAACATTAATTTTATTGTTGTAATTGTAAAATAATAATATTTTTAATATTTGGTTAATATTTTCATACATACTTTTTGATTATTGCAGTTACAAACCTGAGATTCGACATATGGTTATAACTTTTATAATTAACGGAGTTATTATAATATGTAGCATTAGGATGCCCTTTCAATAAATTAATCATGTTATATTAGAGCAAAATGGAAATCTCAAGAATGTATATCCACAGCAGAATTTACGGTTTTTTTCAGCATTTTCCTATCGTGAGGGAAGCTACGTATTCTTCTGAGTAAACCATAAGCAGAGCTTGTACACAGTTATCATAGAGTTGAATGCTGACTCGACAGAAAAATTAGTTTGATATCGCTATAGGTCACTTCGTAAAATCATACATAGTCAGGATGCGTATATATGTATGTTCTAAGTTATAAATTATAAAGCATACTCTCTTTAGACGAACCCTCAAGTCTGAGGATTGTGGTCAGCATCAGGGTTGTATATGAAGCCTATGCCTCCACTAGTACCTATTCAGCGCATTTCTTACCCAGTAGAATTTCAAGGACAAAGTCATTCAAATGACCAACGCTTTCACGACCATTAATCATTGCAGAGTATACAAAGGTACGGGTGTCTATCTCCACAATTGTAGGTAGTTATAAACCTATGTGTTGACCAGGTAGTTAGTGCTCAATGTGATAGGCGGTTATAGTCCTTCGCTTATAAAAAAAGGATACTAGATCATACCTAAAACCAACAAACAGCAATAGAGCAAAAGTAAAAAAGCGCAGAGCTAGTGATGTAAAATGCATGAGGTACCAATTGAATCGATACTGTGGGATCTAGATCACGCAAAGGCGCCGCTCCTAATATATTCATAGATCAATAGCTCCTGGCGATTGACCAATCGGACTGTTCCTGCGTTGATACTTCACAGTTTATTAAATAATTAGTTTATAAATTAAAAAAAAATATCATGACTGAATGTTGAAAAAGATTGAGGGATATAAATTGTTTTGGATTTCGAGTAGATGGAAGTAGGATGTTGTAATTGATATTTTTCTGTTCTCTTAAATGTTGTTGTTGGTCTAGTAGACTAATTTATTTTAAAAGAAACGCAATTCGTTGAGGTTACTTCCTTTAAATAAACCAAAAATAAAATTCAAAGGAAAAACTCCATAAACAAGAATGTGGTTTTAAACTACAGACCCTATGTTTTCATGTTATTTTGCATTCTTTATTCAACTTCGCTTAAAAATGAACAAATCTTTAACAAATGTGTCATTATTGGCCACGTTGTAGCGTACTTCTTATCACTTTATCACATAATTTTTATGTAAGAAAAACACACAAAAAGTTTGTTTTAGTTCAATCTTAAAACTGATTCTTATTATTTTTTGCCAAACAAAGCCCCTGCACCATTTAAGAACCCCCCTTAGAGCGACGGCTGCGCACGCGAGCCATTGAGGTGTCACCTCACTCACATTGTCAACTAGAGATGGGAATTGATAACTGTCTCCCGCATCGAATACTATTTTCTCTATACGGTTGATTACTAATTTAGTTGCTGGAAAGCTCTGGATGTATTGATCGATTGATGGAGTGATATGAGTGGTTATGACGGATCTATATGTACTAGGTAGTGGAGTTTGAGCTACTCTAGGACTTAGATAGATAGAAAACTAGTATTTTTAACGTCATAGAGGCAGATATTTTTATAGTCATCACTTAACGTGCTAAGAGTACATTTGGTGTTCACGATTATTAGTTCCGGAATTAATTTAATAAATAGTCGATAACCTTAAAATTAAAGAGATTTTTTACATTATATTCAAATTCAAAATGGCATATTACCGTCTAAAAAACGATAAGGTTTTAAAAGATACAATGAGGAAAGACCCTGTCTCATTTGACCTGTTGTCAACAAAAACTTATCTTTAATGAGTGATTAAGTTTATTGATAATAATAACTTTCTTATCATCTTTAAATACCTAAACACTCTCTCTCTTACTTACTCATAATCTCATCAAAAACAAGACTACATTATCCAAGTCTCAAACCAAATAAAGAACAAACAACCCTAACTCAACTCAATCAGCAATTCAAATCATTCACTCATCTCCAATGAACGCGCTCCATATTGCCACAGATTAGCAGAGTGACGTCACGTGTTTGTCATGCCGAGGGGCGTGGCTTCGTCCGCCAATCAATTGGGAGTATGCCACGCAAGCGCACTAATTTATTTGATAATGTAGGTATTAGTGTCATGTATGCTTAAATAGTCGAAGGTATTAACCTGGTATTGATTGGATTCTTTTGTCTATATATGACATGTAGGTAAGCCTTTGGGGAATAGTTGTAGGTACTTTAATTCGTAATATATAGGTACAAATAGTTATTTATGTACATATAGTAGTTATGTGCTCGTATGTACGTGGAGTAAAAAGTATTTTAAAAGCGATCCTTATACGGTTCGAGGTGGCACTAGAATTACTACCTTCGCAATTGCGGAGATGGACACATGAATTTCTGACTACCCCAAGAGTTAATGGTCTTAACGCGTTTGTCTTTTTGTTTAACAAATACAAATACTCTGTGAAAATTTTTATAACATATTTTTGGCTACATAAACTTTCCTTTTAGTGCCTACACAGGCTATTCCAACGTAGAATCAAACATAGAACCTTAAGTTCCAAATCCTTGCACCCACTACCGAAGCCTCAACCACAGTAGGTAGATAAATATGTAGGTACCGATACTCAAATTGCCTCACCGATTAGCCTTCTAATATGATGATTGTATTCTTTTGTGTGTAAGGCTTCTATTGTGAGTTTATTGCCTGATAAGTGCTGGGTTTCACACTTGACAGATCAGAATAAAAGATGGTCGTAAAATCAGAAGCTATATGGTAATGAGGTAAATACCTGGTGACAATGTCAGTCAATAACTGACATACATATATATTTTTACGCATTTACGTTCCTATGGTAATGAGGTAAATACGTGGTGACATTGTCAGTCAATAACTGACATACATACATATACATATTTACGCGTCTACGTTCCTAAACAGAGACGATCGATCGCTACCTGGAAAGATCCTGACAAATTTGTAGCTTCACTCACACCCATTAACCTTCACATACATGCTCTTCTGTTCTTCACACTAAGTACACCCGCCTTGAGAAGAATTTCTCCATTTTGACATCTCTTGCTTCACTCACATCCATTAAGCGTCTCATACATGCTCTGCAATAATAAATAATAATGATAATCAATCAATAACGATTTAGATAGTTGGAGAAAGGAATCCGTAACCAATGTTTCTGAATTATAAAAAGTTTAAATGTATATTTTCGTAAACAATGTGAAAGAATGAAATACTAATTCTTCGGAATAGTCAATATTCAGCACTTTACGTATTACATTGGCACTGACTATAACATGACCCAAAATGGACTTTAAATCACTTATTACAAAATTGTCTAACTAGGACCTCTCACAAGGGATAATGTATTATATTTGTATAGAGTTAAGTAATATTTTTAAACTTACAACAACCTTTTTCGAACATTCATCACAGAGTAAATGCAACATTGTGCCTCTGTTTGTCTATGGTTTGAATGCATTTCGGAAAGCTTAAAAAGGCAACCGTTTTACGTCATTAGGTGGTGACATGATCATTAAGACCTGTTTACTAACAAAGGCTGCAGTGTTATGAAATAGCAAAGAACAGATTTACTCACTGCTATGGTCTCAGACAATAAGCAGAGTTATATATTTACTAGGTGGCTGTAATGTCATAAAATAAACAAAAAAAATAAGATTTTCTTGATTGATTAATTATACGTGTGTCCCTTATAACAGATAGAAAATAAATAAAAGTGATTGGACTTTCTCTATATGACAGTTTGTAGGTTATAGATGTAAGTTATACACAGTAGTACTTATGTCAGTATCCCAGTAAAATGTATACTCTGTAACGTTTGGAACCCCCAACGTTTTACGATTGTAATAAAATAAATATTTTGGTTGCACTATAAGGATGTAACATATTTTTCCTTTTCTTAGTCGGAACTTTTTGCGCCGCAAACTCTTTTCAGCCACCGCGGCCTGTCGCAAAGTATTCAACCTTTTTGCAAGTTGTAAAATGGCGTTGGCGACAAAAATATTTTTGTTGACAATTAAAAATTTTCTCCTCATAAAACTATTTAACTAACATTTGCAAATTATATAACAAAGCAATTTAGAAAGGTCATTCCATTCATTCCTTTTTGTTTCTAGTTTTCGAAAGTATTGTCTTATAGTTCATTCAATTACAACAATATATTCAATAAATATAGCCATGTCAAGTTTAACTTTAGTAACCCTTTAGTCTATTCCAAAGAATTCGTTCTTTACACTAGAAATGGTCCTTATGAACTAGTATATTTACATTCACGTTCTTTAATCCCTTCCGATATAGACAGAACTTTAAAGTAACGATATATCACCTAGTTTACTTTTTAGCACGAATATTTAAATCCATATATATGTACGCACAAATAATAAAATCGTTCGAAAATCGATTCTCGTTCACAATATCTCATTAGTACTAATCTAGGTCGATTCTTAGTATCGATTCATTGTGTTGGAATAGCTCAGTCGATTAGTGCAGCCCTATTGTGGGCACACAATGCGGTTCAAGAACTAACTAATGATGTCTTCATAAATAAAAGGATATTGTGACGTGCCTGAGATGATAGGCTTTCACGGTGTATTATATGTATCAAATAAACTAGGGTTATATGTATGTATAGGCTTGTGTAACGGTTGTACATAATCTAAAGATGAGTTACTGTAGTCAGTAAATGGATGAGATGATTTTAAACTAAGTGTACCTTTAACCTTTGTCGACCGAAGTTTCGTAAAAATATACACGATAAGTCCCGTTTTTTCTTGTAATCAGTTTACTGTATAAAAATCTCTCAAAAATATTGGAAAAAATTTAGACAAACCGAATATTAGACTAAAGTAATATCTGTTTCGGTCACGAGTTGAAGATATGACCTAGTGCAGAAAACCATTGCCACTTACATACTATGAAGGAATAATTAATATTTATTTCCCAGGCTATTACTGCATCCTCGATATTAGTTACTACATATCACCATATCACAGATATAAGAATATTTAGCATAATAATCGAATTAACCCATCAATTGAAATATCTATGTAGGTACATCTATACTAAATTTTAATGTTTCAATGTTCTTCAAACATCCGCAGACAGACTCGAACCTACGACCTTACATTCCTCAAAGCGCTGTTACACCAAGTTAAATATTTTTAATTCATCCTAAACACAATTATACAGTGTCAGTCTTCGATTTTATTTGAATGTCCATTGTAAACGCATTGAAATCCAGCCAAAATATCTAGACCTTTCAACTCGTAGATTTATCGAAGAGAGAGGGGCCATGTAATTATAGTTTATCTTGAGGTCAGGTCATTATTGAATTCGACGATGACTGGCAATAATTGTTTGACTCGGACTTATTTGCTAGGTGGAGGACAAAAGTTTATGTTAGGGCGGCTATAGACGCGCGATTTTGGGTTTGCGTTTTTGCGGCTTTAGCTTTTGTAATTACCGTCAATATTGTGATTCTCTAAACCAAAACTGCTTTTAATGTGGTAACCTACACTGTTATTAAATTATAAACATTACGGTATTTGGATTATCCATTACTACACAGACAAAAATTAGGTTAGGTTTTGCAGTGTCTTTATCCTTCGAGCTCAATAAACGATTATATACTTAAGAGCATAAATTCCACAATGACAATCCCTGGGCTTATATGTCTACATAAAATATCATGGCACTCTACAATACTTAATTGAACCTACAATTTACAAAATACGTAACCATCGATTTACCACACATTTCGTCGCTGTAAAAAGTCGCGCTCCCACCACTGCACCTTAACGACGTGCAAAGTATCGTTTACAGCAAACAATAGGGCGTATTATGAGGCTCTATGGCTAAAAGCGGCGCCATTTTTATTTCATCTCATTGTCCGAGGCTGTTGACCGGATCTAATTCCATAATCGATCTCCATTTGGACTATTAGCTTTGTGCTATCGAATCTAACTGGCCACTCGATGTTTGAAAGTTCCGTTTCGTTTAAGATATGATTTGATACGACGTTCTGTGTTAGTGTTGGAATAATGCTTTATCCCGTATAATATAATGCAAATAGCTATATATTATATTAAAGAACGATTAGGCTGTATTGATTTTTAGATTATATACTGGTTTAGTTCTCCTCCAATTAAGGTTTTATTCTTATAGGCTATGAAATACATGATGGTTTGGTGCTTAAGGCTCTATCCTCACCCAAGTGGTCTAGGTATTGTGTTTTGTTTACAAATGGAATGTACTTGCAATAAATAAAACTTCTAAACTATTACGACTAATATTTTAAAGTGATCTTGTTAATATAGAAATTTGTTCATATTTTTTTGTATAGAGTGGTATACACTTATATATACTTACATATATAGTTAGTGCTTGTAAATGGCGACATGGCTGATCCCCTGTCACATTGAGTACTAACTATCTGGTTAACATGTGGGTTCGAGGTGGCCATAGAATTACTACCTTCGCAATTACGGAGATGGACACCGGAACGTCTGACTACCCCGTAAGGGTTAATGATCGTGAACGCGTACGTACGTATACACAATTCATGTAAAATAAATTATAAATTTCACTTCGTAAGTGTGATGTCGTTAAAAAAAGTCATTAATTATTCTCCTAACAACATTTGTTAACTGAGTTACAATTTCGCATTCAAATTTCATTCATCGAAACATCTGTTAAATTGAATATTGAAATTTCTAATTCAATTCAATTTCGGAACGCTGTCTCATGCTTCTGATAGTGCAAATTGCAATTTTTCAATTTATTCTTTACAACTGATTGTGAAATTGATCGAATGCATTACTACTGTACATGTACTACAATTTGAATAAATAATTCATTATAAGTGTGTTTATTCGTAATATATGCATTTTAGTCCTTTGTCATATAATATGATATGACTATGATATTATTTTCATAATGTATAAGCGTATTGCCTTATGCTTAACAGATTAATAAAAACAGTATTTTTTTTATACTGACACAAACTCGGTTATCATAAATTCCTAAATTTTTGTTACGGCATATTCTAATCTAGCAAGTAGATAGTAAAATGCCATTCCATGCTAGTGTGGCACTTAAAAAAATGCTAACTAGCTGCCGTTCTTCCAGGCATGTCGTAGGAAGGTACTATGGGTACAGGGAATCTATTGGGCGATAGGCTGAAACCTGTCACCAATATTCCATATGACATCAAAACCCCTAAATACATGCTACTACGTGACCAAAAGCATTTTTTTATGTCTTAAAGTTTCTGTCCACCCCGAAAGGGGTTAAAGGACGTGAATGTACCTGTATAGGTAGAAAAATGCGTAACAAAATATAATCGAAAACCTATTTGTATATAGCCATTTCTCTCAACAAATCTTGCCTAGATAGGATATATAAATCTCAATTCTCCTTAACTAGGCAACCTAAATACTTTACCTTATTAAACCGTGAAAGGCAACAATATGCTCTTTAGCATAAAACGAAAACCAAGCGAAACGTAATAAATATACATACGAGAAACATAATAAGAATTTTCTAGGAACATCAAGTTAAGGTGGGCCGATTCTCGTACTCAACTTCGATTCAACGATTTAGTTACATCGTAAAATATACTGCTGTGTACCTTTGTTTGATAATACGTGATCTCTGGAACCTCTACAGGAAATCAGGCGTGATGTGTATGTATGTATGATAATCAAGGCTTTATTAGTTGTATATAACAAACTGCATTAGTTGTTATGTATTTGAGTTAAATTATGTATAAAAATAGTTAATACAAATTATCAGTGTGTTTATTAAACCTATAAACATGGAGACTGCATTTGATGCTTACTTTTACTAAAATAGTGTAAAAAAGCACATTGCATAAATAATAAAACAGCTTATGTTATATTTGATATTCATTTCGTGAATGAAATCTCTAAACATGAAAAAACATGCTAAACGTCCAATATATACAATGTTATTTTCTTTCCTACAACATTAAACTATAGCCTATTGCAACTAAACGAGAACTGAACGACTATTGCACTAGCGAATAGTCAGCGAAGCCTTCCACTGAAGTTCTCACGTCTCGGGGCTTTAAGTGAGCGGGACCAATGTGTAATAGCGCGGGAATCGAACTCGGGAACACGGAATAAAACTAGTCCGTGAACTATCCGCGCCTAGAGCAAATACTTAAGTGATGATTGTTTGTTTGTCGGTGCTCTATTAGTGATTCGATACAGATTTCGATATACTTTGTCAGTTAGAATGAGCGAGTTTTTTTTTGTATACAGGGTGGCGCATTCAAAACGGTCAGTATGGGAAAGTCTGAAACTATAAGAGATACGAAGATTTGTTCTTAGGAACCATGTCACCGATTTTGATAAAAAGAAAAACTGCATTCATACTTTCTTTGAAAAAACAACTGTATCCAGTACGGGAATCGAACCCGGTTGCTTTGAAAAAATAAATTGACCCTTTTCACTTTTTCTTTTTAAATATCGATTGTGTAGGTCTTAAACTGTAAATGTCTCTATGAAACATGATGTCTAAAATTAATAAAATGCATTGTTTTGGCATACTTTAGTTTATGATAGTAGTTTACATACACCGTAACAATATTTAACAAACATGTAAAATTGACTGTATGGCTGTTTGTAGTTTTGTACTTCCCTACTTGTTACATACACCATATCATGTGGCATTAGCATTGCATTAACCCTTAAAAAAAGTTTTGTTATCTACAGTAATCAAAAACTTACAATGTATTGAAAAGTCCACTTAAAGTGACGTGTTAAACCAAATTGGAAAGTTTCTTGTGGGATTACGTTAAGGATGAATTTTACAAAACAAGCTATGACACCATTGAAGACCTAAAAGTAGCAATAAAGTCAATTGTGACGCAAATTCACCACATGAAAATACAAAATTCAATAGTAAGATCGTTACCTAAACGTGTTGAATATTGTATTGAAAACAACGGTGGTCACTTAGAAAACCTACTATGGCAAACTAAAGTATGCCAAAACAATGCATTTTATTAATTTTAGACATCATGTTTCATAGAGAAATTTACAGCTTAAGACCTACACAATCGATATTTAAAAAGAAAAAGTGAAAAGGGTCAATTTATTTTTTCAAAGCAACCGGGTTCGATTCCCGTACTGGATACAGTTGTTTTTTCAAAGAAAGTATGAATGCAGTTTTTCTTTTTATCAAAATCGGTGACATGGTTCTTAAGAACAAATCTTCGTATCTCTTATAGTTTCAGACTTTCCCATACTGACCGTTTTGAATGCGCCACCCTGTATAATCGGATGTATCGCGTATGTTGCGTAATACTGAAGTGGTTATTCATTTAGGTATGTATGTGAAGGAATGTTTTTTTTCCGCAGATATTATGGCAATTGATTAGCTTATATTAAGGTTTGTAATAAAATCTATTAGTTCATATTTTACCCAATGACATAAAGTAGATATATGTAGAATTTGCTCTAACTAAAGTAAAATAATTCAACATTTTTAAACCATATATATTTATTTGAAAAGGTTTTTTAAAAAAACCTACTCTGATTCAGCTGATAGTTTTAACGTATGAACGAATATCGTTACGGTTTTTATTCAGTTCACTCTTTCCTGTATGCATAAAAAAGACATTTGAACCAAACAAGCTCCGGTTCTCATGCAAAAAAGATTTGACGCAACAAAAAACCATAGACTAGCCTTTTCGAATGTCAACAATTCAAATAATTTCAAAGGTGCGATGACGTAGCATGATCCTAATTTACGGGCGATACATCATAATGCTTAGATTGATCGATCGATACATGTATGTCCCACCCCTAGAGCGAATTCCGTTACACGATAATTTGTCATCGATAACTAAGGAACGGATATTTGGATGCTGGGATTTCTAAATGGCATTACTGGGCATATTTTGGACAAAACCAGATTATTTTTTTATGTATTGCATACGGTAGAATGAATTCTTTATACTTTTTGTTCACTAATATTACTGATTTATTTTCCGTGTATTGTGTTCTATACCTACGTGCCTACATAAGTATAATACGGGCCAAATATACGTATATGATTGTATTGTTCTTGTTTCTTTAACTTGAGTAGTATTGAAGCGAGTGTAGCTGAGGTCATAAGACTAATAATGGTCCTTAACCTTAAATTAATCAATTCAATCCTGTAATGAATTTTAACATACAAAATCTTCTATAGTAGTATTAGTATTACAATGGGCAATTTGTTAAAATGCCTTGTTATTAATTCTATGTGAACTCCATATGTCCAATTACCATTTTCTCAAACTTTTCTCAAACAAAACACGAAATCGTAAAGTCAGAACGCATTCATACCTCGCAGGGGTTGTCATAAATAGGCTGAATGAAAAAACCCTTCTCTACAAATATTGTGTCACAACAATTTGTCACGGCTGTCAAAAAGGTGCCTGTCATTCTGACATTTGCCACGAGTCTAAACATGGGGGCGCAACGTCAAATACAATTTATTACTAACTGTTTTCTGTGAAAGGAGGTAAAGGTTTTAGTGAAACTTTTTACAGGATTTCTTTAGTTAGTTCTATTGGACAGTGCATTAATTAGCTGTCAATATTAAGCCTAAGTTCTATTTTGTTGTAAACGGTAAATGGAGAAAAATATGAATAATTTTTAGGTTGGTTGTAACTCAATGAATTTCACTAATTATCTCTTTTTGATTGCGTAACTTCAATAAGAAATATGGCGAAAACAGATCAAGTATGAGAAGGTTAAGGGGTGTGAGTGAAGCAAAAGAGATTTGGTATCCCCGAATTCCTTGAAGATAAAATTCTACAAAAAAAAATTCTGATTCTAACTATGTATATAACACAATTTAAAAAAAATATTGTGCCTTTTTTTCTTAAGGCAGCAGCATATGTATATTGTATATATGTTTACAAATATTCACGTACATTAAACCTTTGTTTTAACCAAGCTCACTCACAAAAGTAGGTTACAATTCGGCATGGATTCGTGACAATAAACGGCCTCAACCTACTTGCGTTTACTCCAACACACATTTTTCTACACCTAGAGTGCCTGAGATGATCATTAGAGGCGAGATCGCACAGGTCATAAATTAACTTATGTGCTGCAGATCAATGGTTACATGGGTAGTGCACTTAAAGATACTCTATGGATTTTTAGGCATTACTTTTATATCTACGTGTACTATGCTCCATCTTATGCAGGGAATCTGGAACCATGAAATCAGCCTCTTATGCAGGGGATTTGGTGTGATGTGTATGTATGGTATGTATGTAACACTTATGCATTACGATTAAACTATAATGAAAAAGATGATTTTAATCTCTATGTAACATATAAGTACTATTTAATAAAATATAGCATAAGATTCTATATTTTTTAGCATGGAAGTTATTTTAGAGAAATAGCTTAAGAATAATTTTTCTCTGTATTATCATAAGTTCCTATAAATTACTGTCTAGTTCATCATCAAGAACCACTTCTTATTAAATTGAATAATATAACAGTTCATTGTGCTGTATTATAGTAATTATCCTGTGGGGAAGTATAAAAAATATAAGTAGTTTACTCTCCTTAATTTCTTTCTGTTGAATATCAATCAAATACCCTACTAAGTACCAATAATAGCAAAATTAACCCACGACATTTTAAAAACAATCTATTCTTTATTTTTTATTTATTTTCTCATTAAATGTCCCTCTACATAACAGTATTCTCAGCGGTCACGTTACTGTGGTAATGGCACTCTACACTCGCTACATCCAGCAATTGTTGATGCTCATCATTATAATATCACACGTAATCTCCTAAGTTCAAGATATACTTGTTATTGAGTGTGCGCAATAAGAGTAATCCAGCAAGGTCAAAAATCACAGATTCTGTTAAGGTCTGCACACACTGGAGGTAGTGCTTGGGCGGAGAATGTTGGCTTTAAATACTTAGGTGTAATGAATCATAAAAAGTGATCAATTAGTGTCAGCTAAATATACAGGTAGATATAGAAGAAAGTTAAACTTCGTAATTGAGCTTAAATAAGCTATTAATTAATTTATTATGAACGTTTTACTACTGTTTTAATTTATAAGATGTTAGACGAAATTTATATTTAATCATACAGAAAAATTTTGAAATCTAAAGTTGATCGAGGTTAAGATTAATTACAGTATATTTAAAGCATACATTTTTTTCAAAAGATCCAAAATTTTGTATTTTATACATATCACCTAAATCGCTTCCATTACCCACAGGCCCTTACCAACCAATACATGTCTATTTACCTAAACTGCACCTTATTCTATGCCCCATAGATCCCACAATCAAAGCCTCTGAGCTTCAAAGGCGAAGCGTCGTGTGAAAACCTCGCGGCCTGTCATTTAGAGCCACCGTTGTCATGACGACCGTTGCCATGACGATAACTTCACAGTATTAGTGTATTGTGTACTCGACACGACTCGAAAATTGACCTTATGTACAGGCCATTCCATGGGAACTACATACATTTATGGCCTTAAATCTTCTTTAGGGTCGATAGAACATAGGGAATATAAAATTTGCTCAGTCATTTCTAAAAATCTGTAAGGTTTGTAGTTGTACAATGTATTTATGTCGAAGACTATATTTACAATAGAAATTTAATATATCTATACTTTTTACCATATAACATTACACATATCCATTCATTAGTCTTAATTATTTAGCTCTTTGTAACTTGATTGAGATCTACAATATTCTTAATTTTCTTACTTATGCTTGTTAAGAATTTCAAAACGTCTTCTTTTACGTCAGCTTTCAGGATTAGGAAATCGGTTGAATTACGAAAGTTCTTACCTACATTATATCCTTCAATGCCACTCAGGATGAATTCAGTTAGCTATAATAATATCACCTCGCTAATTCACCAATAGATACATACTTTTGATTGCTATGGTTTCAATATAATATAATATTTGTAACCACCCAACGAATTCTATTTACAACCATTCCCTCTTACTTACAACAGTACTTCATACTTATTCACAAAAACATTCCAAGAAACCTTCTATTACACAATACGTAATAAATTCCAAATTCAGGACAGCGTCGAAGCAACACAAATACTAGATACGAATTCGTGGGAATAGCCGATTGAGTGGCGCTGTGGGGCCTAAGGCGGGCCTCGGGGTGACAGGGCACGTGACAGGACCCGGGTTCAAGCCTCGGTTGGTACAGTTATGAAGGGCATGAAGGATCGGACTGTTTGGATGTGTGTATGATATAAAGGTGTGTATGACTGTGGAAGGTGTATAGATGTGTGAAGAAAAAAGAGTATGTATGAATGAATATAGCTTTGATAGTAGTAGGTAGGCAGAGATAACAGATCCTCATTTATTCCAATCCTGAAAAACCACTTTCACTTCATTAACACTCATATACCTCCTTACACACTCTCGGCGGTTATAATTCTTAATTATGGCAAGCACAGATATTGAAAGATTAATGAAATTAAAACTATCAAAATTTAGCTATAATAAAGTTTTTAGTGTCTTTATATAATAGTTAGTTCTTATTAATATAATAAATTATTAGATTAATAAATGAATATAATATGAATTACATTTATAGAGAATTAGATTCATTCGATCTCAAACTACATACAAGAGCCATCTCCGAACCGAATAACAACATCGACTCGCGAATCGAATAATTAATATGCTAATTTGCAATTGCGATACGATTCGCGATAAGGGATTGTGCGTCGGCCGCGCGTGTCAGTGCTGTTGCCCGATTTTAATTAAATAAAAAAACGGCCGCTTAAAGGGCCTGATTGTTTTATCTCGATGACAGGTGGTAGGAGTCGGTAGATGAAATTTGACGTAAGAATATGTTGTGAAAATATGATTTTAAGAATTTTTTGTTTATTAATAAGTGTACATGTAAAGTTGATTTTAGTTGTTGTTAAAACTTCTCGGTCAGTAATTCAAAATATTTAAGTTGATACTTAAATATGACGAATGGATACTACAATTCACAAAAAAACGGGACTTATTGCGTATATTTTATAAACAAAGTATTACATTTACTACCTGACGTTGCAATGACCACGGTCCCGGGTCAACTGTATGGATACTACATAAAAAATACTTCCACATTTTTAAAACCTTTCTTCAGTTGAATGTAATTTTAAAAAACGTCAGTAAAATGGTAAAGGCGAATTAAATAAATGAACCTAAACGTAGTTTACTATCTTCATAACATTTTAGTTTAGCAAGTTCACCCTACATAACATATACAAAAACCTATAACAAAACACATTTTCCTACCCAACTGAAACTCTATTACAACATTGCTATTAATCCCTTCACATTGCGAAGGTTGCCTTGATGACATTTGAGCAATGGCTGTTATAATTTAATTTGCAATCAACTCGAACTCCGACCCTCTGAGCAATCAAAACTCAATCAATCTTCGGCTCAAGCCGGGGATTATCGAGAGGAAGCCCTAATTAACAAACAGTTACGAGCAAAACCTTGAAAGAGTGAAGAAGTATTAAATAGAGCTCTTAGTTTTGGGTGTGTATGAAAGGGATAGGAGCTAAAAGTGTCAATATAGAACAAGTACCAATGGAATTGAAATTTAGTCTATTTATTTTTATGACAAACATGATTTAAAGTTAAGAACTGGATTTTTGTAGAGAAAGAGGATCCTGTCTATTATTCTCATTAATCAAACTATTCATTTGTCCGCTGAGTAGTTCCAAAAATAATTATAATTAGCTACATCCTGTTACCAGACAGCCATATGTATAAGAAAATATTGATTTTTCCTTATATATATTTAGAATATAGGCAAAAAAGGAATACATATAGCAGTCCTTATTAAAAGTAAACCACATATAATTGAAACACAAGCGAAGCCGTAAACATGTGCTTGTTTCGAGTAATTGATGGTGAAACAAACTCGAAAATATTGATTCATTCTTTTTAACAAGTTAGTTGCGTGAGAAATCTGATTGGGAGTGAGGATTTAGCTTTGATTATACTATTTAGAGGGACGGATACAATGTAATAAGTTGATGAAATATCGCAGGTTGATTTGCTTTTATTAGTAAGTAGTTAGATGCTGAGCCTTGGTGGTATATCGCTAGAGATCTGACCCGGGTTAGTTACATAAAACTCACTTATAAAATGAAGGAATAATCAGAATAAAAAATTCCTCAGAATCATTAGTTACTTCTTAATTTATCAAGCCATTTTCACCCGTAGTATTGTAACTTTAGAATTGATAACCTGCATAATAAAATAATACACTCTGAATTCCAATATATTTAAAAAATAAATCGAAATAAAATTATTAAAAAATATATAAGTAGTATTCTGATTACACATTATAATATGAGAATAGTCATCCCTGCACCTAAGAAACTTTAAATCTACAGAACCCATCCTTTTTATTATTTGACATGACATGTCGGGACGGAATGCAAAGCGTGCTGACAAATTAATTAACTTGTCGCAGAAAGAATCGATCCGTTGTATCGAGTTAATGCTCGGATAACCGAATGTATTCGATTCGCTTTGCGTATCTCGCATGTCGATGACATTTGTATGAAGTATGAATATGCTGCTGTTTAATTTAATAAATAAATGACCCGTGCTAGTCTGGGACGTAAATAATGCGAGTAGCTGATTTTTTGTCATAATTGTTTATGATTATAAAGGGACTAGGGGTAAATGTATCGGTTAAATACTAATAGATATATTATTACATCTAATAATTAGACTATGATGTAGTAATTTGTTATCAATATTCCAAAACGGTCATAATAGCCTAATTATAATGCTAAAAGTAACCAAACGGGTTGATCTTTGGGATTCTGTCCATCCCAAAAGGACAATTTAATTAAAGGACATATTATATTATATTCCATTTGATGTCCTTAAGTTAGATAGACTTGCTATACAAAACCTAGAATTTTTAATATCTTCGAAGTGCTGTCCATACTAAAAGGGATAGGATAATGTGAATATAAATACATTCAATGCAATTTTCGATGGAATAGTGTCCTAAGAATGTTTCATCTGAGGACATTGACACCCGACGATATTTCGCAGAAAGAGAATAACGTTACAATGTTTTGGGAACCCGATATAAAATCGTCTTGTGTCGAGTCGGTGATGCATGACGGTCAAGGACACATTTATTCTTAAAATGTGTTTTATTTTACATACGTGTATGTATATTACGCCCGTTTTCGTTAAAATGGGTACCTGGAATTATAAATACTTATTGATTATATCCAAAGAAAATACAATTTTGTACTACATTTTATTATTCAACTACTAACTACAATTTCACTACTATTCATACTACAATTTCATGTCCCTTCTAAATAACTTATTCTGATTATGGACTAGACTAAAAGTAATAAACATACACATTCTTTAATCCCTAACGAAGTGGGCAGAACCTAGAAGATAAAATAAGTCAACGGTCACTAGAAACAAAACTATGGGGTCATGATGGCAATGATATAGGTGACAGGTTGCTAGCCCATCACCTCAAAGATTCCACTGACCCCTACTACCTTAGTCCTTAGCAGGGAAGAACGGTAACTAGTGGGCCTTTTATACTGTATGTATATGCCAGACTTATACTAGAAAAAAGAATTATTAGACAATATCGCACAAAACCCTACCATAAGTAAGCACAGAACAGCATTTCACAGATAACCCATCCTCGCACATTCATATATCAATAAAATCCTCTTTAAGGCAATAAATTGCGCCCATCTCTCATTATCGAAGATCTGTGAAATGCCAGGAATGGGGAAGCGGCTGAACGCTGCAAACGCAAGCCCCGCGCACTGCTTTTTAATCTGTGGAGACGCTGTGTTGTTTGATCTGTGGTTTCATAGAGAATTTAAGAAAATAATAATAAAAAGTTTTTATTTACAGTTACAAAAACATACAGAATACAAAACGTTTACAATAAAAACTTACAAACTAGAGGGTATAACTCGTGCATGTTATTTTCGCAGCAAAAGGGTAAAATGTGACCCACGGTGGTATAATAGGTAGTCTTTAGGACGTAAATAGATTGCAAATTAGCTGTCATTCTTTTGGTCGTTTTGGTAGAAAGTGAGATAGTATAAGATAGTATATCCATGTTAGTTAAATAAAATGTTTCAGGGATGTAAGTGAAATGCAAAGTAGTGGTCTTTCTTTCCGGTTTTTCTTAATAAGATCAATTTGAAATTCATATATATTCATATTTCGAATTTGAGGGTGGTTACAGTAATATCGAATATTAATTGCAACTCTAATATTATGCAAGGTTATCACCTTGTTATAGTTATAGATAGGTAAGTGTAAATAGGTTATAGATAGGTAGAATCCGAGGCTATACATATATGTACATATGTAATGAAGTATACTACATGAAAGAACGAATCGATTTCAATATAATAAACTCCTTGTCAAAGTAAGCAAGTAAGGATCTCTTACTACTCTTAAAACATAATAATATCGCCTAGAAATCGAGAACAAATGTACCTAGTTACATTCTAACCAACTAAACCAACTCAATACCAATAAAACCATTCAACACACGTCACCAATACACGTACAATCGCAAAGAAAAGTGAATAAGTCATTGCACGCAATAATCGCGTTAAGTGTACTTGCCAGTTAAAGTGGCCTATAAAAACGTAATTACCGAAATATCCTAATTGCATTGATATCGTTAAATCGTGAATGTGAGTGGAGTATGAGCGAGAGGTGTTCACGCCATTAACTGTCTTAATCAAGTCGCCAGGGGTTAAGGGCTGGACACACGGCGCGGATAAAGGACGGGATATTTAGTTGTATTTAGGTTATCATTTATTCCTAGCTAACAGTAACGATTTACTTAAATGGTCATGAATGTGAATGAAAAATTAATAGAATGTTAAAATAATCCTTATTGGTTATAGTAGACAATATGAATATAGCTGTTAATTTATTTTTAATGTAACAAATCATGGAACCCTTGGTATATTGTAAAGAAACACTAGGAAAATCTTATAATTATTCTTCTTTTTTAGAATTATTCGATAGTCTCAATAAAATGAATATCTTTATAAAGCCTAATTTGTATATATCTGTGACGAACTAAGCTGCTAACTTCTCCAAATTGTTAAGCAGTCATATAGCATTTGAATGTATATATGGCATTCATATCATAGCTACATATGATTAGCGACAAAAAGTCGTCACAAAAAACGCACACCTCCAACCGTCCCTTAACCTCTCGAGCCGCTTTATCAATGCCAATAACATGGGCTTTGAAAATCGAAATTAATATGACTGATTGGAAACTAGTGAACGGGGCATTAGTGCTGAATTAGATTGCGTTTGCTTAAGTGATTCGGCGTACTACTGTACGTAGCTAAGGTTAGTCTTTTATACATATAATTTACATTTAAGTGGTTAATAGTATTGAGAATAATAAGGGTCTATGATCTCTTTCTACTCTCTGTAGGTAAAGGGGTGAAATGTGTGTGTGTATATATGTATAGGTAGCATATCTACATTACCTATTTTATTATGTATTGTACATATACATTAAGGAATAACTCTTTCACTCTATCAATTGGGTTCTTTGTATTTAGGATTTCAAGTGTTTCGAAAAAATTGGTTCAATAGATCTTGAGCAATTACTTTTTGCGAAAAAAGACACTTGTACAATTAATAAAATAATCTGTAGAATATAGCTATGTATTTATCTGAAACAGTGATTCAGAATTCAGACTTAGAAATACTCAATATATTTATGAAACACCTACACACAACTTAATGCTAACTTTCAGACCATTAGAACTTTTAATTTCTTTAACATACTATTTGTTGTACCATTGTTGGTTGCAATACATATGTAACATATATGTTTATCACTACATAATATAAAACAAAGTCACTTTCTTTGTCCCTATGTCCCTTTGTACGCTTAAATCTTTGAAACTACGCAACGGATTTTGATGCGGTTTTTTTAATAGATAAAGTGATTCAAGAGGAAGGTTTATATGTATAATAACATCCATTAAATAGTGGAGTAGGCTATATATTTTATACCCGTGCAAAGCCGGAGCGGGTCGCTAGTATTCTTATATTCCTAACTCCATCCTTTTTGTTGCAGATGAACCAAAAATGCAAGGTTTGCGGGGAACCTGCAGCAGGCTTCCACTTCGGAGCCTTTACCTGTGAGGGATGCAAGGTAAGGGCAGAGTGAGGGAATGACAACCTTTATTAACCTTACTATAGTATATTCGCATTAAGAAAATAGTGACGTCATCATGTTCCCGCAATTTGACCAATGAGACGTGACAACGGTTGTCTGCGATTGGTCAATGTGACTTAGTTTACTATTAACTAACGTCTAATTGGTCAGTTTACCCTCTGAATAGCATGACGTCACTATTTACTTAACGCGAATAGCCTATAAGGATATAGTATATAGTAAGCCACAGGGCTTCTAGCCTTTTTCGGGGAGTAAGTTTTATGTAAACTGTTTTTCTGCTAATAAACACACTTTCTTTCTTTAGTACTTTAACTTAGACTTTACAAAGTCCTTTGAGGTACAGGCTTGAGTGGCTATCGTAAATACTTTTGAAAGGTGTTTTTTATGAATAATAACACGTGGTTATATATTTATATAAAGACTGTGTTTAACGTTGCTTAACTAAACTTAACTTTGATAAATGAGAACTGACATTTCAAGATAATATCGGTGTTAATATCGGTGATTTTACTAGAATATAAAATAATCGTAACCCTAATATTCGCGCTAAAACTGACCTTGGAGATATTATTACGTATTTATATAAGATAATTTAAAATAAATATGTACAAATGATTTGCCCTATAAATAAATAAAACACCTAATATACCTACCTAAATAATTATACCTGATATACCAAAATAAGACAAATTAAATCATCTATCTTTCTGCTCGCTTCAAAACTTGAGTAAACCAGTTAACAATTAATTCCAATCAAGATTTCAAAGTCACTTTTTAATTACGCACAACAAATGAAGCATGGATACCCAAGTTACTCAGCCAGCGGAGTCATTGCCAATAGCTTGCACAACGTTAGTAAAGTTCCTGCCAAAACCAGTTGCTAATTACAAAGAAAACCGTAATAGTATGACGTAAGGTTACATTTTCATTGCCGGGATGTGCAGTTGGATAACTCGATCAAATTCAAAGTTATTACTTCCCTAGTTTCTTTGTTGTTACTTTAATGTTTGGTTGTCTTGTTAATTGAATTGGGTTATATTATTTAGGAATAATTAGCCGTAATCTTTTTAAATAGCCCTTGTCTGGTAAGTGAACTACATAAGCCCTTTTCTCATTTTAATAAAAGAGATATATACTTACTTTTTATATTCATTCATACAATTTCTCTTAAGTATTTAGCGACTATAGGCAGTCCTGAAGACTCTTTTTTTAATTGTTTTTCGTCATATATAACGTAATGCAATTCTTATTAATGTATAGCATTTACATACACATATTCCCCGAAAATATGGACAGACCTTATCACATCAAACCATCTAGAGACTTTTGGAACCTAGAATTAATATGGATTATACTATCCTTATTAAGTACTTATTACTTTTAAGCCATTGGAAAGACGTGGAAATGAAGTCAAGCGCGAAACCCAAGACTGTGGATGCCCCATCTAGGGGACATAGGAACTTAATAATAATACTATCTTTCTCGAGTGAAGATATGCAGCTATTCAAATTGTATTAAAATCCCTAACTAGCAAAGGATCTAATGTCAAACGCCACAATGAGAACCTGTGACCCAAAAACCAACATACCGATCGGGCGTATCGATACGAAAATCGATTCTCATATCGAAACAATAGTATCGTGGTTCCTTAAACGTTCAAGTGGAGCGCCCTCGCCGATTAAGTAATCGAGTTGGCAGGTAACTGTATCGATTGTGTAACGACATCGATACACGTATGTCCTAGACGGTAATGTCAGGGTTTATTGTTTCATTCAATTTGTTATGTGGATACTTGTTATAAACATAAGTTAAGCAGGATGTGATTTTATATGGGTCAGTGTAGAAAAGTGTGAATTTGTATTATTTTTTATTTATTTAATAATGTAGTCTTTTTTGATATTGGTTACCATATTCAACAAGGCTATTGTTTTAAAATAGGTGTGTACTTTGTCAAATTAGGACAATTTCTTTAATTAAGAATAATAATATAAGATTATTTTCTTAAAAATTCCTTTGGCATTTATTTTTTAATCCCTCTATATAGATGTACATATAATGACGTGACGTGATTTATTATTGTATAACTCTGTACTACTAATTAATCCCTTCAACTCTAACTAAACAAAACTATGTCTTAACCACAAACCCATAGTATCATGCCATCGAGTCATGGCTAGTTGACATCGAGTCTATTCGGTTGCAAAATCGATATTTCCCCATCCGAACAATAGACCGGGGCAGAGTCCGGAAAATCACTCGATACTTTGCAAAATGCTAATAGGAAACAAGACTATGTAACTCTGACCTCTTACGACATAAATTAAAACTCGACTAATTAAAACTCGATTGGTTTTGTCAATTGCGACAGTTTAGGAGAATCGATCAAGCCCAACCCTTTATTTGAAATATGTTTGGTAATGTTTTAATTGGAATGTTGTTTACTAGGTCATTTTTGTAATGGTATTAATTGTTACATTGCATTTCCAAAATTATGCCTCTTTTAGTCAAAATTATGTCCTTTGTAGATAATTAAGGATATGGTTTATTTATATGTCCTATTACGGAGAGAGAATAAATAGATCATATCCAGCAGTACTTTTACCATTTTATATGTTAAATGACTTCATATAGAGACGCTAACTGTATTGTCCTAAAAATAGGTAGGTTTGCATAGAAAGTTAATCCTTAGAAGAAATACAATATTTCACTATTATGTATCATAGAAATACAACAAATAACAGAAAACGTCCATTAGTACTTGCTCCGGTGGGAATCGAACCCGTAACCTGCCTTTTCCAAATCCTTTGTCCCAATCATTGAGCTGATCTTATTCTTAGTAACTCGTCTATTCATTAAAGTATTCCTTACTACTGTTACTAGTCCATTTAAAGTTCAACTTAATTATTCTCAAAACAGACCATTAAGCTAATTGTCGTACCAACAATGAGACTATACTTAGAAAACGGTCACTTATGGACATTTAAGTTACTATTCCTGTCCCGTGCTAGTCTGGGACGGTAGAGTGTTAACTAGCTGCCGTTCTTCCCGGCATGTCCTCAGAGACTACTAAAAGCCTTGTGTTATAGATAGATACCATATCTATTGAGCTAAGGCTTAGCAATCTGACACAAATGATCCATATGATATCAAAACCGTAATATTCATACTAAAAAGGAGTTAAAAGATATTATTGTGACTTCGAAGTTCTGTCCACGTCAAAAAGGCATCATAGAGCATCAATATAATATGCTCTAAAGACACATCAAGACTAAAACTAATTACTTATATAAATTAATATATAGTACCCATTTATCCTTTAATTAGAATGAACTATACAATAATACAAGTACCGATCACAATTCACTTACTCGTAATAAATTAATTTTAATATCTCTACCGCAAGGGCTGTGCCTTTACGGCGGTTGTAAGTGTCAGCCGCGTTGGTCGTATTTCTTCTATTGTTACCCAGTTGCTATTCAATGAATAGGTGATGGGTAGTGTTGGCAAAATTATGAGTTCGATATATGTGATGGGTAAAATGTCAATACGATATGGTGTGAAGATGAGGTAAAAATATCATGGTGATATCTTACTAAACATTTATAGTAATAATCTTTATTTATTAGCGGCAATGTTTATGTACAGCATTGCTTTATTTTAAAAGACCGTTCTCTTTTAAAATATAGCAATGCTGTAAATGATTTATCACGTAAAATAGCATTCCTATATGTGACCGCATATACATAATATTTCATCAACCATAACATACAAGTAACATAGGCTTCACGACTTGTATATGTACACTACCTTTTACCCTTGTGGTGGGTTAGTTAGAGGCTCGAGTGCTTTTCTCTGAGATTTTAAAGGCTTGTTAGGTCCGAACATCATTCATCATAAATTGTGACCTGTTGTTAACCCATTACCCTAACAATTCCACCTCCCCTTACTCCGTTGCTCTTAAATAAATAAATGAGTAAGTATTATATTTACGTGCCTTACTAGCATAGAACGAGTAGTACGGAATAAATTAGATATTTTCAATTAATTTATAGTTATCCTATCGCTACATATAAAGATCTATTAATAAGCAAAACACGTACTGTATCTTGTGATTTACATTCGAACGCACTCATACCATAAGTGACTTAGATACATCTTATTTGCTTTACATATACAGGTAGTTAATTATCTTCACCTGGTAGATAGAACAGAAGGTTCCAAAGGTTCTTGAGACTCCATTTTAGACAAAAATATGGGCAATTATATTTGTCAGTCAATACCTAAATATACCTACGATAAACGAATAAAAGCTTTTAGGTCCTAAACGTAAATAAACACTAGACAATTGCGGAATAGTCAGAGGTTTGCGAGTCTATCTCTGCAATCAAGAAAAAATCTTAAATTTACTCTTATCAAATACCTTTTAGCATGTTTAAATAATAAGGGTTTCATCACATTAAAGAACATGCCAATATAAACTGTCGGATATAGTTTATTTTCAATACTTATGTTATGCATATAACTTAATATCACCGTGACCGTTACTTATTAAAGTATCATATTATATCATAAAAATAATCATATTTTTATATCAGCGTGTCAAATTAAAAGAACACACATATAATGCGAACAAGTTTACCGTAATGATTTCAATTTATTTGATTTAGTTCTAATACTGCGATTATTCACACTTTATTAGAAATTCCGTTCACTTCAAAGTATCTGGATTTGAAATTATTTAAGTTAAGTAAAGTTACACGGTTTTGCTTACATTGAAATTCATTCCAAAACATCCATTCCAAATTCAGTCCAAAACATTGAATAAATATTGCTAAGTTAATGATAGAATTATTTCAACTTTAAAGAAATACTACCGCAATCATGACAGATTTATTTCTCCAAAAATGCTTCGAGTATTTATATAACATAATAATAAAATTATATAAAAAAAACCATAACGTACAAATATCAAAAACCAACGTTTTAACATCAGTCTTTAAAGAACATTAGAATAATATCAAGAACATTTCAAAACAATTACTTGACAACATCGGCAAACATACCATATAGTTAACCCATTCACACACCGTTACAGTTTTGTAACAAGTCACTAGTGCAAGGTCACAGTCATACACACATACATACTCGTATACATATACATTCCCATCCTTGAATCCCTTTCGGTGTGGACAGAACCTCCACGACACGATAATTAGTCCTAAGTCACTTTTAACTATATTGGGATTGTGATATCATATGGAAGATTGATTACAAGTTGCAAGCCGATTTTTTCAATAGAGTTCATTGACACCCATTCCCTTAGTCACCTCCACACATGCCGGAAACATCGGCAGCTAGTTAGCTTTTTACGTGCCAGACTAGCACGATTACCAATGTCGAAGATGCTCCAATTGGGTAACAGAAGAAGCTTGGGTCACGTGAATTATATTCGCATTTGTGAAGTTTTAAATTGCAGTAAGGCACGCTAGGGTACTGATTAAGATATTGCTAAGCCTCGTTGTTACATGTGTTGCTTGTAGTCATTTAGTAGGTTTGGTATAGTTAGCTTTGGGAATAATACTGAAATATTTGATAAGTGTTAATTACTAAATAGGTTAGGTTGAGGGAAAAATAGTTTCATAAAACGATTAAGTTCTAGAGCATAATTGACAAATAAAATATTAATATTATTATGTAATTATTAATATTAGTTAGTTACTTGATGTCTTTATCAAAATAACAGAGACACAACGTGATTGAAAACTTTAATCTTTAGGCTTTAATCTATATCTATACTTATTTGTAATCACTGAAACAAATGCATATAATTATTAATATTTTCTCTAAATACTACTGGTATTTGTTCTTCCTTACTCTATCATATTAGAACACCTCTTCAATACCCTTAACTTACCTTCCAACTAAGCCAACTAAAACGCACCATTGTCGCAAGCGGTGATAAATCATCGGCTCTAATTTGTTTTTAAAGGCTAAGCGCGTGATCGCATTGTGCGGCCCAAAGACGGTGGCGCCACCTGCTCAAAGCCGCCGCGACACACGCGCCATCTCGCGGCAGCTAATTGACTAGCAATTAACCCTTCAGGCTTTTTCCGTCACTAATTAATGGTGACAGCAGAATTGTTTTTTGCTTTGTTTTAGGAATAGGAATGCTATTCGTTTGTTTCAGTGTAATTGAACTGAATAAGGGTAAGGTGGAATGGAATGTATTTGTTTTGGTGAATTTGCCATCATAGGGCAGTAATTACTATACATACATACACATCACGCCTGATTTCCTGTACAGGGATAGACAGAGATCACGGCACCCCATTTGTCCCGATCCTGACAGACCACTTTCGCTTCATTGACACTCATACATCTTCTCATACACACTCAATAATTAATTACTTAAGTTTCATTATATCTCTTCCAAAATATAGAATTAGTGTCAATTTAAGTTTATCGAACTTGTATCGATACTGTAACCGAATTAAAGCATCAATTAAAAGGACATTCTATAACACTTACATACATACATATCACGCCTGTTTCCCTGTAGAGGAAAAACTAAACCCGAACGAAAGTGAACTAAATCTTACATCACAGTTCACGACCTTGTGTCGTAAATCAATCAAGAAACCAGATCGCAGGCAAATTAGCAGTTTCATTAACTTCCAAACAATATCTTATTCGCAACAGCGTTCAGTCGGCGAATCGATTCGTCGCGATACGGCAATCGGTATCGAAGTATCGAGTCATTAGTCTACTGCACTGATTAGGCCCGATTGTCATTGTTTCAGTTTGGAAACCACGATGCAATCGAACTATTGGGGCGCGACTGTCGCGAAATCCTTGCTCCTAAGTTGGTACTGTCTATAATACGAGTACAGTAGGACGCTTACACCAATTGAACTAGCCCCTTGCTAAGTATATGCTACACGAGTTGTGTATACACGCCCATTTTTTATTACGGGGTTAGAGGCTTGAGTGCCGAGTGATCTCCGAAATTTCCAAGGTATCTGTAAGCCGCTCAATAGTGATAGGTAGTGAACTGTATCGCCGTATACAGGCACTGGCTATTACATATCCCGAGGGATAGGCAGGTTTCCTCACGATATTTCCCCTCATCGTTAGTATCTTATATTCGTAAATGAAAATCACATTGAAATACGTAATATATACTTTTATAAATTGATAAATACATATACGAGTATATCATATATCATCATCAACGAAAAAGCGTAGTTATAAACTCAGCCTCCACCGAGAATCGAATCCAGGACCTAACCATTAGCGTTCAGGTAGTTAACCGAACGCGCCACGGAGGTCGTCAGTTCTCATTGTTGTGCAAAGGGTCTTTATCAAGTAATAGGTAGCTTCCTGTCATATCTTTATTCGATTGCTAAAGAACGGAACCTAAATTGAAGCCTAGAACCTAACGTTTTAAGTACTAGGTAATACACGCTGCACGACCGTTTACTCTTCGGAGTAGATAAAGGCTTGAAATGACTACTATTGTCACTAGACTAATCTAAATTTTGAATATCTAGATAATAAATAGGATTCAATCCGTTAAGTTTTTTGGGGTAGTCAGAGGCGTGAGTTAACTCCTTTATTACAATTAATTTAATACAGGCAATCGAAAGAAATGAAATGAAGCGAAAGTGGTCCGTGATCTCTGCCTACCCATGTACAGGAAATCAGGCGTGATGTGTATGATGAGTATGACAATAAAGTCCTTTATGGAACATGATGGAACTAAGATAACTAAGTACTAGCATACTTTTAGTATGGTAGAGTCCATTAAAACCTATCTATATTTATTGCACTATATTTTCAAAGCTACGTATACGATCAAATATAATGTAGAAATTTATTAAATCGCTTTTAGTACCTCGTTTGATTTTAACTATAATAAATCACTTATTTATGATTGATATTCGATGTACCCGTATTAGCTATTAAACGTAATATCGATTAAGATTTACTATCGATACTTTCTGTGCTTTATAACTTTGTCATAAACTTTAGTGGCAACAGTACTATACGCCTGTTTTTTGACTCATAAGTCTTATAGAAGTACCGCATAACTGTATCTTTCCAATTAAATACTTGTACTTTTGTGGTGGATTGAACAAAAACATAGAGATATAAATTTTGATTTTATTTATTAATCTAAAATACGTCCGTATTACGAAAGAAAATCTTATACTAGCATAAAATTTTACGAAACTCGCAAATTTTATTAATTTTACAAAAAACGGCACTATTCTCGTATAAGTTATTATTACTTTGCTTATAAAATATACGCGATAAATCTCATTTTCTTATAGTAGTACTAATATACTCGAAACTCTCGAATGATCAATCAATGGTATATACTGAATGACATATGACGCCCAAATAAGACATATGACAGTCAGATAGACGCTATCTTGAAAAAGGGTGATGTTAGGAGTACCTAGATAGATGCTATATTGAAAACCGCCGAGTGTGTATGAGAAGATGTATGAGTGTCAATGAAGCGAAAGTGGTCTGTCAGTATTGGGACAAATGGGCATCTGTGATCTCTGCTTTCCCTCTACAGGGAATCAGGCGTGATGTGTATGTATGAAAGCCGTTCCCAAAGTAACACGATACAACATTGTATTACAACTAGATTTAGCGTATAATCGCTCTACATTTTTAAAATCTCAACAAGTAAAGATACGCGCTCATTAAGCCTGCTTCGAAGGAGGTTGAATAGCCGTGAATAGACACAGACAGACGTCAGAATCACGAACCGGCGCAAATAAAGTGCTCTTAATGAAATAAAGGTTTTAAATATGAATTCCGAGTCGCGTACTGACAGGCATACTTTCACAACAGAGTTTTCTTTCAACCATTGACCGGGTGAACCTTTTAAATCAATAGGGTATCGTGAGAATTGTCAAAAATGTTTTGATTAACGTATTGATCGCGCTGTGGGAATGTTTTGGTAATATCAACCTTTAGTTAAACAAATAAGGTGCGTTTTCGAGTGGCGATCGTCGAGGCCGGTGGTCCGATCTGAAATCGGAAGCACTGACCTGCACAAGAGCTTTGATTGCGACTGACATTCGAATACAATCGATTTATCGGAGATCGATAATTTGGATGCACAACACTACTGTTTCGTGTATTAAGTCTTCAGGCTTCACCAGACTATTACAATAATTTCATAAGTTTTTGTTTATACATCTCAAAATACGAGTACATAAAATATGGCTGTATACATTGCTTATGCAAGTGGTAAGGTAGCTAATCAGATTCTGTTGAAACCCCAAATCAATAGGGGAAAAAATATCTCTTAAAGTCAAAAAGATACTTAAGTATTTTTCTAGTTTAAAGCTCCCATCACTATTATTCCTTAACTTCATACATCTTGGGTTAGAACTTAATTAAATGTAATATAATATTATATTGTTTGATTCTTCATAAAAGTTTATCTGAACAAACCTTAGCATCAGGATTTCGTAAACAAAACATACATACAAACATACGCTGCACGACTTGTGTATACACACTCCCTTTTTTATTATGGCAGGGTAGTCAGAGGCTTGAATGCCAATCTCCGAAATTTCGCAACTATATTTATTTATATATATTTTCGTAAACTATTTCTGAATTACCCTTTGGGGACGATAGGCTTGAGTGTTCTATGTATATTTACTTACTTAGAGAGTGGAAACTCGCAGCTTTATTTGAAATTTATTAATATTATAAACATAATGGCTTACCTACATACTCGTAACTAACCGCTGATAAAGCTGTCTACACATCCCGACAAGCACGACACCTTGCGAAATTCATTTGTGTGTTTAGCCTTATATGAGCTGGGTTCAGGTTGCATACACATTTGTATTATAATAACCAACTTAGGTATTACGTAAGGAATACTATCTAAGACTACCTATGTAACTAAAGTACTGAAGAATTTATATATGAAATTTTATTTGCTATATGAGAACGGGTCAAATCACGATAAATTAATAAAGATATAGATACCTTTATATCATCATACATATAGTTAATAAAATTAGTATAAATCGCGAGTGTTTAAAAGTAACTATTACATAGGAAACATTTTCAAAGACAACACTAGCTGTCATAAATCTTTAATAAGGTTTGTCTATGTTTAAGGGATGTATGAAAAACACTGTTCTTATTTTTTTATATTTATTAGAGATGTATACAGAAAAGTGTGCATGAAAAGGTCCATTAGGTTGTGACTGAAGCAAGAGAAATTTGTCAGGATCTTTCCACATGACAATCGATAGTCTCTGCCTATCCCGTTAGGGACGTAGAGGCGTGAATATACATATGTTTGTTCTGTATTTCATTTACACTATTAAAAACCCTCAGTACATAACCCATTAAAATTCTCATACCCTCAACGAAAACAGCATCTAATTATAATTCAAGTTTCTCGCAAACATATATTCCAATTAATATCCCTGACAACCTTTAATAAGGCTCTACCCATCAAGCCTTATAGAGGTCTAAACTGTTATCAATTGAATACAGCGGGACAGTACCGTAGAATAATGACTGCATGCATAAATTGTGTGGCAAGAGCCAGTGGCTTAGGTCTCGGGTTCAAAGGTCGGGAAGGCCTTCAGCAATTGATATATTAAACGTTTCTTGATGTAAAGTGGAGATTCTCCGGTTTACAGTTAGTTTAGGGACAGTTTCATAATGTATCTGGTGGACGAGTGTGTAGGTATGAGTATCGTTTGGTTTTATAGGTTAAATGTATGTATTAATGTATGTATAACCTCGGGTTAATAAAGGTAACTTTATTATATAAAAACATACGCGATAAGTCCCGTTAGTTACTAATCATGAGTGTAAATCGCGAATCTCTTATAACTATAAATGTGTGTCTACGTAAAAGTGAAAGTAATTAGTTTAAGTTATGATTACAAAAGAAATTGAATTGAACTGGATTTGATCAAACGTAATTACTTAACTTCGACTATAAAATATAAATTATAATATATTATATCTACGATTGATTAAATTTGAAACGAGAAGTTTGAAATGTTTTTTTAAGTCTGTCTCTTGAACAGAAATAATCATCTCCAGACCAATTTTAACAAAAGTATACATAAACCTAGTTATAAAACTGTATTCTTATATCCTTATAGAAATATTATATTACCTATAACATATCTCTGACCCACCCTACAACCGTAAGCATAGACAATAAGGCTTCTCGTGAAGTGCAGAGGTTAAGAATCATAAATCACCGATCAATACAAGCTCAGGACATGCATACGAGGTGACTAAGGTACACGTGTTCTATCGCAATAGGAACGTTGGTTCCTTTTTATTGTATTAGATTGAAAGGTATTGAGTGATATAGTAATGAGTGATATAAAAATGGTAAATAGGTATATGTGAATCTTTGTCCTAAGGGGATAGGTTCGTGTAATATATGTGATTACGTAATAGTTGTATTTTATAATAAGTCATTTCTTCTCAATTTAATAACTTTGACATTGATTTTATTATATTATATTTGACTTCTAAATACAGTGCTTGTAAATGGCGACATGGCTTACCACCTGTCACATTGAGTATTTGAACAACACGTGGGTTTGAGGTGGCCATGGAATCACTAACTTTGCAATTGCGAGGATGGAAACCTGAAACTCTGACTACGCCACAAGGTGAGGTTGTGGACGCGTTTGTCTTTTGTCTATTTGACTTACTTGAGATCATGGCGTTAAATGTCTTAGAATACTGACACCTATATACCTAAGCTTATAATTTTGACGTTAATAAGCATTCGTACTATTAATTATCCAATTTTAACAATTAAAAGTCGTCGTTTCGGAAAATATCCTAGATAATCTGAAAAGATATACGCCAAATAGTATTCTACGAAATCCTTTCATACACTTAAGTACTATTGACGTAACTTAAGCACCGGAAGTTAGGTCTAGGCTGCAACCTTAATTAGCCTCCATTCACAACTTAAAGAGCCAACCAAATCACTTAAACCCACAAAGAACGAAAAGGCATTAAGTCAAAAATCTGACAATTGCATTCATTTTCTCGAAATAACTTATGTAACTTGAATGGAGGTCATTGCGAACCCCTATTAGATTGCATCCGAAGAAAAATGAACCCAAATGAATATGCAAAGCCATTCATCATGGTATTAAAAGTGTGTTTTGGCCACAATGCTATCATTATGGAACCTAATTGACTCTGAAATATTTACCTAACAATCGAAAAAGGTTAGTTTTGTTATAGTTTAAAGTTAGGTATATGATTAGATATCTTGTGATAAAATAGCTGTTTTTATTATGCAGTTAGTTATTAGGTTTTGGCATTGAAAGAAGTTCAAAAGGTATAATAATATATGTCTCGTGCTAGTCTGTAACGTTAATAAGATGATAAATAGCTGCATTTCGTTACGGTTAGATAAAAGTGAAATTTATTGATCAGTCGTCAACCTAACTTCAATATTACAATATTAATAATTATATAAATATCAATTACATTTAACATTGATATGGCTGACTTATTGTCTGAGAAGTTCAAACATATGAATGATGTTATGTAAGTTGTACATACATACATACCCCTGATTCCCCGTAGAGGAGTAGGCAGAGATCACGGATTTGTCCCGATCTTGACAGACAATTTTCGCTTCATTGACGTAGTTATAGGTACAACTAACGAAAGTGAGTTTTTCAATATGTATGTAAGTTGCGTGAGATGTAAAGCCTTTAAATGAATAAAATATCTCGTTAGTGTCAAAGTTAAGAACAAAAACTCATATCTCGAGGTTCTGTCCACTCCTGAAACGGTAAAATCACGTGAGATTATATGTTTGGTTGAACTACGTGTGATATTATTTATATATAAAATCACGTCATTAACAGTAGACTAAATTACTTTGAGAGTGCACAAGTCAAGGCATCATACATCATTGTAGTATTTTATATTACTACTGTTAATGGATAATCCTTGACATTCCAATATACGAGTAAACCTACCACATACAGTTGATTTAAATTGAATGTAATCAGTCATGTTAGGTAATAATAATATTGTAGGACATTATTACACCAATTGAACTAGCCCCTTGGTAAGTACATTTAAGACTTGTGTTTAGGCTACTAGTTAACGTATATTTAAGAAATATATACTTATAAAACATAAATATATATAGCATATACACTCAACGACCAGACTGGAAAGCAGAAGATAAGCGTAGGTCTTAACTCCACCGGGAATCGAACCCGGGACCTCACGATTAGCGTTCAGACATCTTACTGATCGCGCCACGGAGGTCGTCAAATGTTAGGTGATGACTAACTGGTGTCTAGTTGGTTCTATTTTGATAGTACTTAAAGAAGAAATTACGAACGTTGTGGTACAATTTTAAGAATACCTTACTGCTCACTATGTAATTTAAGATGTATTTATTTTTGTTGTTATATTGGTCTTGATTGCCTATTCGTTAATAATATTATTAATACTACAGTGAGGGAAAACATTGTGAGGAAACCTACCTGGTCCCCAAATAGGTTAATGCTTGTAAATGGCGACAAGGCTTACCACCTGTCACATTGAGTACTGACTATCTGGTCAACTCGTGGGTTCAAAGTGGCCACTACTATTACATTATTACATTTGCAATTACGGAGATGGACACCTGAACCTCTGACTACCCCGCAAAGCTTAATGGTCTTGAACCCGTTTGTCTTTTTTGCCTATTTGTTAATTATAATAATAAAGGTTAAAACCTTTTCGAGCATTTTCGTCGGGCTATATAATATTTAAACCAACTTATTTAAATAATATTTACATCCAATTAATTTAGCAAAATATATGCCATTTTATCTTTTTTTTTACATCCATTTTTGTAGCTTATAAACTACATTAAAACTATAATAATCACTCTTTACATTTCGATAATAACTGACAACTTATCCAAAGTCACAATGACATAAATAAAGTATTCTCCACACGTGATACGCGGTCCCAATGGCATTGTTTTACTTTAAATTCCTCATCTATGACGCTATTGCATTAATCCCTTGGATTTGCATTCTTTGGGCGTCTGTCCATACCATTTGGCAATCGGTGTACGATTGTAATGTTAACGAGCTGATTTTTGACAATGTTACCTATATGTCGATCGGCACATTTAAGACGATAAGAATTCAGGGCATAGTGTAAACGCGGCTTGAATATTGATCAATTAGTATCGTTTGAAACGTATTATTAGATCGAATTACTTATATGTAGCGTATGTATCACTATACTCCAAAAGAGTGAACTGTTAGGAAAAACTTGTTTTCAAATCTTAGGATTAGTTTTTTTAAGAAGTTATTATTCGGTAGTTTAATAAGTAATATGAAATATACTTCATTAGTTGTTTTGCTTAATTTTGTACTATAAGCCTCAAGAGATTTAAAGTACTTTAAAAAATACGTACATACACATCACGCCTGATTCCCTATAGAGGGGTAGGCAGAGATCACGGATCCCCATTTGTTCCGATCCTGACAGACCGCTTTCGCTTCATAGACACTCATACATCTTCTCATACACACTCGGCGGTTATACACATTAATCTCCCTCATTATTAAAAATGAAATTATACATTATTTACTTCGTTAAGTACCATCCTATAAGCGACCGAGAAAATTAAATATTTCCAAAGTTCTGTCATCATCTAAAAGGAGAATATACGTATGTATGTATGCAAATAGTAATCACAATTTAGTCCAACCAGCTTCAGTAACGAGCTAAAAAGGCTTTGCAAGTGTTGCGAATGGGTGCTAAGGCGATAAATTCAGTGAACTTTGATCCTATTTATAACATGTCATTACGGATTCAATATTCAGATGCGCTTACAATATCTAGAACTTGTGAATAAAGTACGTTGTTTAAAAGCGTGTTTCCGTGACCTATTTAGTGGATATCTACGAGTAAAGGTTAAATTTTTACCTAAACAAACACTTATATACATAGTCAGTCAGTCAATCAGATAATGACTTATATAAATATGCCTGTTTCCCTGTAAAGGGCTAGGCAGAGATCAGGGATCCCCATCTATCCCGATCCTGACAAACTACTTTCGTGTCATTGATAATCATACATCTTCTCGGCGGTTATAACTACTTCTAACGTCACTTTTTTCAATATGGCGTCTATCTGACAGTCTTATGTAGGTAAAATTGTAATAATAATCTAATAAGACACATTTGTCTTGATTTTTTATACGACAAGAAAGTGGCATAGCTATAAACCATGAATGAAAGCTTACGTTAACAAATTATGGATTTCTGATTATTAATAACTTACTACCTCATTCCTCTAAGTTAAGCAACGTAAAGTATCATTTTACCTGGATGGATGACCGCCTAGGTTAAAACTTTTGCTAAAATAGTTTTCTATGCCTTTACCTCACGCCAGGATTGTCACTCAAACCTCTGCCTACCTCAAAAAGGATTGCAACCAAGGTGTTTATATTCGGAATCCAACTTCCTTCACACTGTACCATTAGAACATCCTTTAGTTAAGTGCAGAGTTCCAAGAGCAATTAGTTTACGCAACAATCAGTGTCAACGCCGCCCGAAAGATTCAAGGTCGATTGAAAGTAAAACAGAGCCTTCGACCGGAACCAAGTTTACGGCCTATTTGGACCGGAAGCCACCGGTTACGGAGGGCCATGGTTCATGAGCATGGTTTAGAATGTCTTCATTCAAATTTGAGGTGGTTAGATACTTGAATGACCATCGTTTTAAGTTTTAGTTAAAGTGATTAATATGTTTCTGTGACTAGATTTTCAATTTTCTTTAATTTTGTTTCCAACAATATGCTGATCATAACTCATGTAGTACTAGATTTTAGTGTATAGTCCTTAATGCTGCTATTGATGAGTATCATAACCTAGTAGTTAGTCTAAGCATTAATAGTAATCATGCTCGTACTAACCCATTTTTCTCTTCCATTTCAGTCGTTCTTCGGCCGCTCGTACAACAACCTGAGCTCCATAAGCGAGTGCAAGAACAACGGCGAATGCGTCATCAACAAGAAGAACCGCACAGCCTGCAAAGCCTGCCGACTGCGGAAATGCCTCATGGTAGGCATGTCCAAATCAGGGTCCCGCTACGGCAGAAGATCCAACTGGTTCAAGATCCACTGCCTCTTACAAGAACAGCAGCAGGCAGCTCAATCACAGTCTCCCCCAAGAGTTCCACCTTCCCCTCATCACCTGGCGTCACCTTTCCCTCCCCATCTATTCCCAGGACTAGGCAGACCTAGGTCCAAAGAAGAGCTAGCTCTGTTAGGCATCGATGACTACAAACCAATGTGCGCCAGCTCACCTGAGTCACACAGAAGTGAACCCTCGCCCAAACTAGACGACAAACCCAGGATACCCTCAAGGCCTTCAGAAAGACCCCTCACACCTACAAGGGAAACCTTCATGCCTCTACCATTAGGGCTGCCACATTTCCCACACTCCCCGTTCCTGCCACCTCCCCCTTTCAGCGCGTTTGCTCCGAGCCATCCCCTTTTGTTCCCTGGGGGATTCCACCCAGCGTTATACCACAGAAACTTTCTGGAGCACGCTGCGTTCCGTGAGAACAACAACGATGTGAGAATCGATGACCACAACGCTCAAATGAATGATAATTCCAAAAGATTTTTCTTAGACGAGGTCCTTAAGTCCCAGCAAAGACCTCAACCGCCACCTCGTGAGGACGACGTGGTTTCCGAACGTGAATTCATACCTACGCCGCCAGCTGAAAGACGCAGTTCCGAGTCTCCGCCACAGGAAAACCCAATGGATCTGTCAGTCAAATCTGACGGCAGATCTAGTTCGGTCAGGAGACAATCTGATGATAGTGGTTCAGCCCAACCTGATGGTGAAGAATCTCCAAGTATTGCGGAGTATAATAGTGAAGAAGATGACTCCACTTACTCTCAAATTAAGAAAATAAAACTACATCCCCTGGATCTTACGACTAGAGTGTGATGTGACATTAGTGAGCTGAATAGAATGAATGACTAGGTTACACGTCTGTTAGGCAAAAAAATTGCACGATACGTCTAGTTAAAATTTTGTTTCTTGTAGGATCGCAGTTAATACTCAATGAATAATTTTAACTATTCATCCAATGTATTGAACTCAGTAGAAAGATCTCAAAATTTTGAGGTACCTGTAGATAAATGTTTGAATAAAACTGAGAAAGTATTCAAAAAACTAGCTAACAAATAAAGACGTGTAAGCCAGTCATGAAAGACAAATTTTAGGCCAGTAAACCGAAATGTGATTGTAAATTATGGCATTAAAACAATTTTTTTATATTCGAGTTCATGTATAGTTAAGAGTTTATCCAAATACGTATTTTAAGTAGGTAAGTCTCTGTAGATGAAGTAGAATTTGGTTTTTGGTGATTTTGTACAGATTGTAAATATTGTAGAGATATTTCGTTGGGGCGCTCACATTGACTATGTTAATTTTGTATGTATTGTAAATGGATGTTCTAAGTAGGCAGAATATTAAGTGTGTGTGTTTGTTTGTGTGTATGGTAATTCGTTTTGTTTTGTTGGTGTGGTTGCTAGAATCTGTATGTTTATATCAGTGGCCATTGCTCAGAATAATTTGTTGAATCCAAGTGTCTTACTAATCTCTTCGTAAATTTAGTAGGTCATTATACTTTTGCTGAGTGATTGAAACCAAAACCTAATGACCTTCAGTTAAATAGTGATTTATAAGTAACTTGGGTTCAGCAAATATTGGTTTCCTGAGCACCACTGCTCTATGAAGATCTTCTATTCCTATTTCCTATTCTTTTCTATTAGTTAGCGTTTTTCTTTTAGTTTTTACAATACCCTTTTCATACTCATGGCATTATGACAATTTGTCAGATAGATATACTCAGTTACAGCAGTTATTCACATACTCAAGTCCTTATGTCCCTTTTGGGGTAGATAGAACCTTGGAGACATGATATCTCCTTGGTAACTTTACTTTTGAGATTGCAATGTCATTGATATAGAATATTAGTGATATTCCATGCATCCCTAGTCTCATAGTCGCCTCTAACGACATACAGAAGGGTAGATTTATACTCTTGTAAATAACTCACATTTTCCTAAATCGTATATGTTCAGAATTCAATTTATGTGTATAGGCCATTTAAACGTATATGTAATAGAAAAACGATGTTATTAGCAAATTAAATGGAAGCGTATTGTACATATATGCCTCCCAAGAATACGTACAAAATAAATTATTTATGCACAATTGATTAGCTGGTTTTTTATTCGATTACCTCAAACACAAGTTTAAAAATTGCTTTATTTGTATCATGAATCTAATAACACACTCGAAATCGGAACACAAATCTAAATTAAATTTAAATTGAATTTAATTTAAATTTAATTCTCGATAAGAGAGCAACTATTGAAATACATACAAACATCACGTGCATAATATATGGCAGCCTGATTACAAGAATAACATATAAACTAATCACATACATACATACACATCACCTCCGATTCCCTGTACAGGGGTAGGCAGAGATTTCTCCCGATCCTGGCAAACCACTTTCACTCACACTCGGCGGTTAAAAGTACTCCTAACGTCACCCTTTTCAATATATTTAGCGTCTATCTGACTGTCATACGTCTTATTAGACCGGCCCCTAGGTAACCGCCCTTCCAGTTCATTCATATATATTCCTTTTGACAATCTGCTTTCATTCATCCGCATAATTTGTAAGACAAATGGGGATCCGTGATCTCCTCCTACCCCTCTACAGGGAATCAGGCGTGATGTGTATGTATGTAATATATAGGTTATCTTACCATACTTAATTTTTTACTTTAATCAATATACAGAAAGTTACTCAAGATAGGTAAGTATACATATAGTGTGGTAGGTATTAACACATACATACAATACATACATACGCTTCACGACCGTTTACTCGTTCATGGTAAGCAGAAGTTTGAGTAGCCACTGATTAATTGAACTATTTACTAAAATATATAAACACACAAAGACCACGTTTACCTGATAATAATACCTAACATACATACATACACATCACGCTCGTTTCCTTACAGAGGGATAAGCATAGATCTCGGATCATCTGTCCCGATTCTGACAAACCACTTTTGCATTCGAAATAACACCTCCTCATACACACTCGATATATGTTGAAACCTAGGTTCATTGCAGGCTGTATATAGATTATTACACTATGCTAGATTTCACACAGTTTAGTGCATCTATTAGACTGGGCAATGAAATTGGCTTTTAATGTTGCCCCATACGAAGTTTTATGGCAAGTACCTTTGACATGATATTGCGTCTATTTTGATGGGTATAATCTGTATTATGGCGTACTCGGAACATGTGAATTGTGAAGTTCTGGGTTCGAATTCCAATAGGGTTGTGTGGTTGTAAATGTTATGGATTCTGTAATATTTATTTATTTATTATTAGATACAAAAACATATCCAATCCGATCCGATCCAGAACAGATCAATCGAAACTAAGATAAATTATATATAGTTTATAGTTTTAAGAGATTCGCGATTTATACTCATGATTAATAAGTAACGGGACTTATCGTGTAAGTTTTTATATAATAAAGTTACCTTTATTATTAACCCGACATTTGTCTGCCCGTGACCATGACTGCTGCAACGTAACCGAAACGTCGGGTTAATAAAGGTAACTTAATTATATAAAAACTTACGCGATAAATCCCGTTAGTTATTAATCATGAAAAAAATAAATACTAAACGGAAGTACTAGACTGAAATCCTAAGTTGTACACATCGTGATAAGAGTACTATTTGATATGATATGATAGTAGGATATCGAATTTACGTTCACGTCCTTCAATCCTTGGGGTGGACCACGAACCAAATATAAAGAGGACTCGGCGTAAGGAGCGGTCCCCGTTACGCGGTGCGGAGTCCAAATGGCGTGTTTTAATTGGTGCGGAGTCTAAAAATGTGTAGTAGAAAGAAGATACCTGATTTGATTGGCGGATGCCGTGTTTTGATTGGTTGTAAGATCTCCCCTTCATACCGCGTACCTCATTTCACCCCGCATAATGCTTGCTAGTTTCCAAACAAATATTGCGTAAGGCCCACTCCTCTTATTAATTACTCCATGGGGTAGACAGAATCTTAGAAACATAGTAATATAATCACCTTAGTCTCTTTCAACGATGAAATTGGGGTTGTGATGTCATATGGAACAATGGATGTCAAATAGATACCGTTTATCTCATGTCTCTTAGTCGCCTTTTACAACACGATGGGAAGAACGGCAGCTTGTTAGCCAAATATTAACGTCCTAGATTAACATGTGATTTATTTATTAGTGACAGTATGAGATTTGGGAAAGTAAAAATCTTATATTCTATTTGGCATGTGGTTCTGGGCTATGAAATGAAATCTTTAATGTATTTTACAACATAGATCCATATGACATACTTAAAACCACACGAGGTAGATAGAACTATAATACATAATATAATATATGTATAATAATATTTACTATAATTAAATATATAATATAACTGTATATCCTGTTCTGATTGCGATTCAAATAGTACGAATCCATATGCCTTCTTCCGAGCAAATCTTAGGAAGTGTAAGATATTTTTGAATAATAATATATGTATAATATTTAGGACACTATTACACCAATTGAACTAGCTCCTAGGAAAGTTCATTTAAGACTTGTGTTAAGGGTACTAGTCAACGTATGTTTTAGAAATATATACATATGATTTATAATACATATACAGTATATATAATCAACAGAAAGCAGAAGAAAAGCGTAGTTCTTGACTCTGCCTCCACCGGGAATCGAACCCAGGAATGTTATTCAAGCCGCCAAAACCGCTACACTTACTTAAATTACTTACTTAAATCAACTCTGTTACATTTGAAATCAAAGTTCAACAAAATATTCCTTTAACTTGAAACATCTATTTCTATATGATAAAAAACTAACAAAGTGGTCACCCATCCAACTACCAGCCCCATCCAAATCTGCTTAACATCTCTATCTCAGAGCCTTCCTATGTACGGCCACACAGACAGCACATTACTCTCATGATTAATACCCTAACAACCTTCTCTTGCAGAGTGTTAAATCATAAATAAACTTGATATATCGTACGCAAAACAAAAAAGTTCACGTGAAATATTTACGCAATCTCACAGTTCAGGTTTCAAATGCATTTTGCTGTGTATTAGCATAATGTGCGAGTGATCTACGAATATTGTCACCATAACTCAGTCACCTGCTGGGAAGGAACTTTGCTCATTATTTTTAATACACTGCACTGTACAAGTACTGTTTTGTCAATACATGTGTTTTTATAGTTTTAAGAGATTCGCGATTTACACTCATGATTAATAACTAACGGGACTTATCGCGTATGTTTTTATATAATAAAGTTACCTTTAGTAACCCGACATTTCGGCTACGTTGCAGCAGCCATGGTCACGGGTAGACACTTGTAACTTTATTATATAAAAACTTACGCGGTAAGTCCCGTTAGTTATTAAACATGTGTTTTTCTTCGCACATACATAACATACTCTACATATAATATATAATGAATGTTTAAGTTTACGGTTAAGTAGGAGCCGGCCCATAAGACATATAACAGTCAGATAGACGCTATATTGAAAAAAGGCGACGTTAGGAGTACCTATAACTGTTGCGTGTGAATGAGAAGATGTATGAGTGTCAATGAAGCGAAAGTGGTCTATCAGGATCGGGACAAATGAGGATCCGTGATCTCTGCCTACCCCTTTACATGGAATCAGGCTTGATGTGTATGTATGTAAATGTACCCACTCTTGATGTTTTTGTATGTTAGCTAATCCAAAGAGCCTATGCATCAATAAACCTACATTTAAAAGCTAGTAACTATGTGCTAGTTCATCAATTCAACGCTATTTATAGCCGTTTTATAATCTGTCAAAATGTAATCAGAATGTTTCCACAAACAATCTAGCGCTAATGAGTTTAGCTTATGACAAAGTAAGCGCTTTTTGTTTATTTTTGTTCGCTTTGTATACGATTTGGAGCATGAATAGAAAATAACATAATAAATTATTTCTTCTTGTCTTTTCAATTATGTTTACTTGTGCGACGGGCTTACAACTTCTCACCTTTATCATACGAATATACCAGTAAAAACACTAGACTTTTAATAAACTTATTTTTTCCTTGATTTAAAATAGTAAACCTAAGTTATCGAGGTTTTGATAAAATGCTTTTGAATCAGTAGGTTTAAACAGGTATCACATCGACCAATAATCTCCATCCGCCCAAAAAAGTCGTTTACTAGTCGACTTTAGCCAGAGAAAAATACAGCTTCATTAACGTACGTATACTTTCACGTCCTTTAATCCCTTTTGGAATGGTCAGAACCTCGGAGACACAACATTTCTTAGGTCACTTTTTTACCATGAATATTGGGGTTGTGATTATATGGAACATTGATGAAAGGTTGCTATCCAATCGCCCAAGATATACCATTTACTCATCATCCTTGAGTCACCTCCAACGACATGCCGGAAAGAACGGCAGCTAGTTTCCATACCTATTACGTCCCAGACTAGTACAAACTTCTTTTGACTCTCAGATTAACACTACATATGTGTATCATTAGCATATCGACCTAATTACCGGTTGGGGTCCGTAGAATAACGAGATCATGACAAAAGGTGAGAGGTCTCGATCGCAGACAGGCCGACAGATCGGCCGACGGATCGACCGACATGTTGTGATGCCTAAATGGTGAGGCACGAGTGCTTGTACAGCCTCTGGCATATCTATGTTCCTTTGACTTTAGCCACGGCCACTGACAGGGAGAAGTGACGTCATTTGGGGAAGGCTTATGTCCAACAGTGGATTCAGACAGGCTGATGATGATGATGTTTGACTTTAGATGTGGACAGAATCTGGAATATACTATATGTACTCACAGGGTTTGAGAGATTGATTTGGGTTTTTTTTATTTGTAACATTGATTTAAGATTGCCAGGGATCTATATCAATGCAATCAAAATTTTAAGGTAATTAAACCAGCTGGTTAGTTTTTGTTTATGTGCTATTCAAGAATATCCTAGCTATAGTTAGCCATATTGCATAATGTCTGTGATCAACCTTAACTGACAACATACAAACCACTTTAGTGGCATTTCTTCTCTGCAGGATTTTGCTTTACGATATGCCAATAGTTTAATTAGATTTATTTTAATTTTCTAACAAGAAATCTAATTTTAACGAATTTTTTTAATGTGCAAATGTTTTTTTAAGTGATTTTATGATTGTTATTTTGAATAAATAGCGTTTCATTTCATTTCAGTATACTAATTTTTCCTTATCATAAGAAACCCTGATTTTCTCTTCATTTTCCTCATGTAAATATAATTCACAATCAGTTTGTCTTACCTATTCTACATATACATCTCATATGTTTAGTCTCGTTCAACACATGCCATTACCTGTACATTAAATCTTCTTGTGAAACAATTTTTATCGCTGTCACACTACAAACAAGATGATGTATGACTCTGCTTGACGTATGCCCGATGGTACGTGCAATGGGCTAGCAATTGGGCAATGGGCAAAAGATCATTTGCACTCGGTAATTGGCGAAAATTACACATGTATTACGACTGGTCACCCTTTCTGGGAAGGTAGAGGCTTGACGTTTACGTACACAAGGAAATGATATACATATTTAAGTAGGTGAAATGTATCTCTTGATGTTGAAAAGTAGTCTTCATAGGACATACATACAATGCAAGCGAGTTTTGACCAAAAATCATTTTGCTACGTAATCGGATAATTAATTTTCGTTTAATCATATAACCAAATTTCTGCTAAAACGCCTCCTAGCCCAGGAAATTATTGTGTTTTGTATTTATATAAGTTTTCTTTCGCCAATCTATATTCAGTATTTTTACATGGAGACATAGGACACCACCTGTCACTTTGGGTGCCAGATATTTTGAAAGGTCACATACACTGGTGAACACTCAAACCTCTGTCTACTTTGTTAGTAGTTAGAGTCGTTATACATAAGTTCAGTCTTGGGTGGTCATTACTTTGTATATGAAATAGAAATTTCATAGCAATGCTAAAGTTTCAATACATTGAATGTAATCAAAAAGTTATGAATAGTGTGCTAATAATTTCTACAAAAGGAACACAAATACATGTAATAATAATTGCACTTTCTTCTCATCTGGGGTGAATAGAACTTCGGAGAAGTGATATCTGCTTGATCATATACAGCATAAATGTTGGTGGTGTAATATGGAATATTGGTGCCAAGTAGCTAGCCGATCGTCCAATATATTACATTGAACCCTGTTCCCTTAGCCACCTCTCATGCCGGGTAAAAAGGCAGCTAGTTTCATTCCAAACCTAGATACATTCCCAATCAATTTACGTGTTCATTATTTCTTAATACGTTTCTTATGGTGATTTAAATGAATACATACATAATAAGTATATATACACTTCACGACGATTGTAACTATCGGAGTATTCAAAAGTATCTATTTCTTTAATTGCTAAGTAGTTTAATCAAACTATTAAGCGATGGACTAACTACTAATATTCTCAAATTTTTCTTATGAATAGTATCAAATACATTGATTCATATACCATCAAGTGATCAAAGAGATTAAATGGCTTCGAAGTTTTATCTACATATACATGCACGTCCCTTAATCCCTTCTGGGTGTACAGAACCTCGACGATACTATATAATCCTTGGTTGCTGCAAATTTATCGTGGTAGTCATAATCTCTCATATCCAGAACACAAGTTCTATCTTGAAAGCGATTGAAATACATTATTGTATATCTACATTTTTATGTTCTACGTGAAACCGGGTCGTGTTACGATAAAATTAAATAAAGATATAATATGTATACCTTTATATCACCCGACGTATATGTATATCTACATATGTATTATTAAACAATACTACATCTCATAGTATTAATATTGTGATGGAATGAATGCAATTTGCTCAAAGTAGAGCAGGTGCGATTGGAGTGCGCTGCGAGCCCTGTCACAATGCTCCATAACTCCACACAGCATCCGCACAGAGCTAATTATAGGGGCAGATTGGCACATACATTCAAAAGACAAATGCGTTCACGACCGTCAACCTATGCGGGGTAGTCAGAGGTTCAGGTGTCCATCTCCGCAATTGCGAAGGTTGTAATTCTATGGCCACCTCGAACCCACGTGTTGACCTGATAGTAATACTCGATGTGACAGGTGGATTACGTACACATCACGCCTGTTTCCCTAGAGAGGCCCAGGCAGAGATTATAGATCCACATTTGTCTCTATCTTCATAAGAAACTTTCGCTTCATTAATATCAATATTCATTGTCATACACATTTGTCTCAAGTGACTGTATCCATATTGCGGTTGCCTGGAAGAAATTGCTTTAGCAATAGGGCCGCATATTTTGTAGATTAAATTGTGCATAACAATTAAGTTTTCCATCACTAATGTGTATAATGTTTAAGTGTTATGTGTACAATAAAGAGTTAAATAAATAATAAATAATTTGTCTAACATCGATTCGATTCGATCGATAGTCACTACATACACATTTATGCGACCCGCAAACTTCCCTAATCATACACCTATCATCATCATCTGTTCTTACATATGTATCGAGATGTTTCATTAATTGAAGGAATACAACTACGGTGACTTATATACATTACCAAACATATTAAAAACAAGCATTTTCACGACATCTAACCCTTGTGTTGTAGTTAGAGGTTGCGTACGTTCCGCAATGGCAGAGGTAGTATTTTTGTATGCCCACTTAATCTTACGTCTTAACCAGACTGACAGCACCTAATGTGATAGGTGGTAAACCATTTACTTGGTCAAGTAGTGGACTGTTATAGACTGATTGATGTATTATAAGTAACATAAAATAGTTTTATGAAATGCACCGATGATCTATGGTAAAGAAAATTTTGCGGAAACCTACTTACACTAGTAAATACTGACTATCTGGTCAACACGTGGGTTCGAGGTGGCCATAGAATTACTACCTTACGGGAAGGGGCACGTAAACCTCTGACTGATCTTTCAAAGGAGTAATTCAACAACAATAAATTTAACAATCCAGTCATAATAGCAATTTCATATTCTATTCTCGTTCCCAAAACAAAATAAAGCATAACATGTTTTTTTAGATATTAATATTTGATGTATCTTGATTGCTTTATCACTACATAGTATAAAACAAAGTCGCTTTCTCTGTCCCTATGTCCCTTTGTATGCTTAAATCTTTGAAACTACGCAACGGATTTTGATGCGGTTTTTTTAATAGATAGAGTGACTCAAGAGGAACGTTTATATGTATAATAACATCCATTAAATATCCAGAAGTGCGACGCCGGAGTGGGTCGCTAGTATCATTATATTTGAGAAAAGATATATTGTGTTGGTTAGTGTTTTTAACAATTATTATTTTTCCCAAAAGCAAAATATAAAGATTATCTGTGAAATCACTCCCTCTGTGCCGATGTGCCAAAGGTGAGGCTGCGAGAGGTTCCGAGTTCGCTTTGCAGTGGGAGGGACGGAGGTCGGCCTAGCTCTCACATCTGCCTAGATATCCTATAGGTAATAGGTACGAACGAAAGGTATTAAGGCTTTAGTATGAGACCTAAGATTCTGTAGTTTAAGTTGTGAGTAAATATGACTTCTATGATATCAGGCTAGATTTGCTAAAGGTTATCGAGTGATGTATTCAAGGTTCTGTCTAACCCTGATAGGATTTAAGAGACGGTTATATCTATATAGCAAGTTATAACATAATAATAGCTAGTACTTTCCTAAAGTACCATTTCTGAAGTGTCTGAAATTGTTTTATTCTAAACCATAATAGTGATAAAATAAAAATTATATCATTTTATTTCACATTTACTCTCATACTTCTTTCCTATTCGGGGTAAACAAAACCATGAAAACATTAAATCTCTTCGTTAAAATGACAATTAAATAGCAATAATACATACATCCCTGTAGAGGGGTAGGCAGAGATCACGGATCCCCATTTTTCCCGATCCTGACAGACCGATTTCGCTTCATTGACACTCATACATCTTCTCATACACACTCGGCGGTTATAGGTACTCCTAACGTCACCCTTTTTCAATATAGTGTGTATCTGACTGTCACATGTCTTATTGGAATAAGAAACCTTATAAATTTTAGTCTAGCCAGTACTATAGCAATAAATATATTTTAGAGGAAAGACTAACAGCTAATTAGACTTAGACTTTACCTTTATAAAACAGTGTTAATGCAGCTATAAAGGCAATCAATGCATTAGACGTATCTTAATGAACGGCGTATGTACTGCACTGGATGTCTGCCATATCTCAATGTTTATGACGGCTTGAGGATAATAATCATTAATACTAGGTCGTTAAGAGATAAATATTTACTAATGCAAATTTTATTTCTCTTAAGGTGCGATGTGGTAGTTATAAACACTACATATTTGAATAGAATACTACGGTAATTTGACGTAGCTCAGTTGTTAGGGGCTTGACTATGTATCGAGGATACAGGGTTCAAATCCCACTTGAGCATGTACCAATGGAAATGAAGTTTAATGAATTTCTATGTACATTTTCGTAATAAAAATACATTTACGAAATGCGGCGAATACTACAGTGAGGGAAAAACATCGTGAGGAAACATACTTGGTCCCCGAACAGGTAATAGTCAGTATTAGTAAATTGCGACAAGGCTTACCATTTGCCATCGAAATGCGGTATGCCGTCGAAATGCGGTCACTGAGAAGCATATTAGGAGTAACATTGAATGATAGAATTAAAAATAGTGTGATAAGGGAAGGTTGCGGTTTGAAAGAAGATGTAGTGACTAAGATTGAAAAGAGCATGCTTCGATGGTTTGGACATGTTATGCGGATGAATGATAGCATATTGACAAAAGGAATATATATGAGTGAAGTGGAAGGGCGGTTACGTAGGGGCCGGCCTAATAAGACATATAACAGTCAGATAGACGCTATATAGAAAAAAGGTGACGTTAGGAGTACCTATAACCGCCGAGAGTGCATGAGAGGATGTATGAATGTCAATGAAGCTAAAGTAGTCTGTCAGGATCGAGACAAATGGGGATCCGTGATTTCTGCCTACCCCTCTACAGGGAATCAGGCGTGATGTGTATGTATGTATGTATGTATGCATACCATTTGTGACATAGAGTACTGACTATCTGGTCAACATGTGGGTTCGAGGTGACCATAGAATGGTAGACATTTCTGCAATTGCGAATATGCACATTCGAATCTCTAACGATTCCACAAGGGTTAATGGTCGAGAAAGCTTTTGTATGTATGTCTTGAGTAGAAAACTACGTGACTATGTGGTCTTAGTATATGTGATAGGCAGTGTCTGTGTATAGTGAAACACTACCCAGAAACAGACTACTTTCTTTTTGTTTAACTTTCAAACTAATCAACAACCTAAAGCAATGCACACACTCTCGGTGGTTATAAGCAATCTTACAAGACCCTTTTTCAGTATATCTCCAATAACATTACAATATATTTAGTGTAAATTATATTTTTCTTATCATTAATCTACAGTATACTCCATAATCACGTTTACCCTTTAATATATTAAAGCAGTGACGTTACGTTAATTAAAACGAGAAAAATATCACCTAACCATTCCCACGGATATAAAACAAATTGATTCCTCATAGGCACCTCATCATCAGCCAATTAACAAGTGTTCCACCATGGACCTCACCGACAAATGAGGCTAATTTTTCATCATATCACCATCTCTATAACCAGTTAAACTGACCTCTAAAACTACCTCCATCCCTCTGTAACACAGCTCTTTAAACCTGGTCATAACATGATGTTAAACCAGTTTATTAAGAGCTCTATAGTAGGATGAAATGAAGGCAAGGAAAGGTCTTGGTAAGTTGGGTTCAAATAGTGAACTAGATTGAAAAAGTACAGGATTAACATTTATAAATTGTTTCAACTCTGAGGTCGGTTTGAACAACTAATTGGAGTAACTAGTTATTGACATAGGGCATGAGTATCGCGACTGTGATCCTTTTTAGGGTAGATAGGCCTGATGTTATTTATAGCTTACTTGTAAATTCTTAATTAATTCTTTATTCATAATTTCAGTATCTTTTTCAGAAGTAGGTGGGAACTTCATAAAATTTCACCGATCAACATAGACATAACTATCACGATACAATCTTAACAAATTCACGACCACTATCCCTTATGTGGAAGTAAGAGGTTCGGGTTTAAAACGTCATGAATTGAAATGGTTGCAATCCAATGGCCACATAAAACCTACGTGTTGACCGTATAGTCAGTAGTCCATGTGTCAGTTGGTAACCCGTGTCGCCATTTACCAGAGCTGATTATTACCTGTTCGGGGAATAGGTAGGTTTCTTCATGATGTTTTCCCTCATCGTAGTAGTCGGTGCATTTCGCGCATATGTTTCTTTATTGCTCTCAGTATATTACATATATTACCACTTACAAACATATATCCACTACTGGCATTAATACTAGTTTATAGTGTAACTCTCCATAATTACCTCCTACAAAACACCGGAAAGAACGGCAGCTATTTACATACCTCCCATACTGGCCACTTCTTAAAAACTACATATATACTTCCTCGTCCCTTAACATAGCGATTTTACTCAGCGAATATCTGTCTGCCTCCTAATCACCAATCTATGTAACAGTAACTCGAAGGCTTTTAAGGTCCGTCGTAAAGTTCCCTTGATCCCACCGCCTCGGAGCCTTAAGATAGAACGATTCATATTTTCACTTATTAGGCCAATTGCTATTATATCTTTATAAAGTTTACGACCCATAATAGTTCGGAAACATAATTTTTAGTGCAGCTAACCGAGAGGTAGGAAGGGTTGCGAATAGATGTGGCAATTAAGATATGTTATTGAAAATGAGAATTTAAAAAAATATTTTTGATTAAGACTTGTGTTAAGGGTACTATTCGACGTTAATTTAAGAAAAATGTAGCATAATATGTAATATCGCATATCTAAGCCAGCAGACTGGAAAGCAGAAGAAGAGCGTAGTTCTTAACTTAGCCTCCACCGGGAAACCCCGGTTTGGTTTCCCGGTGATTAGTTATTAATCATTCGCGCTACGGATATTGCCACAGAAATGTTATGCGTAGTTAGTTTATCTATCGAGGCTGTATTGGTCCCGACATTCACTTATGCTAGCAAAAGCATTTGATTAAAATCAATACTATTGAAACACAGTCATTGAATAATTGAATTATGATTAGTGTGATAAAAGAAAGACGGCCACTTAGGGGTATTCCAAAATATATTATACCACATCATTATCTTTCTTAACTCCTAGACATATCCATACTAGTTGATGGGTGCCTAGTTGACATATCTAAAGGTTAGTCTAGACTATCCGAATCGGCGTTCGGTTGAAAAAGGCCTGATTTGTGTCGTGAGAATGCCCTTAATGCTAACAATTTGAAGACATTATTATGAACATCTTAATTCTATGCCTTGGCTTATTATCACGTCTTTGTTGGCCGTTATTGTTTCCTTTCTCGTCAAGGTATGGGACTTGGATAGTCTAGTTGCCTATCTGCTGGATTTGAATGAAGGTAGATGTCTTCTTTCACACCGTGCTTAAGAAGGCGATAAGGGGTATAACGCAATTATTAATAATAAAGATGAGCGATTAATATGACAGTCAGATAGACGCTATATTGAAAAGAGTGACATGAGAAGTGCCTATAACCGCCGAGTGTGTATGAGAAGATTTATGAGTGTCAATGAAGCGAAAGTGGTCTGTCAGTATCGGGATAAATGGGGATCCGTGATCTCTGCCTACCCCTCTACAGGTAATCGGGCGTGATATGTATGTATGTAATATGTGCCTGAAACTCAAAAAAAAGTTAAGTATAAAAAAGAGAACAAATGACGGTTCTATAAGATACATAAATACAAAGGCATTAAATAAATAATTAACAAGGGATTAATCATTTAATGATTAAAACACATAACAATAGACAACAAGACAAATAATTGTGATAATTGTTTGTAACTTGGGATTGTTTTAGAAAAACTATTAATGTAATAATAATGTCGTAGGAGGCAACTAAGGGACTAGGGGTAAATAGAATCTATTATATACAATGTTCCATTATGACATCTCAAATCTGATTTTCATGCTAAAAAGTGACGAAGTGAAGTTCTTTCCACCCCGAATCAGACTTAAGGATGTGAATGTATATGTAAACTATTAATGTGGTAAAAGGCCTATTATTTCCAAACCCATCTACCAGTCCACCTATTCACAAACGAAGAGTGTATATGCTGAACTCTGTTCTAGTAAAAGAGATGAATCAATCACTTCGAAATTTACCTAACAATGTTCTTGCAGCCACGGGGCAAAACCGAAGCTCGTACTTTCATGAGTTATTGGCTTTCTGTCTAACCCAATTAGGTAAGTGATTGAAGTTAGTGTTTGTTTGGACCCAACAATTGACTTATTGGAATTGAATTGTTTTTATTTAAACAATTGACAGTAGAAAGTCACTAAGAGACTTAATACTTGCTTGGTTTAGCATTAACAGGATAAAGATTTTTTGTAACTAAAACACTAGTAGATACATACATATCACGCCTGATTCCCTGTAGAGGGGTAGGCAGAGATCACGGATATCCATTTGTCACGATCCTGACAGACCATTTTCGCTTCATTGACACTCTTCTTTTAATACACACTCGGCCGTCATAGATACTCCTAATGTCACCCTTTTTCAATATAACGTCTATCTGACTGTCAAATGTCTTATTAAAACACTAGTGTATGTCCTTAATGAGTCTATTTAACTTAAGTCCTATATCTTACAACGTACTTAAAGAAATACGTTTTCACATTCAGTTTGTATCCTAGACCACGAAATGTTTGCTATTTATCTTTCGAGTGCTCGTTAAGCATAGTTAACCATTTCTATAGATATAATCTCAATTACATTTCATGTAAAGACTATTTATAAATTATAATCTATTTATCTTTAATTCCTAAAGAATTATTGTAACTTAAGGGCTCAAAACTATCTATAAATCGAAACTACTCCTACCACTTACAAACACTCTCTCAGCAGCTGGTTACACTATACTTCCGTCCCTAACTAGCATAACGGGCTTATCAATCACACTAATCGCCCGACATAACTCTTGTTCTCTGCCTGCCCTCTACGACATTCCCCGTAATAGTTCTAAATCAATTGTGACGTTTTATTGGTTCCGATGAACCTGTAGCCTTAAGGTTTTAGGAAAGGCTAGAGGTCAACAGGACACGAGACTGAGAAGCACCAGGATTTTGTCATTGTTTTGTAAAGGAATATACATATACGACAAATACTCGGATTCGCTCAACTAGTATAAAATTCTGGCATAATTCTGACTAGCTTAGTTATGGACAATAATGTATAAATAAATAAAAACTATTCGAAGAAACTATTCGATGCTAAATGGAAATTGCAGATTTAAATATAACGGAAATACATAAAAAAATTGAATTTTGCGGATATACATACATATGTTAGCGACTCGAAATTAATATTTTGGTAAAGTTAAGGATTCCTTCAAGTCTACCGCTGCACCAAATTATTGATATAAAAACACAGTTACGTTTTTTAATCCTTCGGTGGACAGAAACTGGAGACACGATTTAGATTTCCTAGGTCACTTTTCAGCATGAATATTAGGGTTGTAGCATTTTTTTCGCGGTTAAACTGTGTTCTTGTAATAAACAGCTTACATAACATGGTTGTATTCAATGTAACTGTATAAAAAGCGCTGAGTATTGCCTTTTTCGAAGAATAAATAAATATAACCTTTAAAAATTAATTTTACTGAATTATAGATCAATATTATTCAATCAAGCTAAAGAACTGTCTGCAACTTTGCATACCAAATTGGCATAAACACATTGAAGGTAACATTATACCTAGACTAACATGCTGCTAGTCTGTAGAAAAATAAAGAGATAGATCATTTCTTATTTAGACATATCATCTTAAGGTACCTCACATGTAAATGACTTTTTTTTTTAAATTAAGTTTTAATGTTATGTTGTTTTTATATAACAAACACTGAATAATCTACTATCCTTTTAGCTTGAACCTTTAAGGTTGAACAATTTTTCCCGTAAAATGTTTTGAAATGACACGCAATAACTTTCTTACTCCTTGAGTAAATGATTTTAATTGAGTACCAAATTTAATCTATTTTTACATTTGCAAGTTCACATCGTCCAACATATTTAAGGTTAGGTACATATAAAACCTCGAGCACTATACAATCTAGATGCGATCTCACTGCTCTGACATGACGTTGCAGTGTGGCCTAACACAATTACTTAGTGAGCTCGTGAGGTAAATATAGCCATAAATCGCTGGAGGATTAAGGTCGCCATGTCGTTGACAATTATCCGCCATTACGCGTCCCTTGTTTCACAAAATGGCGGCCGAGTGGCGCGTGATTTATTGATATCGATTGTGCCTCGCAGTGAGCATCTTTGTCGTGTTTTGATAGAAGTCAATTGCTTAACTTATATTCGGATTTATTTGTACCTACATTGGTTTTATATATACTCTGGTCCGTTTATCGAAGAGGTTATATCGGCTAGGTTACATTTATCATTGGTTTTGAGGCTAATTATATAAAGAATATTGATGTCAGGTTCCAGTCTATCTGGGTTAACTACCAATAGACACTTACCCCTAGTCCTTTGGTCACCTCTTACTAAACGGAAATTCGACAGAACCTCAGTAAATGTCCCACTTTCAGTAATTTACGGGGTAGTAATTGTATCACATGATAGCTACATGGTGTTACAATTTTATAGTAGTATTACAGATGTACCTATTAATGACAGGTTTCAGTGAACCCCTAACCTCATACTTACTTATATATTAAGTTAAAAATCAAGTTGTTCTCGAGAGTGCTCACAAATCGTCTGGCCTCAAGATTTGACGCCTTCCAGCCGCCGGAGCAGGCCGGATTTCGAAAAGGTTTTAGTACCGTAGACCACATCCACACAGTGCGGCAGGTTATACAGAAGTCTCATGAGTATAACCAGCCGCTGTGTCTTGCCTTTGTGGACTACGAGAAGGCCTTCGACTCCATCGAGATCTGGGCTGTTCTGGAATCCTTGCAGCGATGCCAGGTCGATTGGCGTTATGTGCAGGTGTTGAGGAGCCTATACAGCGTGGCATCGATATCTGTTCAAGTCCAAAACCAAAAGACAAGTCCTATACAGTTGCTCAGAGGAGTGAGACAGGGGGATGTCATATCCCCGAAACTGTTCACGAACGCACTGGAGGACGTCTTCAAAACTCTGGATTGGACTGGGATGGGTATCAATGTCAATGGCAGATACCTCACACACCTCCGCTTCGCTGACGACATTGTCGTAATGGCGGGGTCGCTGCAGGTTTTGCAGGGAATGCTGCACAGTCTTAACGCTGCCTCACGGTCGGTCGGTCTCCGGATGAACTTGGACAAGACGAAAGTCATGTTCAACGAACTCGTTGTCCCGGGGCCGATCACGATCAGTGGAGAGGCGCTCGAAGTGGTCCAGGAATATGTTTACCTGGGCCAGGCTCTGCAAATGGGTAGGGACAGCTTCGAGCGTGAGATTTCCAGAAGAGTGCAGCTGGGCTGGGCAGCATTCGGGAAGTTGCGTCATATCTTCTCGTCGCCACTACCGCAGTGTCTTAAGACCAGGGTTTTTAATCAGTGCGTCCTACCTGTAATGACGTACGGTGCCGAGACGTGGAACATGACGGTCGGGCTGGCTCACCGATTACATGTCGCTCAGCGAGCAATGGAACGTTCGATGCTGGGTATCTCGTTAAGGGACAGAGTCCGGAACGAGATTATCCGGCAGAGAACCAATGTCGTAGACATTGTCTATCGATGTTGCAAGCTGAAGTGGCAGTGGGCCGGTCACGTCTGTCGCAGAACCGACGACCGTTGGAGCAAGGCGGTTCTCGAATGGCGACCGCGTCTCGGTAAACGTAGTGTAGGACGCCCCCCTGCCAGGTGGACTGATGACCTGAAAAGGGTCGCTGGTAGTGGTTGGCTGAGGGCCGCGAGTGATCGTGTTTTGTGGCGTTGCCTTGGGGAGGCCTACGTCCAGCAGTGGACTGTCATAGGCTGATTGATTGAAGTTAAAAATGAAACCAGCTAATCAACATTCCATTTACAAGTATTTACGTCCCCAACTAATATGAATTTTGAATTTAGAACTAAACTTGAACATATGTAGGTATAAAACGTATTCACAGGGACAATTAAGGCGTCGCCAATAAATTAAGGTAGCAAATTCCTTGATAACATCACCAACACGAAATATATTCATTGCTAGATTTATTTGGCAATTACACACATGTTTTAAATGATGATTAGATATGTCGATAATTGATTGCAACTCGATAAGAATCGAGTCGTTCTGGTCTCGAACTTTGTAGACTGCTGCCATTAATATTCTATATCGTCTCCTCGTAAAATTGTTGCTAATTTATGCGAATAAATGATCATGTTCTTAATTAATGCCTATATAATACTCAAGGTGCAATCATTTTTATTGGTGGTGACTAGACGCTTTATCAATTGGAAAGAACAGAATATTTTATTGAAAACATTAACGAAATGCAAGAAAAGGTTTCAATTATATGTGTAGACAAACTCTAGATAGTTTGAACAATTAAGACGAAAGAAAAGCTCTTATACCTACACAAAAATATCTATTTATTTCATTATGAGGTAAATGGGACATAGAAGATTTATCTCTTTAGTATAATCTGTGAAGCTATTGAATCCTCAGCGTATGATAGAACACAGTGTCAGCACATAATTTTTTTTTAATAATTTATTTAGGACACAAACATTATTTGAATTATTGTGTACTAGTTTCTAGCTCATCATCAAATACATTCCATTTACCCTAGTCTCTAAGTCACCTCCTACGACTAGCTGGTAGCATTCATCTAGTTACTATTAGCATTTTATTTATTAACTTTTGTTCTTCATATAGATATATAGTGATTATAAGGAACAATATGGGAACGTTTAGAGTATTATAGGGAAGTTTAAACAGATTTTATCGATACAAACCTCGCGAATAGTCAATACTATTTTTCGGAATAGGCAATGGTCTATTGTCAATGCCTGTGCACCGCGACATGGAATACAAGTCACATACTGCAATTGTTAGTTACAATTGTAGAATTTAATAACTTAATTTTACTACACCGCAAGGAAGAATAGTCGTGAAGTGTAAGTTAAGAATAAACCGTCAATCTATACTGGGAATCAATTAATAAATATTACTATGTACATAATTAGCCAAAAATAAAACTTATTAATAGAAATGTTTTAATTTTAACTCGAGTAATAAAACTGAGTGGCAGGTTCCAAATATAAACTCACTTACCGAGATGTCGTATGAGATACTACAATGATGATATATGAAGTAACTCTTTTAGAATATTATAATTTGATCTTTGGTCTATTCCCAGAAAGCTCGATATTTAATTAAGTACTGGTTCTTGATTAACATAGGTCAGTTTCTCGAAATGGCAAAGGTGATTGACTGGGAACCGTCTCAGACGTACACTTTATACCTAGCTCATTAGAGAAGAGTACTCAGAAATTACCCGTAAATACTTTCACTACATTGTCATTCATAAATTTGAACAATGTACAACATACTTCATTTCAATTTAAATAATAATGACTTAAATTTCTGCCTACCGCGTAAGTGATAAGGATTATAAATATACAAGTACATATATTACAATATAAATTCTCATTCTAGAGTGGGGCGTTTAAACATTGATAAGTATAATAAGCTACTATTCTTCTCAACATGACGTAGACGCCAGATAATAGTAAGTTGACTCTATTGTGTGATGGACTAGTAATCTGTCACCAATATTCCATATGTATGTCATCAAAAGCTGAAAGCAATAGAGAACATATTATGTATGCAAACTTTTGTGCACTATTAAAGTGATAAAAGGATGAAAATGTACGTATTTATATATGTATCTAATAGATAAGGCTTTACTCAATCCATTTCTCTATTAATGGGTTCAAAAGGCAGGCACAGAGTGGGGAATCTAAACAGAATCGCATTAAAACGATATTATAGTCGTGTCGGTAAATTAGTATGATGTTGCGGTTACTCGTAATTTTAAAACTCTAAACGTTCCCATATTACTGCCTGCCTATTCTGGGAAATGTAGCGATATTCACGAAATAGCTAAAGTATGGTTACGTCAATCAATAATAGTAGTAGCTACATACTCGCCGAAGTTAAGTAGCGCGGTTTGTAATCAATATATGGATGTTCTCACGAATGACATATTGTAAGTTCTTTACTTTAGCTTATCCATCAGATAGATTTGTAACTTATCGATAATTTTTCACAACCCTAGGAGATACACACTGTAATGTTTGATTAACAAGCAATTTCAAAAGAAATACCACTATTCATGGGGATTGAATCACGACATTACAGTAACCCAATCTTTTGTCTCATTACCTAAACCACACATTCATAAATTCTATACACAAAATTACATACCAAAATACTAAGTATTTTCAATAATTTCTATGAAACGCTTACAATTTTGATCATATTTGATACATATACATTCACGTACATACATATACAGAACCTTGGAGATATAAAAAACATCTTCTTTGTCACCACTTATTTCAGGTATACTGGGGTTTTAATGTCATATGGAATATTGGTGACAGGTTTCTAGCCTATCGCTCAATAGAATCCATATACCCCTTATCCCTTCGTCGCCTCTTACGACATGCTAGGAAGAATGGCAGCTAGTTAGCGTCTCAGAATAGCACGGTACATATATTCATTCAACATATATATTCGTTTCAATCCGACTTTACTTGAATAAGGACACGATAGGAGTACTAGAATAATATCGTGATCTAGATCGATCCGCCTCTACGAACTCTGAGGCTCTATGAACTGACTACTTTGTATACTGCGAGTAAGGGACTAAACAGAATGTGACTAGTTGCCTGTCAGCTACAGTGAATGACAAGATGGCAAAGGAAAATAGAGTATTTTGATTATTATTACAATTGCGTTGATACGAGAATTTCGTAGATATATACATCAATTTTAGGGTTGGTCTACGAAAATTTCGTACATATATAGATAAATTATTCTTTAGTATAATCATAGGAATCACTTACACATAGAATTACTATATACAAAGAACTTAGGATGATAAACAATATGCGGTCTTATAGCTTAAAACCACTGCTTTCAGGCAATCAAATAATTATAATTTGTAAGACACAAGTAGAAAATAGTTCTTGACATCGATCAATAAAAACTCTCTCGGTTACCTTAGCTATTGGAATTGTGAGGAATATTGGTGACTGGTTGCTATCCCATTGCCAAATTAATTCTGTTTATCCCTTAATCATTTGTCAAATTCTACACATGTCAAGAGAAACAACAACTAGTTAGCATTGCATTTACGACACAAACGAGCATAGAACATAAACTAAATACATAATAGAACTTATAATATAAAAAATCTAATTAAGCCCTATGCTAGTCTGGGACGTAAAAAGAATGCTAGCTAACTGCCGTTCTTTCCGGCTTGTCTTAGGAGGCTACTAAGGGACTAGGGGTAAGCAGAATCTATTGGGCGATGGGCTAGCAGCCTGTCACCATGTTCCATTATGACATCGCAACCCCGATATTCTAATAAGTGACTAAGGAGATGTTTTCGACTTCAAGGTTCAGTCTACCACGAAAGGGATTGAAGGACGTGAATGTATGTATATGTTTGCATGTATATGATAAGAAAAAGTCTTAATGTGTGGCGCCCATAAAATTATGTCAACGTTTCCTTCGCCATAACCCTTTGTCATTTGGATTGAAATAGAATACTAACTAACTACCTTTTTTTTTTGATATCTAATGGTATTAATGGAGTCTATTAGACAGTGATTGTAACCAACGGATAGACGCCATATTGAAAAAGGGTGACGTTAGAAATACCTATAACAGCCGAGCGTGTAAAGAAGGTGCATGAGTGTCAATGAAGCGAAAATGGTTCGTCAGGATCGGGCAAATGGGGATTCGTGATCTCTGCCTACCCTTCTACAGGAATCAGCTATGATGTGTGTGTATGATATCGACCTGTCATGAATTTTCCATATTAATGCCATAATAACCCTGATTAACAATAATCTGACTAAGACTCTTATGCCTCCGAGGTTTCGTCTACCCCAAACTGTAAAGCGGACGTTAGTGTATCTAAGTATTATTCTTACATATACACTCACGTCTTTTAATCCCTTTCGGGGTGGACAGAACCTCGGAGATAAAACATTTCCTAGGTCAATTTTTAGCATGAATATTGGTTTTCATAACAAAGCATTGGTGACAGGTTGCTAGTTCATCGCTTAATAGATTCCATTGAACCCTAGTCTATTCGTCGCTTCCTACGACATGCAGAGTAGAACGGCAGCTAGTTAGCATTATTTTTAGTCCCAGCTTGCACGGGAATATTCTTAACTAGTCTTACTTAGTCTTGACTGATATTATTATTACCGTCCATTATTTACCCAACAAGCAATATTAAGAAAAAATCTCCTTACACTTTATCCAAATACCAAAGCTGCTGTGGCATATTAATAAAACTCCCAAGCCTTGCTCAGCTTACTCGTGTAAATAAGAAAAATAATTTAAATAGTTGTAACCGTTAACGATATTTTGTGATAAAAATTAAAACAAATGTGATTTGTGATTCCAATAAAGTATTTTTAATCCTTACGACACTGTCACCGTGTGTTACTGTTTCTCCCACAGGGGTGGCGTGGAGTCGCAATCATATTTCATAAAGGAAAACATATTCTTAAAAATATATAGCACCTGTACATGCTCAGTATAATAGCCTTAGTTCAGTAAAAAACAAAAACAAAACTAAACAAACGCATTCACGACCATTAACCCTTGCGGGGTAGTCAGAGGTTCAGGTTTCCATCTCCACAATTGCGAAGGTGCGTAATTCTATGGACACCTTGAACCCACGTGTTAACCAGATAGTCAGTACTCAATGTGACAGGGGGTCAGCCATGTCGTCATTTACAAGCACTAACTATTACCTGTTCAACGAACAGGTAGGTTTCCTCACGATGTTTTCCCTCACCGTATAATTCGATGCATTTCGTAAATGTGTTTTTATTACGAAAATGTACATAGAAATTCATTAAAATTCATTTCCATTGGTACATGCTCAAGCAGGACTTGAACCCTATACCCACTGATACAGAGCCAAGCCCGAAACAACTGAGCTACGTCGAATTACTTATAGATAAAACAATGAAAGTATAGGTTTCTTAACGTATTTGCGATAGAAATTAAATATTCACTAGCACACAATAACACACAAAGACATTTCACAAGGACTATTAGACTTTACGGGGTCTGCGTAATAATCTCCGGAATAGCCAAATAGTCAATCTCTGTCTACATTGAACTCAGTTTTCACCGGATAGCTATCTATCTGCCCAATGTGGTGATGGGCGGTGTTCCAAGTGAAGACAGAAAAAAAAATACGGTTTTAATTATAATAGGCCTATTACGTTTACGATTAAATACAATGTTCATAAAATGAATTCTTCTTATAATATTTGAACAAATGACGCAACACATCTCCCTAGCTTCCCTGTCCCACATTAAAACAATTACATTAGTTGGTAAGGGACGGTGATAATTCAGCGGAGCCCCCGCGGCGCCCGCTCCGACGCGATACAGATCACAGGTGGAATGTAGACCAGCCCTGCAAATAGACTAGGGTACCTTATTAACTTAAGTCTACCTATGTCAAGTTATGTACAGGTATAGACAAATGTAGAATATTTCAGTGTATATTCTACTGTAGTCTAGGACTTAAATGGAATGTTCGCTACCCTTAGGTTATTTGCGTTAAGTATGTAGTGACGTCATTATAATCAGAGGACTGGCCAATGAAAGTTAAGTAAGTGAGAGGAAACTTATATTGACCAACTGCAGAGATCCGTTGTCACGTCTTATTTGTCAACTCATGGGGACATGATGATTAGCTTTATTCTGATCAATGCGGCTTAGGGAATAAGGGTGAAAAAAATCGTATTACGTAGCCCACGATTTGCTGGTATTATGTCATTCCATATGCAATCACAAATCGTTTCTTTCAAACCTTGAAGATAATACCTCTTTACCTTTACCATTAGCACCATGGGATGAAATAATGGATCCAGGTTGCTAGCTTATATAACAGTAAATTCTATTCAACCCTAGTGGCTTAGTCACTTCAAACAATATTTTAGAATTCTATAAAAGTCTCAGGTTTTACAGGACTATCATTCAGCATCTTTAATTATAATTAAAGTAGTAATTTGTAAACAGTAATATCGGCATAAAGATGAATTATATTTTTATTATATTGAAACGATTAAAATCAGCGCCGAGTCTATATGATAACTGCACTGTGTATAAATTATATCACACATAGCTAGTACAGAAAAATATGTGTGTACAAGATAGTGAATTAATATCCACTGGCACTTGGGAAACAGACTTCAAGTATCAATGCGAGCTGCATATTGTAATTGCTAATGTTAGTACCACTGTACGAGTTAGTACAAATTGTATGTAATGTTACTAACACTATAAGAATTAAATTAAAATCGTAGTACTAAATAATCTATAACTATGTAGTATAACTACGTACAAACACACATATCACGCCTGTTGCCTTGTACAGGAGTAGGCAGAGATCACGGTTCCCTACCCGTCTCATTACTGACAAACAATTGTTTCTTGATTGACAGTCATACACCTCTTCATACACACGCGGCAGTTAGCATATAAGTAGGTAGAAGTAAATAGTATTTAGAATGATAACTAGCTGCTTTTCTTATGATGTAGGAAAGACATAAGTTTCCAGTCAACAAAATTACACATTGCATACATATACATAAATGCACGTCCTTAAAACATTAAGAGGGTTGACAGAACAAAATAAACATAACTAAAAATGAAATAATTGTCCTGTCGTCAAAGATAAAACCAATAATGATTATTCAATGTGAATACCTAAATTCATAAATACCATCACAATCCCAAGTTAAATGCTAAAAGAAGTAAAAAGTACCATGGAAATGAATTTTACGATATCATGAATGAGAAGTCAAAGAAAAAACCAAAGAAACTTTATTGTGTCACATGCGTAAATAGGGTGTACAATTATTACTTAGTCTCAGCATGGGCTGCCTCTCCTGGCGTACAATATTGTATTTCGGTTAAAACCAAAATAACTGAAATTTTCACTTAACAAAGTATTACATTAACGCTATTAACTATTTGTTTCTAATTACAGTGAATGAATTATTAAATTGCCTTTCAGTTACAAATAACAATCAAACCTCAGTATATTTTCATTTATTAAAATCTACTCTCCATGATCGAGACAAAAATACAAACGCGTTCACGTCCATTAAACCTTGCGGAGTAGACAGAGGTTCAGGTGTCAATCTCCGCAATTGCGAAGCTAGTAATTCTATGGCCACCTCGAACCCACGTGTTGACCAGATATTCAGTACTCAATGTGACAGGTGGTAAGCCATTTCGCCTTTTGCAAACACTAACCAAATCACCCATTCCCATGATCACCCATCCAAATACTAGACCAGCTCATCATCGCTTAAGTTTACCCAACAAGAACCGGAGTATCAAATGCTAATCAAGATCAAAGTGTTGATAGTAGAAAACTATGAAAAATATGAACAGCCAAGTTATGATTCTCTAATCTAATCATTTCATCGCATCCATTCATTTTTATATGTTTCGATAATTCTGCCACTAAACGTGGTGTGGAATGGGAAATTATAGCTATAGATAAGGAAGTTAAGGCGACACCATCGTTTAAGAACAAGTAAAAGCTATAGTGACAGTCTTAATAATAATTTTTATTTTAGTATCTGTAGGAGGTAGTTTTGATTAGAATCTATGTCTTGTGCTAGTCTGGGACGTAAAAAGAATGCTAACTAGCTGCCGTTTATCTTGTCATGTCTTAGGCGTCTAAGGAACTAGGGGTAAATAGAATCTATTGGGCAATGGACTAGAAACCTGTCTTATGTTCCGTTATAACATCGCAACCCCAATATTCATGCTGATAGACTAGGACCTAGGTCTGAGTGACCTAGGAGATATATCTCCGAAGTTCTGTCCGTCCTGAAAGGGAGTAAAGGACGTGAATGTATATGTATGTAAATAAGAATGTTAAGGTGACACCATCTTTGAAGAACAGGTTGAAGCTATAGTGACAGTGTTATGATTAAGATCTGTTTATTGAATATGTCGTCGTTAATACATATTTCTGTATTTTATTGTAACATAACATACGCTTCACGACTTGTGTATACACACTCCCTTTTTTATTATGGCGGGGTAGGCAGAGGCTTGAATGCCCATCTCCGAAATTTCGAAGGCATGTTAGGTATGGATCATTCAAAGCCCGCGTATCACTAGATAGACAACACCCAACGTATTTTATTGTATGGTTCATAATTTGGACTGGAAAAATTTATAAAAGATTTTAAACAATAAAATCAGTCATCAAAGGTTGTCGTCACCTATGTATGAGTGACAATGAAGCGAAAGTGGCTGTCGGGATCGGGATATGTGTGGATCTATAGTCTCTACCAACCACTTTGTGCGTGATGTGTATGTATATGTGTATGTTGAATAAATTGTTTTAGTTTACAAGTAGATATAATGTATAGTTTATATCGATATTAAATACATATCGACACCTAACGGCGCACTTGTCCTAAACGACATTTAGCAAACTTAGACACCAAAAAAGTCGACATTTCGCCATGAAAGCAACACCACCAATCGACGCAAAAAAAATTGAATCGAACTGTAATTTAACTCATTTTCACACATTTAGTTAACGTCAAGTACGCCGTTAGATTTTGATATGAATACACAGTATTTATTGTGGTCTAATACTATTAAGAGACCTAAAATACTTTTAATAAAATACCTGTATTCCCTTAGTCACCTCGTTACAGGCAGCTGGTTACAACCTCTTAGTCCCATACTTACAGACTAATGCCTATTGCCAATATTAATCGTGATCAATCAAACCGCTTGATCATACTATTCACGAAGATCGATTACTCCAATTAATCGAATGAGCTATAATTATCGATACATCGATGTGTCTTGCTAATCGATATTTTGATGCCTTAATTGATGCGTATCATGTGATTTAATTCACGGGTGTGTATTACATATAATAACGCACGAGGGCTTTCAACACTTTTGGTGTGAGCAGAATTTCGGAAACAGAATATCACTTTTACCATAATAATATATGTACTTGTTTTTAATACTCTTTTCCAGAGTAAATAGAACCTAGATTGAGTTATGCCTCCTTGACATTTTTAGTACAAATTATCAGGGCGTTGTTAGCCCCAATAATATGTAATATGTCAGATTGTTTGCTATCCTTTCGCCTAATAAACTTAATTAACACTAGCCCCTTAACAAGGGACCAAAGCACGTATTTAACACTCTATTCTCATTCATGCTAAATACGTGCATATACATTACGCCTATTACCCTACAATGGTAGTTAGATATACCCCTTTGTCTCAATCGTGACAAACCTCTTTCGCTTCATATCCATACATCTCTTCACATACACACGCTACTTATAGATACTTCTAACATCACCCTTATCACTGTAATCTACACAATGGCCGTAGATAAACTATTGGTATGTTATAGATTCTTTTCGTCCCCAAATAGGTCGTCATTCGATATGCATCGGTCGCGCGATAGAGACGCGATACCTTAATAATAGTGCTGCGATTACTATGATTATATTGGGCACAGAGTACGCAACCCTTTATAGATGGGTGTCCAAGAATGTAGGTATCTAAAGGGCCTGTGTTTTAATTCGTGATGCTAAAATAATCTTTGTAGTCCTGTGGTAGCCTGAAAAGTAAAAAGAATGCTAATTAGCTGCCATTCCTCCCGGCATGTCGTAAGAGGCAAATAAGGGACTAGAGGTAAATGGACTCATGAGGCGATGGGCTAAATATCACCGATGTTCGATTATGACATCGCAACATCAATATTCAAGCTAATAAATGCCATAGGAGATATTATATCTCCGAGGTTCTGTCAACACTGAAAGGGATGAAAGGACGTGAATGTATATGTATGTAAAAAACAATACACCTTTATTGGTCCAGTTATTGAAAGAAACAGTTTGTTATTGAAAGAAATCGACCGTTTGAAAATAACTTACAGACTGAATGACTCAAATTAATGACTGTCTGAATGTTTTAAAACTAGCAAGTAAGAAACAATCTTTAGTTTAAGTAACATTTCATCAAAAATTTACTCCCTGAATCCCTTAATTACTCATCAATAAACTGAAATCGCAGGTAGTTGTTGGCTAAGGGCCACGAGCGATCGTGTTTTGTGGCAAAACCTTGGGTATGCTTACGTCCAGCAGTGGACTGACATAGGCCGATTGACTGACAGCAAACTTCTAACAAATAGTTCAACAACCAAATCAGTACAAAAGATATAGGAAGTTCCCTTCTCTATTTAGGGACAGCCGCTGTGGCTGGTCAAGGCTCGTGCGACCGCGCATTCGTTTGAAAATTTAAGGAGGCGTCGATTTTCACACGCTCAGAATCGATCCGGCAAATCGGCCGATCTTATCGATTATTACTAGCTGTGGGACAACAGTTGGGCTCGAGTTATGCATGTGTAACAGGGGCGGGGCAAGGTGTTTGTAAGAGTACTAACATTAGCCCCAGCGAGTATGCGGAGGTTTATAGGTGTAAGCAAGTCTAGAAAAAGTAGAGGTTGAAATGTTAAGAAAAGTGAATGTTTTGATCGTTATATATCATATATTGCCTTAAGATAGTTTTGTTTACGTACTGTGTGTAATGGAGAGTGGATTAATAGTGTAGACCCTAGTAAAACATCAGGTTCACTAAATAAATAATTAAGAAACTTTTAACCGTCGAATATATGTATAATGGCCGGAAGTACAAGCTGCTACATTATTCTATCATATAAAAACTCAAACATCTTTAAAATTCTAAAAAAATTATGTACATACACATCTACCTCCTTCAATCCCTTTCAGGTGGACAGAACCTTGGAGACACGATAGTATTCCCAGCCTACTTTATAGCGCAAAATGTAGTGCAATCATAAGAAACTTTGGTTACAGGTTGTTAGCCCATTGCCCAATGCATTACATTTACCCCTACAGTCCCTTAGTGATTGCTACGACAGGCCAAGAAAACGGCAATTAGTTCTATTTACGACCCAGACTATCACGGGACCCAATTAAACAAAAACTGAACAAAAATAGTATAAAACCTTCACAATTTTTAAAAATAATCCCATCACGCCACATCCATCAATATCGCACCTAATCCGCCTGTAGGAATTGACCTAACGTTCGTTACACGCTTTCCCATAAGGGGTCAATAAAAACATTACCATTAATACTAAGATGTCACGCCAAGATCAAATATCGAAGAGTGTGATAATAAGTCTAAATGTGATCCAACACGCAACCACCGCGCCGCGGCTTGAATGGAGAAATATAAGGAAAATAGTTATTATGTAAATTGGGCAGATCTATTTTAAGTTCTTATTCTAATAAAATGTATTAGAGTTTTGTATTATATAATTATTAAACATAGGTATCACAACCTTAACAAAAGCACCATCTTTTATGCGAAAGTAATTTAATCACTCAATACACAAGTTTAATAGCTGTTATTCTGTCATGACTATAGACTATGCAATGAAATATAATAACAAATGTTAAATGATGTTCGTACAACAATTGTCAACCAAGTTAATTAATAAATTATACGTAAACTAGCGATATACACTTTTTTTTGTAAATTCTACATTACACCTTTAAATAAGGGTCGGAATACACTATAGATCATAAATTGAGCCTTCAATCTGTAATTAATTATTATCTATATTAAAATTGTCTCTGAGGTGCATCCTGGAAGGCATAGAAAAAACGAAAGTATGCACTATTGAAGACAAAGACTTTTTCTTAGTTTTATTACTTGCGAAACAAATAAAGAAAGCTTAAGCCATTAAAAATCATAATATTGCATCGCAATTATTCAGATTTTTACGCTAAATCACAATCGATACATCGATTAAAATCGGTTTTAATTGCATCGAATTGCCCAAACAATACATAGAAAGTGAGACCGTGAAACCTATGTTTGCACTGCACTAGCGATGTCAATCGGTAATTGTTCTCTCAGTCGCTTTTAGCAAGAACAGCGTTCCCATATCGCGTTCCCGTAACCTACTCGTGACCGATTCGAATCGATTCGGACATCGATTAAGAGATCATGCGATTCTTTGTAGCTAAGACCATCCTTATTTATTGATTGGATTGGTTCTTGTATCGACAGATTCGTAAAAAAAGTTTGAATTAAAAATAATGTTAACCATGTCGTAGGTTACTATTGTATATTACATAATTTTTAAATTTCGTAACACATGTCCTACAGTAAGAGAAAAATACAGTGAATTAAACGTAATGCTGTTTTTATATAAATATCACTTATTATAATATATTATAATAAATTAATATCACTTATTGAACGAAAGAAAAGTTATCCTGACTCCACTTTTGAATATACAATCACTTGTACATAAGCAACTTGCTATAACACCTACCACGATGAGTACTGACTATTTATGATAAAAAGTAAAATGTTGAAGTTCAAAAAGTGTCAATATGAAACTTTAACTCTGATCAATATGAAAATGGCAACGTATACTTATGTACATTAGAATCTGTACTAGTTCTTAATTCTATTTCCTTATTATACATTCTAAAATAGAAAAATAGGAACGCATCGAAGACAGAACCTTAGGGCCGTCTCCGCGAACCTTTCTCCGCAATTATTGTCCGCGAAATAAAACTAAGCCTTTGTACTCGACACCCTAACGCCATAATTGTTTAAAAGCCTTCGTGCCAATGTGCCGGAACACATAAAAGTGATAATAATGAATCGTAATTGACACCGGAAACGATAGCCATTAGCGGAATCGTGATTTCTTCATTTGTTTCAAATTTGGCGGTAACTGTATGTCCTGAGATCGTTTTGGAAGTAAATAAAATGATGGATAGTTGTCTGTGTATCCGACTGCAGATAAATAAGGCTCAACTATAATAGTAATATATTATAGGACAAATGGAATATATGTGGGTGAACTGGAAGGGCAGTTACGTACATTTAAAACTGATTAACTGATTATGTTACCTTCTATCTATGCATAATGTGAATACACAAGAGTATCACGCACGTCTCTCTATAAAATTAGTGAGTTATAAGTAGTTTTTTTATGGCGATGGTCTAGAAATCTCTCATAATAAAGTGTTTACAAATCTGGTACCAAAGCCAAAGGAGATTACGAAGATATCCATTTAGTAAACACATTAGGACATATATATGATTTAGATAATAGCTTAAATTTCTATGGAATTTCATCAAGATCGCTCTACAGATATATGTATAGATAATTTAGAAATATTAATAATTCAGACTATGCTTTGCATTAAGTACCTATAATTTACCCACTTTCTTATACGTAGTTGAAAGTAACCTAACATAACTAATTATAATTAAATACAACCCAGTTATAATAATTTAAAAGCTAAGTGAAAGAAAAGCTATACGAATATACACCCACGTAATTCTTACTCATAAGAAATCATAAAAACTTAAAAAATTGAAATCTCTCCAACCGATATAAAATTATCTGACCATCTATAACAATTTATTTCGAATGTCACCAACTAGTCAACTTGGTCTGTTGGTGCTTATTGCTAACTCGAGTTCGGAGGCCAAGATATTTTTGACAAGAAATGAACTATACGAGATAGTTGGTATATGAATAAATGTATTAATTAAAGCAGTAAATTTTAAGCGACATCCACATTCCGTATCTGTAGATAAAAGTTAAATGAAACGTAGCAAAGAGTAAAGTGGCAGATGGTATAGTTCTTAATTGGTTATTTTGCTTGTTCTACAGTTGGGTAAGTTTCTTCTGAAATAATATTTCAATGGTAATTGAGGTACAGTACTTTATAATTACAAATTATAGCATAATATTTTCTTCGTCAACCTAGAATTCTTTACTCTAATTGTGCATAAATTTAAATATATTGCACTTAAAATTTGCGTAAATTAATAATTCCTATTTAAATAAAGTCCTGGTCAAAGAAAACTCTGAAAAAATCCCCTGATTTGTACCTTACATACAATGTCAAACTAATTAAATAAACTTTATATAAATTACTTCCTAGACTATTATTTAAGTGTACAAACTATGTCTTAACCAATATATTAGAGTACAACAAAATTTTGCAATTAATTCTTTCCGAAATGAAACCGTAACTTGTACCTTAATATCCCATCTGTCTCCTACTCTTTGGCTGCCCTTCTTATCTGTTACACAGAGCATTGCTGGGTTTGGCAGGCGCCACGCCCCTGCTCATGTAACGACTCAATTACCAATTGAAATATTCTAAACAAACAAAGTTACGCATTTAAATAGACTTGTCCTTTCACGACTGGGAAGTGTTTATAAATATCTGTTTCGAAAGGTGTGGAAATAAGTGAAACTTTCGCTTCAAGTGGGAAAAATCATATTAATAAATAATATCCAAAATCATATTTGTCCAAAAATCTATTAGTAATCATATTAAAAAGAACTGTAATTTTGTGACATGTCAAAGAAATCACAGAATCATATAAAGGACTAGGGTTTTCCCAAAGTATGGTATCCTATTAGGTGGTACGAGGAATAATTAAAATATGAAGATAATCGACGAATCAGTAAAGCTATCGTGATTAACGTTCTCAAACGCAGACGGGCAACACCTATATGACAGATACAGACAATTATCTAATACAAGTTTTTCTTTACCTGCAGAACTTAAGCAAGTCACAATTCCATTGTATATTTGAGGATAATTGTAAAATTAGAACACCTGCTCTCAAACTCACCACCAATCATCTAACTTACTTTTAGTTTCAGTCATTGTAAAGTGATAGAAGTGACTCACATGTGGCACACATTTATGACTATCACAAGTCCGAGTTGGTAACAAAATTATTACCTGAGTGAAAACACCATGAGAAAAACATTGCTATTAAGTAGCCAAAAAGCTTTGCCAAGATAGCGATCTCACGTTATCATTTGTCGTAATTATACAAGTATGTATGTATATTTCAAAGCCATTATTATAAATTCAAATCACAAGTAGTACATGTTAACCTAGAATCGATTACTGATTTCCTATATTCAGATAAGTTATCACCTTATTAGTTGTACGTGAAATTTTATTCCGTTTTCAATGATTATGTTAATTTGAGATGATTGTGTGATATGCTTTTCAACTGAAGTACGAATATGGTTGGAAAACGGTATTTACTTAATTTATTATTAACCCACTTTGAAATAGGAATACACGTGTATGAGTAGCTTTATTTTAATTTGCAATATGCCTATTTAATTTGCGCATAGATATGTATTGCGTTCCGTGGTAGTTTGGGACATACTTTGAATGCTAACTAGCTGTATTACGTCGTAGGAGTAGACTTAAACGAATCTATAAGGCAATGGGTTAGCAACCTGCAACCAATATTACATGTGACATGGAAACCCTAATATACATATATGCTACAACGTGACCTGGGAGATATTATCATGTCTCCAAGGTTCTGTCCACCCCGAAAGGGATTAAAGGATGTGAATGTACATGTATGTATGTGCATAGTGACTGTAATCTTTCCTTTTACTTTCCTTTTGAAATGCTCTTTAGCCTGCAGAACATATAAATTATAGAGACAAAATTTTAGTCGTTTATAAATCGTAAATCCTGACTAATAATATCCTGACTCATAGGTAGGTGTCATTATCTAGCAGCATTTGATCATCACCCATCCAGATACAAACCACACCCAGTTTTGATTAATTTCGGTGATCGAACGAGAGCCGGTAAATCAACATAGCTAAGAATGTTTTAAAAAATAATAATTCAAAGCAAATTTAAATAAATTCGTGTCAGACTAAAACAGATCGATGTTACGATCGATACAAATTAAGCAATAAAATATCGATATTTTTCATTCGAATCCCGATGTAATTATTTAAAAATATCTTATAAAAATAAATTATATGTAGATCACCGACCTTGCGATGGATTAATTCGAATTCGTGATACATATTTACATATACACATCACGCCCGTTTTTCTACAAAAGGATGCGCAGATATCAAAGATTCCTGGGTTTCTGCAATATGGAACTTTTATGACATGTTCTAGTACACCAATTGAACAAACCCCTCGGTAAGTTCATTTAAGACTTGGGTTAAGGGTACCAGTCAATGTATATTTAAGAAATATATACTAATTACATGTAGATAAATACATACATATATGGCATTAATAAACAACGACCAGACTGGAAAGCAGAATAAAAGAGTAGTTCTTAACTCTGCCACCATCGGGAATCGAACCCGGGATCTCACGATTAGCGTTCAGGTGCTTAACCAATCGCACCCTGGAGGTCGCCATACGAGTACTTCACCATTTTAAATAATTTGCCTTCTTTAGCATTAAAGGTCGTTTTATAAACAGAATTCCTATGTAGCTGTTAACCGCCACTCCGTTTTATTCATATCTGTACCCAGTGGCTATAGAATCATTAATATTTGCGGAGATTGACACTTCCAACCCTGCCTACCTTGCAAGTATAAGACAGACGCTTTCACCATAAGGGTTACTTAGGGAGCATTCAGAGGTTAAGCGTCAACCTCTGGAATTCTGGAGGTAGTAATACTATGGCTATCTTGAACCCATGTGTTGACCAGATAGCCAGTACTCAATGTAAAAATGGAAAGAGAAAAAAATATTATTTACTCTGCCATAATCGGGAACCAAACCAGAAACCTCACGATTAGCGCTCAGGTGGTTAACCGTTCGCGCCACGGAGGTCGTCAAAAATGTATGTATAACATTTTCAAATGTTCTTGTTGATCAGGTTTTGTAGTAACATTGATTTTATCTGGAATAGTCATCGAGACAAATATTCATTACAAAATACCTCATTGACATAATATACGGAGTGGCGTGGACTAATTTATGATCGATAAGCACAATCCGAAACACCTATACTACCTATCTGATAGAATACCAACAATATATCATGGTATTGAATAAATATATCGAATACTATCTCTGCAACTTGCCAATATAATAAGTTTTTAAAATATTATTAACTCATGACGTTAGGTGTACCTATAACCGCCGAGAGTGTATGAGAAGATATATGAATGTCAATGAAGCGAAAGTGGTCTGTCAGTATCGGGACAAATGGGGATACGTGATCTCTGTCTACCCCTCTATAGGGAATCAGGCGTGATGTGTATGTATTAATTCATTGCGGAGGTGGGCACTCGCACCTCTGATTACCCTGCAGAGAGGTCGTATAATTGTGTTTTTTTTAATAAATACACTTAGTAGTACCTACTAACTAGTTATTTTCAACATGTCAAAGAAGAGAACCTTTAACCCTTAAGGATTGGGTGATAGGCGAGCAATCTAACATTAACAAAACTCAATGTTAAAATAATTACAATCCTGATAGAGTTATCGTAAAGGTGATTGATGAAATTTTGAGTATCTAAAGTTTTCCGATATGTCCTTAGAGGTTGCATGATAATATTCTATTAACGTAACCCAACATTTACAAACCATATCAAGCCTACACAGAACAGAAATCTTTTAATCTTACAATAAATGATTTCAAATTCGATTCCCGATAACACGATAAATATCGATTTATCTATTCAAAGTTATGTATCGATACCCCTTGCACCGTTAGGCGGTCCTTAACGTAAATAACGAATATGCATACGCACGCCGTGAGGTAAATCTGTAAGGGAATCGGTAACCGTCGTTCGAAAGTAATCGTGATCATTAGTAAAGCATTTAAAACACACATTAGGATGGTCGGGTGTCGGCGCCTCCGATGGATATCGCCAGCCTACAGACCACTCTTCCATCCCCTTTACTCATGCACCGCTATTGCTAAGAATGACAAGGAAGGGAAGCGTACACTAAATAAGGAATAGAGAGGTAAAAGCACGATGTTATCGATGTCTGCTCAAGTATATACGTACTAATTAACAGCTGGAGTTCCAGGGATTAATGGCGCCTAAACGCGGTACGGGGACTTATGGGAAGACATTTTGTTCGATGACATTTAAATGACGTTTCGAATTGTCAACATGGAATGCGTGAGCGGAGATTAGGATCTGGATAATGTAAGAAATGTCGTAAGGAATTAATATCTATAATAATTAAGGAATGGGCTACATTGATTAAATTATTTACTAGAATTGAATAGGGCATGCTGTGATGGACATTTTATATGCATGGAAGAAAGAAGATGGAAAAGTTATAAAAAATGGGTACCCGTGATCTCCGTTTATCCCTCAGTAGGGTATACACATCTCAAACAACGTACTACTGTGGAAATATGTGACATTGAACTTCCTTGATAACTGTAGTATCTTCTCAATTTTATCACTTACTCTTTAAATGTAGCTAGTCTCTACTCGTAACGTAGATAAATTATAATGAAACACAGATAAGTCTAAAAATAAATGAACTTGGTGATCGCAGACTGGCCACGCAGAATTATAATAATAATGTATTCAATAAACCCAACTATAAATGGTCGATATTAAATCTTGAATATGAGCAATTATTTAACGGTAATCAACACTCAATATCAATAAAATTACCAAGCCAAATAGTGTGCGAATTAAAATACCTAGACGGGATGAAAACCCAAAAAGAAATAAATCAAGTAAAGCAAAGTTGGATTCAAGGAAAATGATGGATCGTAATTATTAAAAATGCAAATAGAAATCAGATTTCGGTGGTGCCCGAGCAAGGTATGTTGGAAATTATTCGTCTGCAAACCATAAAGTTGACATGTTTTGTCTTATCAGCACATCTGATTAATATATTTTGATTAATTCCAAAATTTAATGACTAAATTATTTCTAGTCATTTAACATCTAAATCTAGTTATTCTAATATCACTTGAATGTACATGAAATTGAATAAATAATCGCGAGGAACATGCCACGAAACTAGTTACATATCTACAGATATCTGTCAGTATATGTATTTATGCAAAGCGATGTGTCGATGATATATAGACGGAAGGATCGCGAAACATAAAAATTTATTTCACGACCTAAGCGACGCCATAAACCTGAAAGCCACGCGGAGCCTTAGTGCCTTACATTCTGGTTTTTAAACTTAGTTCAAAGTCCCAGTTACATACTAACCAAAAGATGTAATTGGACACAACATGATATTAATTTATTACAAGTAAACAAAATCAAAATCAATGTTACTAAACTACATATAAAAGTAAACAACAAAGAAAAACCTCTAGGTACAAACTGGTAGGTACAAAACCAAACTAATGTGATTTTGCAAGCTATATCTAATGCGTTGAACTCTAATATACGAAAACTAATCAACTAGTTTCTTGTCAAAATATGTCTATATATCCGTAACCGTATATGTTTATGTTCTGGTGTTAGAATGTCACATTATAAAAGTTAATATATTCAACGATAATTACGGCTTAAAAAATGTTAAATCAATAAAAAGTATAGCCTAATCACAGCAGGTTGCGCGCGTGCTGGCTCCGTTCAGAAATGCCTTTGAAATGCCGAAAGAATATACCATCCATTGTTTATGCTTAGTGCTAGTCTGGGACAGAGAGAATTCTAATTAGCTGCTTATCTTCCAAGCTTGTCTTAAAGGGCTAGTGGTAAATGAAATCTATTGATGAAATCAATTATAGGTTAGAAAACTGTTACCAATATTCCCTATATAAGTTACTATAGTAACTAAACGAAATTTTAAAGATAAGCGACAGTATTCAAAGTCTACAATAATGTGACCATCTATTAATATATTGAAGGAAATGAGCTTAAGTATGTTTGTGAGGAATAATTAATAATAACTATAACATTAATAATAATATTTGGACATTATTACACCAATTGAACTAGCCCCTGGGTAAGTACATTTAAGACACTGACTATCTGCTGACTACAGAGTATGTACATATATAGCTTCAGACTAATCTATACATACATTTATTTACGCCCGCACTTTAAAAGGATAGGCAGAGACTAGATTGTCATCTTAAACGATCTTACTGAATTTATTTACTCGTATTCTATCCGATAAGACAAATCGGTTATGTTTCTTATGTTCATTGACCTTACGTGTTTCTAATTAAAGAAATTCATATCGCCGTTTTTATTGTTGAAAAAGATACTTTACAGCCATCATTGTGTTTTAGTCAAATATAATCATTTAAAATCTGTCATTTACATATTAATTTCCTTTCTGTCGGCTATTCTCATTTGTATCTAAGGCTTTTATTAACAATACAGTTGTTTTAATGGATTTTATATGCTACTAGCACGAAAACATCCTTAGAACTACTGTTTGTAACTATATGTGTGTATAGTTTATCTGCCAAGATGATAGCAGATTGACCAAAATCCTATTTAAAGTACAAACTTTGAATATATTCACATCATTTACTTTCTTTTAGGGTTGATAGAACTTTAGACACACGAATTTTCATTAGCCTTTCTACTCCTACAAAATGCCGGAAACCTATTTACGTTAATATGTACAATGATATCTACCCAAAATATAGAGAGAAAACCCTAAGCATATTGAAAGTTTATAATTAGTATCTGTAAATAACGACTAACTCACTCTTACTATTGACTTGACTTGTATTTATCACACCACGTTAATTTGCCAAATTAGAAAGAATTCAGTAATTGAGTTTGAACCGCTATTTACAAACTGTAAAATAAACTTTATAATAATGGACTAGTAGACAATATACTAGACTCAATTACAGTGAATTACTACAGAAAACTGAACAAAGACACAGCATATCTTTCACCTTATTGAAGAGTTCGACAGAGATCAAGACTCTTTATTTTTACAAAATAATTTAAGTATTCTTGCATGCTTACTTAACATTGCAGAATGTAACTCTATTTAAATGTGTCTATTTTCCCGTTTTAGTTATTACTAAGATTATCCCTGTGTATGAAACCTACAACCTCAAATGTATCCGTCTATCTCATACACATTTATATTCGAAATGTTAAAGACATAACGAAAGTCATCTCTTGTAGAAACCAGATAGTCCACCGGCGATTAATGGCATCGCCCTAAACAAACACGTGTCGTTTTGAATAGCAATGGCATAGAAATGGCTGTTAGCATTTCATTCATGATTAGCATAAGGCGAGTGACTCACGGCTTACATTGTTTTTAAATGCTAATAGGAATTGATACGGTAATCTAATTAGTCTGGTAAGGCGTGGTCGCATTAGCATATTTATTTCTTTTATTAAAATAAAATAGAAATTAGACAATAAATATGCCTCGGATTGTATGCGAATGAGTCTAAATACGACTCGGGAGTGTTATAAAAACTGCGTGGGTGCCACATAGGTTTTGCGATTCGGTAACACATGCACTTTACAGAACAGAACTTTATAAAAGTTTTGTAATATTGCTTTTGATTGTTGTTTTTATTGTAGCCGTAGTCACGATTCAACTAATGATCTTTGATAACAAGTAACAAACCAATTGTTTGTCAATTAAACTGTGCATAGTAACTGTTGAGTTGAGTTCAACAGTAAAAAACTATAAGAAATATCAATACATACGCGTCACCACTGATTCCCTGTAGAGGGTTAGGTAAAGATCACGGATCCCCATTTGTCCGGATCCTGACAGACCACTTTTGCGCAATATATGTATATAGGTATAGGTATTAAGTGTTATGTATACTCATAACTACTTGTTTCATTTCGGTTCTTTATTTTTTTTCACAAACACTACTCAAAAACGCAAAAAATCTTAAACACCGTATTACGAAACGCAAAAGCTATACCTAGGAATTTTTATAGTTGCAAATAATGAATGTAAGTAGCACAACGTATTTTGCCTAATCAGATGTGAGTGGCTTTATGGGCGCCATAAACAAATAGGCCTCTCATTCGACGTTCGGAGGACAGGTTCCAATTTGTACGTTCATACCACGAATGAACGCTACTAGAAGGGTAGGCAGAGATCATGGATACCTATTTGTCCCGATCCTGACAGACCACTTTCGGTTCATTGCCGCTCATACACACTTGGTGGTTATAGGTACTTCTAACGTCACTATTTTTTGAATATGGTACCATTTATCAATGCAGTAACAATATTTAATACGGGAATGTATTCGAAACCTTTTATTTTATTTACGGTATTAGCTGATGATATTTCATCTAAGTATCTGGTGTAAAAAGCTGTAACTTTTGACAACTAATATTTGCGACATATATATATATATATTCGTATGTATTCCCACAAAACATGGATGCACAGTATTACATAGTATGCAAATCAGCGAGAAACTAAAGGACTAAAAGACGACTAAAGTACTTAGGGTTTTTTTATGGATCATCTTTTTCCAGAAGTTTCCTGATGGGTCTAACCACTCTGATAAAAAATTTTAAAAGATAAATTCGTGTTTAAAATAGTTATTTAATAATTTCTTTAAATAGTTTATCTGTATTTGTAAATAGAGTAGAGGCGTGAATAAGTAAGTAAAAATAATGTTAACTAGCTGCCGTTTTCCCCGACATATAGTAGGCGACTAAGGGACTAGGGGTAAACGGAATCTATTTAATGATAGACTAGTAACCTGTCACCATATGGCATCAGATCCCCAATATTTATGCTAAAACGTGACCTAGAAGATATTATTTTCCACTATCAAACACGCACACGTCAATCATTCACTCCCTACTGTCTACTGGAGGTAATCCCTAAACGGGACAAGTAGGCCTATTGTACAATTTCTCTTCGTCTGTTAATGTTTAAATGTTCCGTGTGTGCAATAATATAATATATACATCTCCAATGTTTTATCCAACCCAGAAAGGGATTAAAGTACGCGAATCTATATCACTACATAGTATAACACAAAGTCGCTTTCTTTGTCCCTATGTCCCTTTGTACGCTTAAATCATTGAAACTACGCAACGGATTTTAATGCGGGTTTTTTTAATAGATAGATTGATTCAAGAAAAATGTTTATATTTATAATAACATCCATTAAATAATGGAGTAGGCTATATATTTTATACCCGTGTGAAGCCGAAGCGGGTCACTAATGTATGTATGTAAATAAAGCAACTACAACTTAGTCGCACATATCCCTCACATAAATAGCAGCCTCGTAAGGATGAACTAAGTGAGTAAAGTTGAGAAACCGAGAGATTTCATACTGATCAGCCATCTCGATAGAGTTTATTATCTTCGCAGGGTCAGAGGTTGGGTGTTGGTCGGGTCGGTCGGCTCTTGAATTTATCCGCGCAGATAACCGCTTGTGTAATAGAGGCTTGCTTCATTAGACGTACAAGTAAATCAATGACAGTGTGATCCGGATTAGGGACTTAAATATGCTCTACTCGTATTTATATGCAAGTTTTATTTAAGTAAGTTATGAGTAACGGTTTTCAGTGAAATAGTGGTAACGATTGCGATCGATAGCTTGTTAGGGATTTAGAGGAGTGAATTTATGTATGTATGACAATGGTACTCAAATGGGATAAGAAGGCATGATTCTGCTCATCTTTATAAAAGACTGGCCGTGAAATTTTATGCCAATTGTGACTTTAGAGATATTAATAGATTCAATTTTAAAAATTGTGACGTAAGAAGTACCTATAAACGCTGAGTGTGCATGAATATAAAAGAGAATGTGATTTGTTAGAATCGGGACAGATGGGAATAATGATAATATTGTAGGACGTTATTACACCAATTGAACTAGCCCCTTGCAAAGTACATTTAAGACTTGTTTTAAGGGTACTAGTCAACGTATATTTAAGAAATATATACTTATTATATATAGATAAATACATATATAGCTTGTATAATCAACCAGATTGGAAAGCAGAAGAAAAGCGTAGTTCTTAACTCTGGCTCCACCGGGAATCGAACCTGGGATCTCACGATTAGCGTTCAGACGTTACCGATCGCGCCACGGAGGTCGTCAAAATCTCTGCCTACCCCTCTACAGAGATAAAGGCTCGATAGGTACGTATGAATAGAACCCACCCTGCATTAAGTTACCCTGCGTTACATTTGTAGAGATACAAAGATGTAAATCTTTATACTTTGTTTACCCCGTCAGGGATTATGGTAGTGATGCAAATGTATGTAGTGTTGAATACTAGGGCGATGGGCTAGCACATTTTCATGCAGCATCTATCGACCGATGTTATTACATTCTAAAAGACACTAAAAGTAACATTGGGTTAGGGCCACTAACATTAAAATATTAGTATAATACTTTTATACTGCTACATACTTTAATGCATACGTACATTCTAGTAATATGTGGCATATAAATTCGCAAGTATACTTCCTTGATAGGCAAAGACTATTGATCGCTAAATTGAGCAATCCAGCAATCCTGACAAAACTCACATCTCGCTTCGTACATCCGCCTTGAGAAGAATATCTCTTTTTTGTTAAAAGAATAATATGCTTTTTGCTGCCTTGTAATTCGAAATATACTTACTTGTTTTTGTATCCTTATTTAATCCATTCATTCCTCAAGCCAAATAACACGCTTTCTATTATAATAACAAAGCATCTTCACATTCACCCTGTAACTTGTGCTCTAAGTAACAGAATAACAGGCAACCGTATCACATCAAAATTATTGAGAAACCTATTCCGAAATATAAGCAATGACGCTTAAGTGCTCTTAAAACGCTGTGTTCACGGCCCAACATCGTCCATTCGTTAATATAAGCCTGTTAAAAGTGTAGCGATAAAACGGGCGAGATAGCACCGTGTGAGACAGGCATAATGTACTCTGATCTATAATAAATAGGTGATTAAAATATCTGGTCTAAACCACCCAAGTTGTAAGGAAACATTTGAAACTGGCTTGAGCTCTCATTTCAACTAGATAGTATGCGAATAAAGTGCCATGGTGTGCTGGTTTGATATAACATTTTTGCGTATGTTAACATTGTAATGTGGCACAATGTTATGATGGTTGAAAAGAGGGTTACAAAATGAATTTATACAGGCAAAGTGGCATTGGATAAACCGCGAGCTTCGGAATAGGTAATGGTCACTTTTACACATAGAACGCAATCGATCATAATGGATTCTGACTATCTGGTAAGAAGTTTATGTACCCACCGAACTTCGTAATAGCAAAGATAGACACGGAGTCTCAAAGTACTTATATCAATCTACATTTATAGTGACAAGTTACCAGTCCTTCGCTCAACATTGTCCTAGAATAACTTAGTCTATTAGAGTACTTAGTTGCTAATGGGCCTCCTTATAGTAAAACTGAGTTATGTTTCAGCGAAGAGGCCCTACTCCATTTTATGGGGCATCAAAGAGATATGTGTAATGGTATGGTATTAGAAAGCATACTAGATTGTGCTATATGTGCCAACATAATGCTAAGTAGCTGCCTTTTAATAGGACCGTTACAAAAAGCAAAGCGTTACGAAACGGAGATGGCCACTCAAGCCTATACTACCACGTCACTATAAAAAAGGGAGTGATTACACACAAGTCGTGAAGTATATGTTTTAAATTACATATTTCTAAAATACACTGGCGGTTAATCATAGTGAGCAAATATACCTCTGAACAGTAGTCAGTGCTTGTAAATGACTCGTTGTATGCGACACGGTTTAACATCTATAACTTTAGGGGCTGATTATCTGGTTAAAAATATGGGAACATATTTGACTACTCCGTAAGGGTTGATGGCCGTGCAAACGTTTGTTTGTTATTATTTTGTATTCTTTACTATTACAACTTCAATAGTAGTAATATGTAGAGATTAGTTTAGATATAAACTTTAAAATGTATACTATGGATTGTATTTAATTTCAGTACTAATTAATAGTAGCCCATGAAATAAACAGTATTAAAATAGGTTTTAGCATTCACATTGGGGTAGTGATGGTTTTGATAAGATACGAGTATATTGGAAATTCTATGACATTTGCCCCTAATCTCTGAGTAACGTCCTAACCTTGGCAAGAAAAACATACAAGTTTATGTTCACGTCCTCTCATCCCTTTCGAGGTCTACAAAACCTTGCAGACGATAATATCGACAACATCACTTTTAAGCATGAATATTGGAGTTGTGGTTTCCTATGGTACATTAACATAACGCAACAGATTCAATTGACCCTATTCCCTTAGTCACCTACTACGACAAACCGGGAAGAACAGCAGCTAATTTACATTCTTTAACGTCCCAGCTTGTACGGAGCATAGCTGATCTATGATTTATATTAATTAAGATAAGTTATGTTATGATGACATTGAAATCAATAATACGTATTCCAATGTAGCCACCAAGTCAAGCTCAGTTAAAGTGGCTTTACAGCATCCGAGTGCTTTTATGGCGGCCATAAATGAAAGGATGGTGACAACATTCTTCCGCCCATGTTCTAATTAGTTTTACGATACTCAGCGAGAACTTCTATTTGCTCAGCGTATATTCTTGATAACACAAACTTATGACGATTTACGACCAGTGTAACTTAGGCTTAAACATCGAATACTAACTTGGTTATAAGGTTCTGTGCTAGAATGGTTAGCGAAGGTTGTTCTGTGACAAACGTGGTCTGTGTGCTGAGTATAAACTTTATTGCTAATAACTTAACGCTGGATAACGGCGCAGGTCATAGGACATTAAAATCATATAAGGTGCGTATACACAACCTTGCTATGTGATAGTGCCGAGCTGTCTGGGATTTTAATTTTATGTAATCAGGTGGTTTCCTTAATACTAATAATATGGTAAGGGTTATAATTATAAGAAGAAGAAAAATTCTCACTCTCTCTCAAAAAATCTCCACTTGGTAGATGTAAATAAATATATAGAAATTTCTCCCTATTAAAAAACGTACATATACGGATTAAAGGACCTTTATCACTTTCAGCAATATAGCATAATATATAGCCAATATCCAATTAATGAAGAACCATGTCGTCGTTTAAAGACGTTCTTAAAGTTATAGAATTGTTACCTTTCGATGCTTTTCCATACTTTATAATTGTTGTGTTTCATTATTGAATAGTAGAAATTAGTATTGCAATACATTCTGTTGGGGAATTTAATAGGTTCTGGTGAATCGACTAATTCCAGTATGACTTTTTTCCATCGCCTGTATTCTGCTGTGCCGATCTGGCTTATAATTTAAAGACGGAAGATCAGGAAAGTACGTATATTCGTCGGAGCAAGTACAAATCGTAGTGCCGTGAGGCGACACACACTCGAACCTAATTAACATCGAGGAATGTTAGAACTAATCATAATGTCGATATTAGATCTTGTTGTTAAGTATTTTGCGTAGATGGCGCTAGTTGTCTCTGGAATGCCATTATGCGTCAACATTCTCCCGCGCATTGAAAACTCCAGTTTTCAATTAATAGTCACTCGGCAGGGGGCATAGTTTGGCAAATGAGCGCTTGAAGATGCCCGTTGCTGTTTGTACGTTGGCCACTCGTGCTACACCATCAGTTCCTGGAAAGATAGCAGTTATCCTGCCCAGGCGCCACTGCATGGGGGGCAAGTTGTCTTCTTTGAGTAGCACCATCATGCCGATTTTAAGGTCATCTCCATCTTTTGTCCATTTCGCTCTTTTTTGAAGCTCGCTAAGATACTCCTTGTGCCATCTATCCCAAAAGTGTCTTCGTATTTGCTCGATCCTTTTGAACCGGCTGAGGGCAGTCATTCGTACTTGGCTCACATCTTCTTCGGCAGGTGCGGTCAGAGGGCGTCCAATGAGAAAGTACGACGGTGAAAGTGCGGAGAGGTCAGTTGGGTCTGTGGACATGGAGCACATAGGACGGGAGTTCAGGACAGCTTCAATTTGTACTAAAACTGTGCTGAACTCCTCGTACGTCATATTAGCCCTGCCTACCACGCGAGTAATGTGATGCTTACATGAACGAATACCTCGTTCCCACAATGAGCCAAAATGAGGGGACAAAGGGGGAATAAACTTAAACTCTATCTCGTTTGTTGACGCATAATTAATTATAGCATTTGAATTCCTTTGCAAGAAAATTGAAAATTCACGAGCCGCACCAGTGAACGCTCCAGCATTGTCCGATAAAATGGATTTGGGCCGGCCACGGCGGCCAATCAGGCGCTTTAGAGCAAGAAGGTAATATTCAGTTGACAGCCCAGTAACGAGTTCCAAATGTACGCTTTTTGTAGTTAGACAAACAAACAGACATAAGTAGCATTTTTCAAGTCTAGAGCCACGCCCCTTTTTATTAAGTATATACAAAGGACCTCCATAGTCAACTCCGACATGAGCAAAGGGAAAGCTAGCAGTCACTCTCTCTACTGGTAAGTTTCCCATAATGGGCTGTAAAGTTTTCCCTTTAAAACGGCAACATTTTACGCACCGCTTCACAGTTTTTCTGGCCAGATTTCTACCACCTAATGGCCACCACCTTTCACGGATATTATAAAGCATGTTTTGTGGTCCAGAATGGAGTAGGTATTTGTGTGTATGACTGAAAAGCAGCTGTGTAAAATAGTGCTTGCTACACAACAAAACAGGATGTTTTTTTTCGTAATCTAACTGATATGAGTTTGTCAATCTTCCGCCAACCCTAATAATGCCCTTATCATCCAGAAAAATGCTCAGATTAGCTAAACCCCGAGATCTAACTTGCTTCTTATTAAGCAAAGCAAGATATTCATTGGAAAATGACTGCAACTGTACCATTTTGCTAAGTACATGCAAGGCATTGTTCATTTCCATCAATGACAATGCACCATTCTTTTGATTGTGCCTAAAACGTATATTGTGAATAAATCTTAAAGCGTAACATGTAGTGCGCTGAAGTTTAATGAATGACGAAAATCTGTGAATGTTAATAATGCACTCCGACGACTCTACGTGTAAACATTTCTCATCTCTTATTTTTGTCTCAGGTAACTCAGATTCGAGTATACCAACATCTAACGAATAATTTATAATTTGTTGCTGCATAAATGTTGGTCCATTCCACCACACATCACATGAAATCAAATTATCTAAGGTGTAACCTCTAGATAAGATATCAGCTGGGTTCTGTTTCCCGCTAACATGAGAAAATATTGCACCGTTAGCTAAATCATGAATTTCAGCAACCCTATTCTGAACAAAAGTTTTCAATAAATGAGGGGACATTCTTAACCAACCTAAAACTATTGTAGAATCTGTCCAAACAACTGTCTTATCAAAGCTAATACGTAAAGCCTTATTAATTTTAGTGAGCAACCTAGCACCTATTAAAACACCGCACAATTCTAACCTAGGTATGCTAAGTGATTTTAGAGGCGCTACTCTACTTTTAGCGCAAAGTAGCTTAACGGTCACGCTGCCGTCGCCACTATAGGTACGTATATACGCGCACGCCCCGTATGATTCTTGACTCGCGTCGGTAAACAAGTGAAGTTCGTGAAACAGCGGTGAGTCGCCCACAGCTCGCCTGGGTATGCGAACGGTAGGTAAGTTACTAAGGGAACGTATAAACTCACTCCAACTTGCGACTACGCTCTGTGGCAACGGATCGTCCCAACCTACTTTGCTTAGCCAGAGACGCTGAAGGTATATTTTGGCGACAATCACGACGGGCCCTAGGAGACCTAAAGGATCGTAAATTTGGGACACAATAGACAACATAGTGCGCTTAGTTATATTACAAGTGTTCGTATCCAACTTGGAGGCAAAATGTAACTCGTCACTTCTATTAAAGTAGCCCAGACCTAAAGTTTTGCTTGAATAGTTTTCATCCAAGGAAAGGCACTTGATTTCGTCATTACTCCCTTCCACAAAGGAGGGGGTAATGCCAGTATTGAACATCCATTTCCTTAGAGGAAAACAACCCGACTGGCACACCTTGTTAAGTTTTTCGCATAGCTGGGCTAGTTTGATTTTGCAATCATGGCCCGTTATCAAGTCATCTACGTAGAAATCATTCAAGATCACACGTGATACCTCCTCGTCATCGCAATCTAAACCTAATTGACGTAAACATCTATTGGATAGGTAAGGAGAAGATGCACAGCCGTAAGTGATAGTTCTCAGCTGAAAAGTTTCAAGTGGGAAAGTACTGTCTTCGCGCCACAGTATAAGTTGGTACGGTTGATGTTCTTCATGAATTAAAATTTGTCTAAAAAACTTCTCGATGTCTGCGCAGGCTACATATTTGTATTGCCTAAAGCGTAAAAGAATTTCAAACAAATCATTTTGAAGAGGTGGGCCTACCATTTGAATACAATTTAAGCTATTGTTATTTGTGGTTTTTTGGCTCCCGTCAAAGACGACCCTAAGCTTCGTTGTTAGGCTTTGTTCACGAAAAACAGCGTGGTGAGGTAAATAATAGCAAGGTGTAGATATATTGTTGCTATCTATGCGTGTCATGTGACCCAATTCTAAGTACTCATTAATGAATGCACTATACATTTGTTTATGTAGTGTGTTTTGGCTTAGTTTGCGTTCAAGTGCAAGAAAACGTTTTTTCGCAAAACTATAGCTCTCACCTAGTGCATTACAGCTTGATTTGAATGGAATCTTTACAATAAAACGGCCCTCACTTGTGCGTGTAGTTGTATTTACAAACAGGTCTTCGCAAGCTGCATCTTCGGGTGAGATGTACTTTGATTGTGAATCTAGTGTTTGCTCAACCTCCCAAAACTTTCTGAGTTGACTGTCAAGTGCAGACATACTTAAACTGTGCATACAGTTGAAAGTGTGATGTGGAGTTTTTGTACTGACTTGTCCTCCAATTATCCAACCTAATTTAGTATTTTGAAGAAAAGCGCCGGAAGTTAGCTTGATTCTACCATCAAGAAGTAGCTCCCAGAATACATTCGCACCCAGCAAAATGTCTATGTCTGATGTAGAAAAATATTCCGGGTCGGCCAAAGATATATGTTTAGGTACAGATACGCTGTCAGGACCTAAATAAGGGGTGAAGCTTGTAATTACTGGCAAAACAAAACAATTGATACGTTTTTTGTATTTATTGTCAAGTGACATAAATGTTATGTTGCAGGTTTCAGTATAGTTGATGACTGAGTTACCTACTCCTACGATTTGATGAGTGGACTGTTTATTTTGTGTATTTAAACGTTTAGACAATGCATGTGTTATAATACAGTGTTGGGATCCGTTATCGAGAAGACATTTAACTGTATGGTATTTGCCATCACTACCTATAACGCGAATGATAGCTGTAGATAGCAAAACCTGTTTCAAAGTGCTGATTGTTATTGCTCACTAAACTTGAGATAGATTCGTGAGTATATTGATGCGAACTCAGTGAATCTACTGCCGGTAACGCAGCGTTGTCCTTAGCCACAACTGAACCCAATGACTCCTGGTTATAATTACGCGAAACCAGAGAATCTGCAGACAATAAAGTGGTATCTACATGGATCAGACTGTTATGCTTAGCATGACACTGGCGGCAGGGCCCAAAATAGCACTGTTGTGCTGTATGGCCTGCTCTCAAACAATTGTGACACAACTCCTTCCCGTTGACAAACCTTTTGCGCTCGCTCTCACATCCATAGCTAAGAACTTCTCACAGGCGTAAAGCGAATGATTTTTTACCGCATAAAGAGCAAGTAGGTTGCCTAACATTCTTACTGCCAGAATGTTTGCGAGTCAAAACTGCGCTATTTGTATGCGTATTATGTAAATGTGACTGATTTGTACCTACACTAGACTTGGTTGCCGTCATATCCAACATTTCAGCTTTATTTTTCAGAAATAACCTCATAGTTTCGAATTTAATATCTTCGTCTGAATTATGGAATTTATTTAATTTATATTGTTCCCATTCCCTTAACGTAACGGGGTCTAACTTGGAGACAACGAAATAGTTTATGAGGGTATCCCAATACTGAACAGGCTGACCTAATGATTCTAGCACGCGCAGATTCTTTACGACTGAATCGATGAGTTTCCTTATTAAGGTGGGTGATTCCTTTTGAACAGACGGTAGTGAAAACAATGCTTTTGTGTGATTGTAAACTAGAAGACTCTTGTTATTGTACCTATCCTCAAGGAGTTCCCAAGCTACGATATAGTTGTCACCAGTAAACTCGATCGATTTTATAATCTGAGCTGCATTCCCTCTCAGAGCTGACCTTAGGTAATGAAATCTCTGTATATTATCTAGCCCAAGATTGTTATGAATCATTGAAACGTAACTATCCCTAAACTCAAGCCAATCAATCCAGCCTCCCATCGTATGAAGGCAGCGATATGACTGGCAACTTCAAAGACACGTTACTGCTACTAGGCGTACATTTAGAACTGCCACTCGCACTGAATTCATCAAACAAAGACTGACCCTTACCCATAGCAGAATAATATGAGTTTTCAAATGATTCTCGATTACTCTAAATGTGATTCTAATTCATTTTCATTAACAATTTTCTCTAAACTATTCTGAATGGAGGTAAATTCAGAAAGTAGCGTTCTAGCATTATTTAAACGTAACTCTAATTCGAACATTGACTAGCTGTTAATGAATCATCTAAAGAATTCAAATGCTTAATAAACAATGTTTAAACGCCCCTTAATAAACGCCGCGCTCTCTGACTAAATCGGGCAAAATCTTTATGTCGAGGGTAAGTCTAGAAGTTGGTGATTTGCTCATTTTGGCTGATTATGGGAACGAAACACTCACGGTTCGATGCAGGCAAGACGATACAGGAAAGCGGCACGCGAAACCTATAAGTTAAGCACAGTATCAGAACAAGAAGCGGAAAGGTAGGAATTTATGTAAAGGATACTTCTCGCTCGCCGGCGGTAGTATATCGATTCATCCAATGATGCATCCGGCTCGAAGGACCAAAATGTTGGGGAATTTAATAGGTTCTGGTGAATCGACTAATTCCAGTATGACTTTTTTCCATCGCCTGTATTCTGCTGTGCCGATCTGGCTTATAATTTAAAGACGGAAGATCAGTAAAGTATGTATATTCGTCGGAGCAAGTACAAATCGTAGTGCTGTGACGGCGACACACACTCGAACCTAATTAACATCGAGGAATGTTAGAACTAATCATAATGTCGATATTAGATCTTGTTGTTAAGTATTTTGCGTAGATGGCGCTAGGTTGTCTCTGGAATGCCATTATGCGTCAACAAAGGATATTCCTGAAAAGGACTATCGTCCTTGAAGGATATTACTGATAAGTTTTGTCGTCCCTTCGAGGATATTCCTGAAAAGGAATGTCGTCCTTCAAGGATATTCCTGAAAATGACTATGGTCCGTCAAGGATATTCCGGAAAAGGATATTTTTCTTTAAGGATATTAATGAAAAGGACTATCGTCCTTCAAGGATGTTGGGGAATTTAATAGGTTCTGGTGAAGTCGACTAATTCCAGTATGACTTTTTTTCCATCGCCTGTATTCTGCTGTGCCGATCTGGCTTATAATTTAAAGACGGAAGATCAGTAAAGTATGTTATATTCGTCGGAGCAAGTACAAATCGTAGTGCCGTGAGGCGACACACACTCGAACCTAATTAACATCGAGGAATGTTAGAACTAATCATAATGTCGATATTAGATCTTGTTGTTAAGTATTTTGCGTAGATGGCGCTAGTTGTCTCTGGAATGCCATTATGCGTCAACATTCTCCCGCGCATTGAAAACTCCAGTTTTCAATTAATAGTCACTTGGCAGGGGGCATAGTTTGGCAAATGAGCGCTTGAAGATGCCCGTTGCTGTTTGTACGTTGGCCACTCGTGCTACACCATCAGTTCCTGGAAAGATAGCAGTTATCCTGCCCAGGCGCCACTGCATGGGGGGCAAGTTGTCTTCTTTGAGTAGCACCATCATGCCGATTTTAAGGTCATCTCCATCTTTCGTCCATTTCGCTCTTTTTTGAAGCTCGCTAAGATACTCCTTGTGCCATCTATCCCAAAAGTGTCTTCGTATTTGCTCGATCCTTTTGAACCCGGCTGAGGGCAGTCATTCGTACTTGGCTCACATCTTCTTCGGCAGGTGCGGTCAGAGGGCGTCCAATGAGAAAGTACGACGGTGAAAGTGCGGAGAGGTCGGTTGGGTCTGTGGACATGGAGCACATAGGACGGGAGTTCAGGACAGCTTCAATTTGTACTAAAACTGTGCCGAACTCCTCGTACGTCATATTAGCCCTGCCTACCACGCGAGCAATGTGATGCTTACATGAACGAATACCTCGTTCCCTCACAATGAGCCAAAATGAGGGGACAAAGGGGGAATAAACTTAAACTCTATCTCGTTTGTTGACGCATAATTTATTATAGCATTTGAATTCCTTTGCAAGAAAATTGAAAAACTCACGAGCCGCACCAGTGAACGCTCCAGCATTGTCCGATAAAATGGAAATGGGCCGGCCACGGCGGCCAATCAGGCGCTTTAGAGCAAGAAGGTAATATTCAGTTGACAGCCCAGTAACGAGTTCCAAATGCTACGCTTTTTGTAGTTAGACAAACAAACAGACATAAGTAGCATTTTTCAAGTCTAGAGCCACGCCCCTTTTTATTAAGTATATACAAAGGACCTCCATAGTCAACTCCGACATGAGCAAAGGGAAAGCTAGCAGTCACTTCTCTCTACTGGTAAGTTTCCCATAATCGGGCTGTAAAGTTTTCCCTTGAAAACGGCAACACTTTACGCACCGCTTCACAGTTTTTCTGGCCAGATTTCTACCACCCTAATGGCCACCACCTGTTCACGGATATTATAAAGCATGTTTTGTGGTCCAGAATGGAGTAGGTATTTGTGTGTATGACTGAAAAGCAGCTGTGTAAAATAGTGCTTGCTAGACACAACAAAATAGGATGTTTTTTTTCGTAATCTAACTGATATGAGTTTGTCAATCTTCCGCCAACCCTAATAATGCCCTTATCATCCAGAAAAATGCTCAGATTAGCTAAACCCCGAGATCTAACTTGCTTCTTATTAGCAAAGCAAGATATTCATTGGAAATGACTGCAACTGTACCATTTTGCTAAGTACATGCAAGGCATTGTTCATTTCCATCAATGACAATGCACCATTCTTTCGATTGTGCCTAAAACGTATATTGTGAATAAATCTTAAAGCGTAACATGTAGTGCGCTGTAGTTTAATGAATGACGAAAATCTGTGAATGTTAATAATGCACCTCCGACGACTCTACGTGTAAACATTTCTCATCTCTTATTTTTGTCTCAGGTAATTCAGATTCGAGTATACCAACATCTAACGAATAATTTATAATTTGTTGCTGCAATAATGTTGGTCCATTCCACCACATATCACATGAAATCAAATTATCTAAGGTGTAACCTCTAGATAAAATATCGGCTGGGTTCTGTTTCCCGCTAACATGAGAAAATATTGCACCGTTAGCTAAATCATGAATTTCAGCAACCCTATTCTGAACAAAAGTTTTCAATAAAATGAGGGGACATTCTTAACCAACCTAAAACTATTGTAGAATCTGTCCAAACAACTGTCTTATCAAAGCTAATACGTAAAGCCTTATTAATTTTAGTGAGCAACCTAGCACCTATTAAAACACCGCACAATTCTAACCTACAGGTATGCTAAGCTGATTTTAGAGGCGCTACTCTACTTTTAGCGCAAAGTAGCTTAAACGGTCACGCTGCCGTCGCCACTATAGGTACGTATATACGCGCACGCCCCGTATGATTCTTGACTCGCGTCGGTAAACAAGTGAAGTTCGTGAAACAGCGGTGAGTCGCCCACAGCTCGCCTGGGTATGCGAACGGTAGGTAAGTTACTAAGGGAACGTATAAACTCACTCCAACTTGCGACTACGCTCTGTGGTAACGGATCGTCCCAACCTACTTTGCTTAGCCAGAGACGCTGAAGGTATTTTTTGGCGACAATCACGACGGGCCCCAGGAGACCTAAAGGATCGTAAATTTGGGGACACAATAGACAACATAGTGCGCTTAGTTATATTACAAGTGTTCGTATCCAACTTGGAGGCAAAATGTAACTCGTCACTTCTATTAAAGTAGCCCAGACCTAAAGTTTTGCCTTGAATAGTTCTCATTCCAAGGAAAGGCACTTGATTTCGTCTCATTACTCCCTTCCACAAAGGATGGGGTAATGCCAGTATTGAACATCCATTTCCTTAGAGGAAAACAACCCCGACTGGCACACCTTGTTCAGTTTTTTCGCATAGCTGGGCTAGTTTGATTTTTGCAATCATGGCCCGTTATCAAGTCATCTACGTAGAAATCATTCAAGATCACACGTGAGACCTCCTCGTCATCGCAATCTAAACCCAATTGACGTAAACATCTATTGGATAGGTAAGGAGAAGATGCACAGCCGTAAGTGATAGTTCTCAGCTGAAAAGTTTCAAGTGGGAAAGTACTGTCTTCGCGCCACAGTATAAGTTGGTACGGTTGATGTTCTTCATGAATTAAAATTGTCTCTAAAAAACTTCTCGATGTCTGCGCAGGCTACATATTTGTATTGCCTAAAGCGTAAAAGAATTTCAAACAAATCATTTTGAAGAGGTGGGCCTACCATTTGAATACAATTTAAGCTATTGTTATTTGTGGTTTTTTGGCTCCCGTCAAAGACGACCCTAAGCTTCGTTGTTAGGCTTTGTTCACGAAAAACAGCGTGGTGAGGTAAATAATAGCAAGGTGTAGATATATTGTTGCTATCTATGCGTGTCATGTGACCCAATTCTAAGTACTCATTAATGAATGCACTATACATTTGTTTATGTAGTGTGTTTTGGCTTAGTTTGCGTTCAAGTGCAAGAAAACGTTTTTTCGCAAAACTATAGCTCTCACCTAGTGCATTACAGCTTGATTTGAATGGAATCTTTACAATAAAACCGGCCCCTCACTTGTGCGTGTAGTTGTATTTACAAACAGGTCTTCGCAAGCTGCATCTTCGGGTGAGATGTACTTTGATTGTGAATCTAGTGTTTGCTCAACCTCCCAAAACTTTCTGAGTTGACTGTCAAGTGCAGACATACTTAAACTGTGCATACAGTTGAAAGTGTGATGTGGAGTTTTTGTACTGACTTGTCCTCCAATTTATCCAACCTAATTTAGTATTTTGAAGAAAAGCGCCGGAAGTTAGCTTGATTCTAACATCAAGAAGTAGCTCCCAGAATACATTCGCCACCCAGCAAAATGTCTATGTCTGATGTAGAAAAATATTCCGGGTCGGCCAAAGATATATGTATAGGTACAGATACGCTGTCAGGACCTAAATAAGGGGTGAAGCTTGTAATTACTGGCAAAACAAAACAATTGATACGTTTTTTGGTATTTATTGTCAAGTGACATAAATGTTATGTTGCAGGTTTCAGTATAGTTGATGACTGAGTTACCTACTCCTACGATTTGATGAGTGGACTGTTTATTTTTGTGTATTTAAACGTTTAGACAATGCATGTGTTATAATACAGTGTTGGGATCCGTTATCGAGAAGACATTTAACTGTATGGTATTTGCCATCACTACCTATAACGCGAATGATAGCTGTAGATAGCAAAACCCTGTTTCAAAGTGTGATTGTTATTGCTCACTAAACTTGAGATAGATTCGTGAGTATATTGATGCGAACTCAGTGAATCGTACTGCCGGTAACGCAGCGTTGTCCTTAGCCACAACTGAACCCAATGACTCCTGGTTATAATTACGCGAAACCAGAGAATCTGCAGACAATAAAGTGGTATCTACATGGATCAGACTGTTATGCTTAGCATGACACTGGCGGCAGGGCCCAAAATAGCACTGTTGTGCTCTGTAATGGCCTGCTCTCAAACAATTGTGACACAACTCCTTCCCGTTGACAAACCTTTTGCGCTCGCTCACCATCCATAGCTAAGAACTTCTCACAGGCGTAAAGCGAATGATTTTTACCGCATAAAGAGCAAGTAGGTTGCCTAACATTCTTACTGCCAGAATGTTTGCGAGTCAAAACTGCGCTATTTGTATGCGTATTATGTAAATGTGACTGATTTGTACCTACACTAGACTTGGTTGCCGTCATATCCAACATTTCAGCTTTATTTTTTCAGAAATAACCTCATAGTTTTCGAATTTAATATCTTCGTCTGAATTATGGAATTTATTTAATTTATATTGTTCCCATTCCCTTAAGCGTAACGGGGTCTAACTTGGAGACAACGAAATAGTTTATGAGGGTATCCCAATACTGAACAGGCTGACCTAATGATTCTAGCACGCGCAGATTCTTTACGACTGAATCGATGAGTTTCCTTATTAAGGTGGGTGATTCCTTTTGAACAGACGGTAGTGAAAACAATGCTTTTGTGTGATTGTAAACTAGAAGACTCTTGTTATTGTACCTATCCTCAAGGAGTTCCCAAGCTACGATATAGTTGTCACCAGTAAACTCGATCGATTTTATAATCTGAGCTGCATTCCCTCTCAGAGCTGACCTTAGGTAATGAAATCTCTGTATATTATCTAGCCAAGATTGTTATGAATCATTGAAACGTAACTATCCCTAAACTCAAGCCAATCATCCAGCCTCCTCATCGTATGAAGGCAGCGATATGACTGGCAACTTCAAAGACACGTTACTGCTACTAGGCGTACATTTAGAACTGCCACTCGCACTGAATTCATCAAACAAAGACTGACCCTTACCCATAGCAGAATAATATGAGTTTTCAAATGATTCTCGATACTCTAAATGTGATTCTAATTCATTTTCATTAACAATTTTCTCTAAACTATTCTGAATGGAGGTAAATTCAGAAAGTAGCGTTCTAGCATTATTTAAACGTAACTCTAATTCCGAACATTGACTAGCTGTTAATGAATCATCTAAAGAATTCAAATGCTTAATAAACAATGTTAAACGCCCCTTAATAACGCCGCGCTCTCTGACTAAATCGGGCAAAATCTTTATGTCGAGGGTAAGTCTAGAAGTTGGTGATTTGCTCATTTTGGCTGATTATGGGAACGAAACACTCACGGTTCGATGCAGGCAAGACGATACAGGAAAGCCGGCACGCGAAACCTATAAGTTAAGCACAGTATCAGAACAAGAAGCGGAAAGGTAGGAATTTATGTAAAGGATACTTCTCGCTCGCCGGCGGTAGTATATCGATTCATCCAATGATGCATCCGGCTCGAAGGACCAAAATGTTGGGGAATTTAATAGGTTCTGGTGAATCGACTAATTCCAGTATGACTTTTTTCCATCGCCTGTATTCTGCTGTGCCGATCTGGCTTATAATTTAAAGACGGAAGATCAGTAAAGTATGTATATTCGTCGAGCAAGTACAAATCGTAGTGCTGTGAGGCGACACACACTCGAACCTAATTAACATCGAGGAATGTTTAGAACTAATCATAATGTCGATATTAGATCTTGTTGTTAAGTATTTTGCGTAGATGGCGCTAGTTGTCTCTGGAATGCCATTATGCGTCAACAAAGGATATTCCTGAAAAGGACTATCGTCCTTGAAGGATATTACTGATAAGTTTTGTCGTCCTTCGAGGATATTCCTGAAAAGGAATGTCGTCCTTCAAGGATTTTCCTGAAAAGGACTATGGTCCAAGAAGGATTTTCCTGAAAAGGACTCTCGTCCTTAAAGGATATTTCCGGAAAAGGACTCTCGTCCTATAAGGATATTCCTGAAAAGGACTATCGTCCTTTAAGGATATTCCTGAAAAGGACTATCGTCCTTCAAGGATATTCCTGAAAAGGACTATCGTCCCTTAAGGATATTCCTGAAAAAGGACTATCGTCCTTCAAGGATATTCTTGAAAAGGACCATCGTCCTTTAAGGATATTCCTGAAAAGGGACTATGGTTCGTCAAGGATATTCCTGAAAAGGACTCTCGTCCTTTAAGGATATTCCTTAAAAGGACTCTCGTCCTTCAAGGATTTTCCTGAAAAGGAATATCATCCTTCCAGGATATTCCTGAAAAGGACTATCGTCCTTTAAGGATATTCCTGAAAGGGACTATGGTCCGTCAAGTATATTCCTGAAAAGGACTCTCGTCCTTTAAGGATATTCCTTAAAAGGACTCTCGTCCTTTAAGGATATTCCTGAAAAGGACTATGGTCCGTCAAGGATATTCCTGAAAAGGACTCTCGTCCTTTAGGGATATTCCTGAAAAGGACTCTCGTCCTTTAAGGATATTCCTGAAAAGGACTATCGTCCTTTAAGGATATTCCTGAAAAGGACTATCGTCCTTTAAGGATATTCCTGAAAAGGACTATGGTCCGTCAAGGATATTCCTGAAAAGGACTCTCGTCCTTTAAGGATATTCCTGAAAAGGACTATCGTCCTTTAAGGATATTCCTGAAAAGGACCTATCGTCCTTCAAGGATATTCCTGAAAAGGACTATCGTCCTTGAAGGATATTAGTGATAAGTTCTGTCGTCCTTCGAGGATATTCCTGAAAAGGACTGTCGTCCTTTAAGGATATTCCTGAAAAGGACTCTCGTCCTTTAAGGATATTCCTGAAAAAGACTATCGTTCTTCAAGGATACTTCCTGAAAAGTACTCTCGTCCTTAAAGGATATTTCTGAAAAGGACTGTCGTACTTCAAGGATATTCCTGACTCTCGTCCTTCAAGGACATTCCTGAAAAGGACTATGGTCCGTCAAGGATATTCCTGAAAAGGACGTTCGTCCTTTAAGGATATTCCTGAAAAGGACTCTCGTCCTTTAAGGATATTCCTGAAAAGGACTATCGTCTTTTAAGGATATTCCAGAAAAGGACTATGGTCCGTCAAGGATATTTCTGAAAAGGACTGTCGTACTTCAAGGATATTCCTGACTCTCATCCTTCAAGGATATTCCTGAAAAGGACTATGGTCCGTCAAGGATATTCCTGAAAAGGACGTTCGTCCTTTAAGGATATTCCTGAAAAGGACTCTCGTCCTTTAAGGATATTCCTGAAAAGGACTATCGTCTTTTAAGGATATTCCTGAAAAGGACTCTCATCCTTAAGGATATTTCTGAAAAGGACTGTCGTCACTTCAAGGATATTCCTGACTCTCGTCCTTCAAGGATATTCCTGAAAAGGACTATGGTCCATCAAGGATATTCCTGAAAAGGACTCTCGTCCTTTAAGGATATTCCTGAAAAGGACTCTCGTCCTTTAAGGATATTCCTGAAAAGGACTATCGTCCTTTAAGGATATTCCTGAAAAGGACTCTCGTCCATTAAGGATATTCCTGAAAAGGATTCTCGTCCTTCAAGGATTTTCCTGAAAAGGACTATCGTCCTTAAAGGATATTCCGGAAAAGGACTCTTATCCTTAAGGATATTTCTGAAAAGGACTGTCGTACTTCAAGGATATTCCTGACTCTCGTCCTTCAAGGATATTCCTGAAAAGGACTATGGTCCATCAAGGATATTCCTGAAAAGGACTCTCGTCCTTTAAGGATAATCCTGAAAAGGACTCTCGTCCTTTAAGGATATTCCTGAAAAGGACTATCGTCCTTCAAGGATATTCCTGAAAAGGACTCTCGTCCATTAAGGATATTCCTGAAAAAGGATTCTCGTCCTTCAAGGATATTCCTGAAAAGGACTCTCGTCCTTCCAGGATATTCCTGAAAAGGACTATCGTCTTTTAAGGAATATTTCTGAAAAGGACTATCGTTCTTCAAGGATATTCCTATAAAGGTCTATAGTCCCTTCAAGGATATTCCTGAAAAGGACTATCGTCCGTCAAGGATATTCCTGAAAAGGACTATCGTCCTTCAAGGATATTCCTGAAAAGGACTATCGTCCTTCAAGGATATTCCTGAAAAGGACTATCGTCCTTTAAGGATATTCCTGAAAAGGACTGTCGTACTTTAAGGATAATCTACAAAAGGACTATCGTCCTTTAAGGATATTCCTGAAAAGGACTCTCGTCCATTAAGGATATTCCTGAAAAGGATTCTCGTCCTTCAAGGATATTCCTGAAAAGGACTCTCGTCCTTCCAGGATATTCCTGAAAAGGAATATCGTCCTTCAAGGATATTCCTGAAAAGGTCTATAGTCCTTCAAGGATATTCCTTAAAAGGACTATCGTCCTTTAAGGATATTCCTGAAAAGGACTATCGTCCTTCAAGGATATTCCTGAAAAGGACTATCGTCCTTTAAGGATATTCCTGAAAAGGACTATCGTCCTTCAAGGATATTCCTGAAAAGGACTATCGTCCTTGAAGGATATTACTGATAAGTTCTGTCGTCCTTCGAGGATATTCCTGAAAAGGACTGTCGTACTTCAAGGATATTCCTGAAAAGGACTATCGTCCTTCAAGGATATTCCTGAAAAGGACTATCGTCCCTTCAAGGATATTCCTGAAAAGGACTATCATCCTACAAGTATATTCCTGAAAAGGACTCTCGTCCTTTAAGGAAATTCCTGAAAAGGACTCTCGTTCTTTAGGAATATTCCTGAAAAGGACTCTCGTTCTTTAAGGATATTCCTGAAAAGGATATTCGTCCTTCAAGTATATTCCTAAAAAGGACTATAGTCCTTCAAGGATTTTCCCGAAAAGGACTGTCGTCCTTTAAGGATATTTCTGAAAAGGAATATCCTTAAAGGACTCTCGTCCCTTTAAGGATATTCCTGAAAAGGACTGTCGTTCTTCAAGTATATTCCTGAAAAGGACTTTCGACCTTTAAGGATATACCTGAAAAGGACTATCGTCCTTCAAGGATATTCCTGAAAAGGACTATCGTTCTTTCCAGAACATCCTGAAAAGGACTATCGTCCTTTAAGGATATTCCTGAAAGGGACTATGATCCGTCAAGTATATTCCTGAAAAGGACTCTCGTCTTTTAAGGATATTCCTTAAAAGGTACTCTCGTCCTTTAAGGATATTCCTGAAAAGGACTCTTGTCCTTTAGGGATATTCCTGAAAAGGACTCTCGTCCTTTAAGGATATTCCTGAAAAGGACTCTCGTCCTTAAGGATATTTCTGAAAAGGACTGTCGTACTTCAAGGATATTTCCCTGACTCTCGTCCTTCAAGGATATTCCTGAAAAGGGACTATGGTCCATCAAGGATATTCCTGAAAAGGACTCTCGTCCTTTAAGGATATTCCTGAAAAAAGACTCTCGTCCTTTGAGGATATTCCTGAAAAGGACTATCGTCCTTTAAGGATATTCCTGAAAAGGACTCTCGTCCATTGAGGATATTCCTGAAAAGGATTCTCGTCCTTCAAGGATATTCCTGAAAAGGACTCTCGTCCTTCCAGGATACTCCTGAAAAGGAATGTCGTCCTTCAAGGATTTTCCTGAAAAGGACTATGGTCCAACAAGGATTTTCCTGAAAAGGACTCTCGTCCTTAAAGGATATTCCGGAAAAGGACTCTCGTCCTATAAGGATATTCCTGAAAAGGACTATCGTCCTTGAAGGAAATTCCTGAAAAGGACTATCGTCCTTCAAGCATATTCCTGAAAAGGACTATCGTCCTTCAAGGATATTCCTGAAAAGGACTATCGTCCTTCAAGGATATTCTTGAAAAGGACTATCGTCCTTTAAGGATATTCCTGAAAAGGACTATGGTTCGTCAAGGATATTCCTGAAAAGGACTCTCGTCCTTTAAGGATATTCCTTAAAAGGACTCTCGTCCTTCAAGGATTTTCCTGAAAAGGACTATGGTCCGTCAAAGATATTCCTGAAAAGGACTCTCGTCCTTTAAGGATATTCCTGAAAAGGACTGTCGTCCTTTAAGGATATTCCTGAAAAGGACTATCGTCCTTTAAGGATATTCCTGAAAAGGACTATGGTCCGTCAAGGATATTCCTGAAAAGGACTCTCGTCCTTTAGGGATATTCCTGAAAAGGACTATGGTCCGTCAAGGATATTCCTGAAAAGGACTCTCGTCCTTTAAGGATATTCCTGAAAAGGACTGTCGTCCTTTAAAGGATATTCCTGAAAAGGACTATCGTTCCTTTAAAGGATATTCCTGAAAAGGACTATGGTCCGTCAAGGATATTCCTGAAAAGGACTCTCGTCCTTTAGGGATATTCCTGAAAAGGACTATGGTCCGTCAAGGATATTCCTGAAAAGGACTCTCGTCCTTTAAGGATATTCCTGAAAAGGACTATCGTCCTTTAAGGATATTCCTGAAAAGGACTATCGTCCTTCAAGGATATTCCTGAAAAAGGACTATCGTCCTTGAAGGATATTACTGATAAGTTCTGTCGTCCTTCGAGGATATTCCTGAAAAGGACTGTCGTACTTCAAGGATATTCCTGAAAAGGACTCTCGTCCTTTAAGGATATTCCTGAAAAAGACTATCGTACTTCAAGGATATTCCTGAAAAGGACTCTCGTCCTTAAAGGATATTCCTGAAAAGGACTGTCGTACTTCAAGGATATTCCTGACTCTCGTCCTTCA